>CM052718.1:8997025-9007443 GCA_028551405.1 Uromys caudimaculatus | reverse complement strand
TTTCTTAGCTCCAGCTAACCAGCATCAATAGTCCCAGCAATACAAGGTTTTGCTTCAGTAGTTTTGGTATCTTGTTAATCACAGCTGATTTCTTCAGCCCCAGCTCACCAAAACCACAGAATCTTTACAAACAAAATAGCAACGGCCCTGATAAGAGTCTTTAATCTTCCCTCTGAAATTTGACAAGCCAGGCCTCCATCTTCTGCACTGTTCTCAACATTATCTTCCAAGCTCCTATACAACATTCCACAAAACTCTTATCACCGAATGAATCTTCTAGCCCAAAGTTCCAAAGTCCTTCCACAGTCCTCCCCAAAACATGGTCAGGTTGTCACAGGAATACCCCACTATGCTGGTACCAATTTGTCTTAGTCAGGGTTTCTATTCCTGCACAAACATCATGACCAAGAAACAAGTTGGGGAGGAAAGGGTTTATTCGACTTATACTTCCATGCTGCTGTTCATCACAAAAGGAAGTCAGGACTGGAACTCAAGCAGGTCAAGGAGCAGGAGCTGATGCTGAGGCCATGGAGGAATACTGCTTACTGGCTTGCTTCCCCTGGCTTGCTCAGCCTGCTTTCTTATAGAGCCCAAGACTACCAGCCCACAGATGGTACCACCCACAAGGGGCCCTCCCCCCTTGATCACTAATTGAGAAAATGCCTTACCGCTGGATCTCATGGAGGCATTTTCTCAACTGAAGCTCCTTCTCTGTGATAACTCCAGCTTGGGTCAGGTTGACACACAGAACTAGCCAGTGCAGTCACTGTTCTATTGCTGTGAAAAGACACTATAAATAGGGGAAGTCTTATAGAAGAAAGTATTTGATTACGTGTTGACTACAGTTTCAGAGGTGAGCCTTTTATTAGCACAGTGGGGAGCATGGCGGAAGATAGGCAGGCATGGTGCTGGAGCAGGAGCTGAGTACTACATCCTGATCCTGCAGCTGAGTACTACATCCTGATCCTCAGGTAGCTGGCAGAGAGAAGTGGGGGAGAGAGACCTGGGCTTTGAAACCTCCAAGCCCCTCCTCCCCCCAGTGACACACCTCCTAAACAAGGCCACACCTCCTAATCCTTTCAAATATTTCCACTTCTGGGTAACGAAGCACTCAAATCTATGAATGAACTTATGAAGGTCATCCTTATTCAGACCATCACAAGTAGACATGTTAGCACTGAAAACCAAGCATCACTAAACTGAAGACTCCACAGGACACACTTATTCATACTTTGAAAAGAAGTCAATGTGAGGAATCCAATTTGATATCAAAACATAAGAAACAAGGTGACATGGAATATCTCTTCTAGTCATCTGGAGTGCTACCAATTAGTCTTAAACTGGAAACCCGTAGGAAAGGAAAAAATTATTTGAAAAGCAAAAGCTCGAAAATGGATGGAACACATTAGCCTAGAGATCCACCCATCATAGTCCAAACACATTAAAAAAGAAAGAAAAAGAAAAAAAATCCCCCTAGCCTTTCTCTGAACTGCTGATAACAGCATTAGCAGAAAGATGCTTTACCTTTAAAAAAATGATTTTTAAATGTCATATTTCATTAAGTAATGATTTCAGAGAACAAGGAGATGAACCCTTAAAGTGGTGAACAAAACTGTTACCATAGAATTCTATAGCATGTGAAAAAAATCTTTCATGACACATTCTGGTCACCTGAATGCTGAATGTGTCTCTGGCAGGTTCATATTGAAGGGACCTTTAGCAGAAGATGGATGAGAACAAGCAGAAGAGAGAGCCTTGTGAGGAACCCTGGGGAGTGTGGGTGTGAGAAAACCTGGGAGACTATTTGCAGCATCCTTATTATATGCGTGCACACATACTCCATTGCTTCAAACATCACTGAACCTTTTGGGCTGGGGAGATATCCTAGGCTCAGGTAAGAACACAGGCTATGCAAACATGAGGGCCTGAGTCTGAATCCCCAGCACACTTGCAAAATGCCAGTGTGTGCCAGTCTGAGACCACAGCCATATGAGAGAACATGGATCCGAGGATCACTGGAGCCTGTTAGCTGTCAGCCTAGATCCAGACTCATTAAGAGACGTTTTCTCAAAGGAGTAAGATGAAGAGTAATAGAGCAGGACACACAATGTTCTCCTCTTGCTTCTGTGTGCATGTGCCTGTGCACACACACACACAGACATGTATACATCTACACACACATATACACACATACACACACAGACAGACAGACAGACACATACACACATGTACCATGTATACTCACATACACTAATTGAGAAAATGCCTTACACCTGGATCTCATGGAGGCATTTTCTCAACTGAAGCTCCTTCCTCTGTGATAACTCCAGCTTATGTCAAGTTGACACGCAAAACCAGCCAGTACATATACACATACACACATATATACACATACACACATATATACATATACACACACATATACACATATACACACACATACTCCATATATACACACATACACACATATATATACATACACACATACACTATATATACACACATACACACACATACACCACATATACACACACATATACACATACACGTATACACTCACACATACACGTTTATACACATACACACATACACACATATGCACCATGCACACAAATAAATAAATAAAAATTAATATAAACATGAATGAAATCTTAAAAGATATTAAAGCTTTAAAGAAAAATGTGCTATGTTATTTATAATATATGCAGGTGTGAGACTCATAACTAAAAGAACAAAGGGGCAAAACAGGACACATCTGGATTAATACCACTATGAGCTTCTTTCATCATTCACAAAGTGGGGGACTCTCAGAGATGTTGTACTATGATTTACTGTCTCCCTCCACCCATGTTGGGGTGACAGGCAGGCACAGTTCTGACCAGCTTTATATGTGGGGGCTGGGGATTCAAAATCATATGTTTATCCCTACATAGACTGTGCTCTCTAAAACACTACTAAGGCACAAATAAACATATCTAAAAAGTCAATAGAGAAATAAAGATAACCATATAGTTGATCAGAAAAACGGAAACAGAAGTAAGGAGCCAAGGTGACAAAATGCACATAAATAACACATGTGAAGACTTGAATGCAGCCTCAACTACATTTCCAAACAAGAGAATGTTAAACTTGATTCAACTGGAAGAAATGCACTTTATTTAAATCTACATGTTATGAGATTAAAATGCAAACAATAAGTGTTGGGTAGATGGTATTGCTTCTTTTCAACGAAAATAAGTAAAACTCAGTGAAATGAAATTCAAACTATTATCTGATAATTTACATAGGAATACCTCATGGCTATGGGAAGTTGATACTTAGGGCTCTTATTTTGCCCTATTCTCTGACAACTTTAAACATGTATGAGCTTAAAACCACATGGAATTATTAGATAGAAAATGAACCAGAGTTAAGGAAGATGTAGATAAATCTTAGATCCTAGCATTTGTCTCAGTGATTGATAGAGCAAGCTGACAGGAAGTAGAGAAATGATGTACGTGCACAACGCCAAAGTGGCCTGCCGGGCTCTTACAGATCGCTGCATCCAATAACCGCAAGATCTACTTCCTTCAAGTACACAGGGACCCTTTTCCAAGACAGCCCATATGTTCAGCCATTAAGCAAGCCCTAATCCACTGCAAAGGAGTGGAATCATATGGGGCACATTTTTCAGTGAGATTTAATTAGAAGCCAAAGCAATAAAATATCTACAAAAAAAAGTTCAGCAATACTCCTTTCTAGAATCTTGGGTCAAAAAAGATATTGGGATGAAATTGGGACTTATTTGGAGTTGAAGGATATGGTAGAATTTGCAAAATGACCTCATCAGTGCATGGAAAAAAAATCTTCCTCTAAATTTCCATTCTAAGAAAGTTTGTGAACAATGTAAATGCAGAAAAGAATAGGAAAAAAAACAAAACAAAAACAAACTCTAAAAGAGAAGAGTAAATTAACTCAAAGTACAGACAAGAGAGGAAACAAAATAGCAGGCATCACTGAAATGGAAAACAGACAAAACCACCAAAGCTCAAACTTGCTTTGAGAAATGTTAATAAAATCTAAAACTCATGTAAAGTCTGATCAAGGACAATCCCCAAGCCCACACCAAGACTGAAGCAAGCTCAGCAGTGTTGGCCCCACAAACAGAATGTCTAGATCATGGAAAAAAGTCAGGGCAATGAACTCAACCATCTAGGCCTAAAAACTGCCCCAAATTACAACATAACAAAACAGACACAAAAGCTAATTTTAAAATCCAAATTGACCTATTTTTATTATTTTAGAGTCTGAGTTTGCATTAAATTTTTCCTACAAGAAACTTGTAGGTTTCAGAAGCTTCCCTCGTGAATTCTACTCTAGTTAAAGAGCATATAACATCAATCTTTAGCAAGTAGGAGAGGGAAAACATTCTGAGTTCACTGTTTCAGGCCAGAGTAATTACAAAACACTGATAAAAATAATACTATAGGAGATGAAAACTGCTGGTGAACATGGCACAAAAAAACACAAAACAAAACAAAACAAAACAAACACACACACAGAAACAAAAGGGGAAAAAACTTAACATTTTAGACAACAAAGTAGTGAATGTTAGCATATTTAATGTTGGGGAATGGATCTGTGTGCTGCAGACACACTAATAGCTTCTTGTAACTTGTTCTGCCATGTTCAGTTGACATCCCTGGCAGTGCTGTCCTTGCTGAAGGGAAATGGAGGAGCAGGGGATCTGGGGAGAGGGGAGGTGGGGTGGGGGAAGTGGGAGGAGTGCAGAGAGGGGAGCCTGTGGCTGGGATATATTGTATGAGAGAAGAATTACAAAAAAAAAAAAAAAAAAAAAAAAGATGTGGTTGTGACCATAGATACCAAAAGACAAGGGGGACACATTAAAATGTAACACTTATTCTGTTAAATCTATAAATGAATATTTGACACACTGTCCCCTGCGTCACCTTTGAGTATCATATTAATTGCCCATTTTTTTCATAGCTACTCCTAGCTGTACAAGGACATCTACTTTCCTAAGTTTGCGTAACTAATAAGAGACCCTGTCCCAAGTACTCCACTGTAAGGGAAACCCGATCTTGAACTTGTGGGCTCCAGCAGCATGGAAGAAAGTCTCCCCCATTCGAGTCGCTTGATTATTGCATTTCTGGTAGTCTAAGCTGAATAAGGCCAACTGACAGTAAAGGGTAGAGTTGGTTCTTCTGAAGCTCTAGACCATCTGGGAGTCTGTTTAACATTTTCCTCTAAAGTTAAACATTTACTTATCCTAGCTCAATATCCCACATTGAGAAATTTGCCCAGGTCCATCACGCATGCACATAGTATCTATCTATACACAGAATAACCAGCACTCTGATCGACAAGAGACAGGATAAGCAAACTGTGTGTGCTCTACAGCTCAATGACTAAAGAAAGAATTAAGATAGCTGTGACTACGTGCCATACAGGGATGGGTTGGAAAAATATTTAAAAGCCAGGTAGAAAATAATACAAATGACTATTCCAATTACACTGCATCTGAGAACAGGCCAAATTAATCTATGCTGCTAAAAATCAGAATCTGGTAATAACGATAGCATAAGCAGAAAGGAAAGGAACCCAAACAAGGCTTTTTAGGAGATGGGACATACAATGTATTCTTCCCTAATGGTAGTTTTCTGGGCTACATAACTACTAAAACTGACCAAGCTGTAAGCTTAAGGTTGTGCACTGTGTATATGATATAAAACATCTTTAAATAATAAATTAGTGGATGAATAATTGAGCCTCACACAATTGATATTTCTGAAACAGTTTCACCTCTAGGGCACAGTTTCTGAATGATGCTCCTCCCAATGAATAATACAGAAACAGTTCAAGGGTTATGTAAAAATATTAGGTATAGCACCTACGCTCCTGTCATAGTAATGCACAATCACATTAAATATGAATGGATGCATGCATATGCATGTATGCTTATGTCTTGATATAAGTAAATTAATTTTAATAATTTAGTATTTAGTGACTATATTCCATTATCAATTATTACATCCAATTGATACTAGATATTAGCAATTATATCTTACTAAACTGTGAGGAATGCAGCCTTCTTTTGGTCTGTCCATACAATCTACCATGTCCTACCAGCTTATGAAAGGAATCCACATCTTATTTTCAGCTACAAGAAGAAATATGGGAACAAAGACTGTAACGTACCTGGCCATAGTCTTTCTATTTTCTTTTTTCTTCTTCTTCCTTTTTTTTTTTATTATTATTTTTTTTACTTTGCTTTTAATTTAGTAACATGTACATAATTTGAACACCCTTTGGATCTTGAGGTCTGAACAAGAGGAAGACACCCTCCTGCCCCGATCCTCCTCTTTGGGGTTACACTTTCATTAATATTTAGCTGTGTTTTCATATGAACAATTAAATTCTATCTGGCCTGCTAAACTGAAAGTCATTCTACATTCCCAGGGGAGATAAACGGTGACATTTGTGTACCATAACATAAAATGTATATGTTGATATTAAAGTTTATAGGATAGTGTGGTATTAATAAACATAGATTAACTTGTATGAATTAATGATAGAATGGTTCGGTCTTTATATTGCTCCCTAACTTTCAGTTGTTCCTGCTCTTGTGCAGTGCAATGGCTTTCCCATGTTTGTCTCTTTCTATGACAATGGCACTGTCTAGGTCCTGATATCTTGCTAGAAAGAATCCTTCCATGTTGAAATCAGAAAGCCAGTGGTCAGAAGCAGGTAATATTTTCAGCTATTTGGTATCTGATTAGAACTAGCCAAAATGGGCACATAGGGATGCCAGATCTCCTTTGGGACATAAATTACTTCTTCAAGTTGTATCTTGTATGAGTTTACTAGTTTAATTTAAATAGGCACCAGAGTATATTGAGCATATTCTCAGCAAGATGGATATTCTTAAGGGAGAGGACTCAGGCAGCAGCAGCATTCTCACTTCAGTCTAGACCAGTGGTTCTCAATCTTCCTAATGCTGAAAACCATTAACACAGTTCTTCATGATGTGGTGACCCCAACCATAAATTATTTTTTGTTGCTCTGCCATAATTAATTTTGCTACTGTTATGATCATAATGCAAATATCTGTGTTTTCCAACGGTCTTGGTGATCCCTGTGAAAGGATCAACTGAACCAAAGGGGTCATGACCCACAGGTTGAGAACCATTGGTCTAGTACCTGTTGGCTACTTAGTGTACTGGCTGGTTTTGTGTCAACTTGACACAAGCTGGAATTAACACAGAGAAAGGAGCTTCAGGTGAGGAAATGCCTCTATGAGATCCAGCATTTTCTCAATTAGTGATCAAGGAGGAAGGCCCGTTGTGGGTAATGCCATCCCTGGGCTGGTAGTCTTGGGTTCTGTAAGAAAGCCAGCTGAGCAAGCCAGAGAAAGCAAGCCAGTAAGAAACATCACTCCATGGCCTCTGCATCAGCTCCTGCTTCCTAACCTGTGCGAGTTCCAGTCCTGATTTCCTTCGGTGAAGCACAGCAATGTGGAAGTGTAAGCTGAATAAACCCTTTCTTCCCCAACTTGCTTCTTGGTCATGATGTTTGTGCAGAAATAGAAACCCTGACTAAGACAAATTGGTACCAGCATAGTGGGGTATTCCTGTGACAACCTGACCATGTTTTGGGGAGGACTGTGGAAGGACTTTGAAACTTTGAGCTAGAAGAGTCATTGGGATGTTAAGAGCTCTGTGGGATGTTGTGTAGGAGATTGGAAGATAATGTTGAGAACAGTGCAGAAGATAGAGGCCTGGTTTGTGAAATTTCAGAGGGAAGATTAAATACTCTTATCAGGGCCATTGCTATTTTGACTGTGAAGATTCTGTGGTTTTGGTTAGCTGGGGCTAAAGAAATCAGCTGTAATAAACAAGATACCACAAGTACTAAAACAAAACCATTGCATTACTGGTACTATTGATGCTGGTTAGCTGGAGCTGGGAAAATTGTGGTTAGTGGGAAGAAACCAGCATCAATGAGGTGAAATCTTCTGAGAAGTGTTTTCTGAGAGCACAGAGGCTGTATTCCAGAGATAGACAGGGTTATACCTTGTGCTGTGGCTGGACTTGGTAATGTGTAAGAGTCACCCAGGTGGTACTGGTTTTGAAGGCATGAAGGAATCATGAAAAGCAGCTGAGGCCTGGGCACTGTGAGAGGCCGAGGAAGGCCATCGGTGAAGGTGCAGCCTCAGTTGCAATTGATGGCCCAGGACTGAAAGGGTCATGCAAAGGAGTTGAGGCTTGGCACCATGAAGAGTGCCTATGAGAGGCTATTGGTAAAGCCTAGTTACAGTGGAAGACAGCAGTGTTTTGGAGATACTAGTACCATGAGATAACTACCAAGAACAGCAGCAGCAGTGGAGTACAGGCATCTGGAGCTTAGAAGACAAGGTGTGTGCTACAAAGGGCAGGGCTTGAGAAGTGACCCAAGCCCTTGGAGGAATCCAGAAGATCGTGAGTGGATCCCAGACATTGGACCGTTGGAGTTTGATTTTGCTTTTGATTGTGACTATGCCCTAATAATTTTCCCTCTTGAAGGAAGAAAATATTTTAGTGAAGCCTACAGTTAAGAGACTTTTAATTGTAAAAAGACTTTGAATTTTAAGAGATTGGATATTTTAAAGGCATTGAAATTTTAATATGTAAGTATTTGCTAAGACTGGGGTACGTTTAAAGTTATTTAGATCTTGGCGATGAATAAGAAAGTAAGAGTCGAGGCTTAATGGTGATGTGTTTGTATGTCAAGTTGACAAGGGGTCAATTGTACTGGGTGGTTTTGTGTCAACTTGACACAAGCTGGAGTTATCACAGATAAAGGAGCTTCAGTTGAGAAAATGCCTCCATGAGATCCAGCTGTAAGATATTTTCTCAATTAGTGATCAAGAGGGTAGGACCCTTGTGGGTGGTACCATCCCAGGGCTGGTAGTCTTGGGTTCTATAAGAAAGAAGGCTGAGCAAGCCAGGGAAAGCAAGCCAGTAAGTCACATCCCTCCATGGCCTCTGCATCAGCTCTTGCTTCCTGACCTGCTTGAGTTCCAGTCCTGACTTCCTCTGGTGATGAACAGCAGTGTGGAAGTGTAAGCTGAATAAACCCTTTCCTCCCCAACTTGCTTCTTGGTCATGATGTTTGTGCAGGAATAGAAACCCTAAGACACTTAGTAAATAATTATTAATTCCATGTAGAGATTAACAGAGCCACAAAGCATATCCCTTTATATTTTTCTCCTCTTCTCCAATAATTGACCTCCTTTTATATTTTTCGAAGAGGTTCCAAACCCTCCTATGCCTTTCTCTTAGAGCCAGTATGTTTCCAGTTTTTATTTCAGAACAGGTGAGAGAAACATACTCTTCCCTCTCCTCAGTCATGTGCTCATGGGAGTTGTACAATCTCTGAGTCCTGAGCTGGGGGCAGCTCCTCAGCTCACACGCCTCCATTTCTCGGCCCCAGTTGAAGCTCCCTATTCTCATCAAGTCTTTTTCCCCCTGATAAATGAACACTTTTCTTTAGGCATCTTCTCTTTGAGAAAATGTCTAATGACATGGCCCTGTCAGCGTAGCTTGCCCGGTTCCTGGAGACTGTACTACTGTACTTCCTTCTGGTCAGCTGTGCCAGATTTCTCATTATGCGGCTGCCTGCATCTTTATTAGACTGTGAGTCTGCTAATCACAGTGTGAAGCACGTACTCCTGACTCCTCTAAACCATGTGGTAGGGTGTTGGATTCATGTGCATTGAGAATGAGGGACAGGTTCTACTCAGTACTGAGTTCACACATCTGGCTGACCACATTCCACATGCTGCCTGCGTCTCTGGTCGGCAGCTAGTAACTAGCATTTTAATTGTAAATTCTAGAGCTAACATTGCAATAATCAAACTACTGTTTATGAATAGGACACAAGTGGCAGGAGATTTAAGAAAGAAACGAATGGCTTTGAACTGCACTCCAATGGGCACACGGGATTTGCAGGTTAGAGCAGAGCACAGAGCCTGTCCACTTCATGGTTGTGGAAACTGTATCCCCCGCCAATAGTCTGCAGAGACAGAAACAGCAGTTCTAGTGAGAAGAGCACCATGGACTTCAGCAACACAGATCTGAAAGGCCTGACCCCATAATACAAATACCGGAGAGAGCGAGAGAGTGACTGTCCTTTACCTGCCCCCCCCAGAGGCCTCTCTTCTCCAAATCTTCTTCCAGAGGATTGGCACTTACCCTCCCAGGGGTAAACAAATCCATTCATACAGCTGTGAGCTCCAGAAGCCATTCATATATGTTGTCTTGTCAAGCCACTCAATGGATGTCTTATTCCAGACTCAAATGAACTAAGTCGGAGGAAGGGTGGCATCGACAGTTGGATATGATTCCTCTTATTCTGTATCTATGTAAATTTGGCTATTT
>CM052718.1:8966763-8996525 GCA_028551405.1 Uromys caudimaculatus | reverse complement strand
GATTGGCACTTACCCTCCCAGGGGTAAACAAATCCATTCATACAGCTGTGAGCTCCAGAAGCCATTCATATATGTTGTCTTGTCAAGCCACTCAATGGATGTCTTATTCCAGACTCAAATGAACTAAGTCGGAGGAAGGGTGGCATCGACAGTTGGATATGATTCCTCTTATTCTGTATCTATGTAAATTTGGCTATTTGGCATTATATTGACTTTTCTAAAAGAAAAGTATGTAAGATATGACCTTTGACTTCAGGGCCCTATCTCCTCAATAGGTAAGTAGTATAAATAGCTAAAGTAAGTATGACCATAAAAACTAGAAAAATAAACATATTTTTAAAATAATACACTCCCGACTGATCCAAAAAGATGAATCTCCTGGTGTGCATGCTAGAAATATGACTTCAATATCTGAGCTTCATGTTTATTGGCTTTTTTTGTATTAAAAATTCACTCTTTAATAACACCAGAGGAACAATAAAACTGATTCCAAAAGGGAATAATTTAGTTCTCTGGGAGGTAATCACTTCGACCCTGATTTAGAATAATTTAAAGAACATGGGGTCTCTATAAGGATCATGTTTACTTTGGGAGGATTAGTCTCTTCCAAGCGGAAGGTAATTAGAAGTTTTAGAGATTAGCGTTTGTGGCTAAATAAATAAATAAATAAATAAATAAAAATAAAGGCGGGGGTGGGGTGGGATGAGGGTAGCCAGCTTTAGGATTCCCTTTCAAATCAGCACTTCGTCCCACCCTGACCCCAGTCCTCAGCAAAGATGTAGGTTTTAGTCTTCATGTTAAAGCTATTTTACAAAATTCCTTGGGTTTTTACCCCCCCTCTTTCCCTCAATAAAAATGGAAACCAGCTTTGTTGGTTTTCTAGGGGTGTTCCCAGCAAGCTCTTCTGTCTCCTGCCACCCAGGAGATGTGCTCTCCTTTAATGGCAGGCTGTTAATTAGCATGGCTCCACGTGGGGGGGAGGGGGGTGTTTGCGAAGGGAGGGAAGGATCTGTTTGCAAAGGCTCTCCAGAAGTAGCAGAGGAGTCATTTGATTTTATGTGTGAAATCCAGCTCGTCTTCTAGAAGTTTGCAGTGCAGGCAGGAAATGCACAATGGTCTGGAGGCCTGTCTCTGTAAGGGAAGAGAGTCTTAAAAGACACCCAGTCCTGTGTGGGAGCCATCACTAGGGGGCCAGATTATCAGGCCAAAAACAACTGGGTATGGCTCAGTGTTTGGAGCTGTTTCAAGTCCGGGTTAACTTCCACTTCAAAGAAACCCAGAGACAGGAAATGAAAGGTCAAGACTTTATCCTTTGGATCTGTTTCCAAAATGGCTCCACGATTCGACCTCTGCTGTCTTTCACAAGAGTATTTCAAGGCTTATCGTCACTGTTTGCCTTTTATCGGGAGCCAGTAATACACGCTGAAGATAGGAGAGTGCGGGTAAGCTATTGCTCTTCAGTTTGGGTTTGGTGATGACGAGACTGCAGTCCTTCTAAAAGAATGTGGCTACGCAACTTGGTGAGTTCACATACAACTGCAATAAAAAGACTGCGTCCAAATCTAAACGTTAAAAAAAGAGAAAGATTTCTAAGATAAGACTTTCAGTAGACAGGGGATGACCAGGATTGGATGCACATTTCATAGAAAGGAAACAAAGGAAAGCAAAATCCCGTCCCCCTCCTCAAAGGGAAAGACACTGAAAAGGAGAAATTTGAATTTTTTAATTTATTTTTTATTTGAAATTGTTTTTCTAAGAAAAGAAAGTTAAAGTCTCTCTGAGCATCTTTAACTGATTCTCAGTTCTATCAAATTCGGGCCAATTCATTCTCTATTGCACCATCATGAATCATGTTAGTACCTGGTTAACTTGGGTTCATCATGGCCTTTCACATAGATTCCAAACAGAGTCTTTTCTTCATAATTTCCAGTGAGTAGATCTCACCTTGTAGTGCCCCAAAGCAAGTTGTTTCGAATTAGGATAATAAATCTTCCTCTTGCACAA
Source organism: Uromys caudimaculatus (assembly GCA_028551405.1). Taxonomy (NCBI): domain Eukaryota; kingdom Metazoa; phylum Chordata; class Mammalia; order Rodentia; family Muridae; genus Uromys; species Uromys caudimaculatus. The sequence continues at coordinate 8,994,521 of CM052718.1, read as the reverse complement.
CAAAGACATAAAAGGGCTTTCCTCATGCTTTTTCTTGAAGGACAGTGTCTTAATCTCTCCTCACAATCCTGTGACACCTGCTTCTGAGCCTAAACACCCTAGTGACACATGCTGAGATAAAACATCCACTCTATCAAATTGGGAACTCTCCTGGTTAGTTTAAATTGTGAAGTTGACCCAGCCTAGAGGAATCTTTGAAGGGACTCTCCACTGAGGGATTGCCCATTTCAGACTGGCTTGTGGGCATATATAGGGGATTCTCTGGATTGCTAATCGACATAGGAGAAGCCCACTGTGGGCAGTACCATTCCCTGGGCAGATCATCCTAGGCTATATAAGAAAGCTAGCTAAACCTAAGGCTGTGAGTAAGTCTGAAAAGCATCCTCCTCCAAGATTTCTGCTTCAAGTTTCTGCCTTGGCTTCTTTCAGTGACAGACTATGACTTGGGAGTATAAATCATATAAAACTCCTTACTCCTCTCTGTCGATTTTAAGTATTTCATCACAGTATCAGAGATCAAACTTGAACAGGAACAATGTTGCAGAATGCAACAATGACAAGGGCAAAGACAAGTTTTTCCTTAAAGTCTTGAACTCATCTGGAGGTGCTGTTGATTCTCAGATGTATGACCAAGCTGAAATCTTTCTTGATCAGACTTTCTCCTTTGTGTTGTGGTGTTTGTTTGTTTTGTTGTTTTAGTATTTATCAACTCATTGTTTAATTTTTAAAATAGTCAATACACATACGTGCTGGATAGTTTTATGCCAACCTGATACAAGCTAAAGTTATCTGAGAGGAGGAACCTCAATTAAGAAAATGCCTCTGTAAGATCAGGCTGTAGGCAGGCTGTAGGGCATTTTCTTAATTACTGATTGGTTAGGGAGGGCCCAGCCCACTGAAGATGATACTATCCCTGGACTGGTGGTCGTGGGTTTTATAAGAAAGCAGGCTGAGCAAACCATGAATAACTAGACAGTACTCCCCCATGGCTTCTAGATGGCGCCTGCCTCCAGGTTCCTGTCCTGCTTGAGTGAGTTCCTGCCCTCATTGCTTATAATGGTGAAATGTTGTACGGGACTTCCAGAGACGTAAACTGTTTCTGCCTCCATATTGCTTTTGGCTGTGATGTTTCATCACAGCAATATTAACCCTAACTAAGACAACACATTTCAAACACAAAGACATTAAATATACAATACCACCTTCACTTTCATCTGGGCTCCCGGTTCTCTTACCAAACTCCCCCTCCTTACCACTGACCGGCAAAGTAAACATTGTTTCTTTTGGTTTGCTTTGACTTCTTGTTTTTGGGTTTTTTTGACCTTTTGAGACAAGGTCTTGCTTTGTAGCCCGAGTAGTCCTGGGCAGCACCTACAGTCTAGGTTGGCATAGAGTTATGGCAATTCTCCTGCTTCAGGCTTCCACCTGCTGGGGTTCCAGGCAGGAGCCACCACACAGGACTTTGAAGCAAATATGGCTATTGTTTTCTTCTCTGTTCAGTCATTATCCCTGAATAGTAAATGCAAGGCAAATGTAAAGACAGCAGGCTTCATGCATCTATTATACCTGTTGAAAACTCAATATAAACAATTAAACTCCCTGCTTCCCTTTCTCCCAAAGGTTTTCATTGTTCTTTTTTTTCTTCTAAAAATGTTTAAGAAAATATAATTTAACATACAAGGTTATTTTTCTGTGATCCACACTGCTGATGAAAACAGCAAAATCAGTATAGCCCATAACCAAACTTAAAAATCTTAGGAAGTCCTTATAGAAATCCTTCCATATTACTAGTCCTCAGTAAGGAGTCCTATTCTAATGTTTTCTTGCTTTTTTATTTGTTTGGTTTTGGGAAGGAAATAAAAGAGTTTCCATGATGCAAACATCGGAATTGGAGGACAGTTTTCTCAAACCCTGTAAAAATGACCTAGAAAACCCAGAGAGAGACACGTTTCCTGTGACACATAGGAATCAAAACAACCATAAGAGCAACAGAGGAAGACAGAGGTTCAAAGGACTTCTCAGGAGAAACAAGGAAATGCACCAACTCACACCGCATGAGGAAGACAGTGCTTCAAAGACAGAGAAAACAGGATCCAGACAAAATCAGCAGGATTAAAATCTGTGTGATGAGCGCAGCTAGAGAAGAGCGCGTGGTTTATGCTGTGTCCACAACTGTAACTTCTACCACCATTTCTGTCCCTTCCTTCCACATCTGTATAGGGCAACTGGCCTTCCTCTGTCCCTACATCTGCTTCATCCTCTTCTAAACTCGAAATCATGTGGTACATGTACATGCAATACAGACAAGACACTCATACACAGAAAAAAATTTAAATCTAAAAAGTACTTTAATACTTTGTTGAAGATCATTGATGATTGGAATAGTCTCCTAGAAATCTAAAAAAGTACTTTAAAATAATTTTTGAAGATCATTGATGATTGGAATAATCTCCTAGAAAGATACCCATGCTCAAATCCTAAAGCATTAAAAATAAAAGTCAAAAATGAAAGAATTAGCTCCAAGTCGATACAAGAGGATACCATGGCCTGTTTTGGAAGTTAACACTTCATTTTCAGCCATTTATCAGAGCCAGTCGACTCTATTTTCCTGACTATGGGAAATTAATAAAAAATAAAACAAATTGGAATTAATTTCCTTTGGGAGAGAAAAGCTATGACCTCATGGCTATAGCAAAGGGCACACTTCAGGTGCCAGTGCTGGCACTTGGGGTGAATACTTCTAGCCACATCAAAGATGCTGTTCTTGATACCAGCAAGTGTAAGTTACTTATTGATTCCTGGTGAGACAGCCTACAGTATTTTCCCTTCAGTCCATTGAAAAGGATTTTAATTACACAGAGATCCGTGATAATGTGTTGAAGACCTCACAACACCAGAGAGTACTTAGAACGCAGTAACATCACTCCACACGTGGCAACTCTTGTGCGCCTAATTAGTGTGACTTACTGTGAGAGGCAACTGATTAATTGTGTTTAGACATTGCTGCGGAGAGGAAACCAAGAGCTTCCAGCTTTAAAATTGCATGCTCTGCCATTCGGCCACCAGAAAACTGTCTTCTAGCTGGATGGTTACTCTGTATATAATCCAGCCTCACTCTGGGCGAACACGGACACACCCAAAGCTCTACAATAATGTTATGTGCATAAAATCACTGTAATAGAGATTCCAGTGCACTGCCCCCTCTGTCACCTGAGGAGTGTAATTAAAGAGGCAGCTACTAACTTGTGGGCTCAACTCAGCGGGCAGCCATGTGTTTCACCATCAGAGAAGCATATCCCAGCCCTCCATTACCTCAGCCACTTCCTCCAGTTTGGAGGCTGTGACACACCATGCTCCAGGTATCAAAGGAAGGGTGCCTCGCTTGTCACACTCTGGCAGCTATTGTGTCCAGAAGGCAGCTAATGAAGAGTCAGGGGACTCCTGTCACATTTTGCCAAATTCACACTAACCCTCAGTTGTCCAGACTTGCTTTTCCCAGTTTGAATTTCATGGTCACCCCTTCAGTGTCATCTCCACATTTATACCATACAAGTGTACGAAATGCAGCCAGGAGGTTACTGGAATATGCTTCAATCCATTTTGTTCCGATTTCCCTCCTCCCATCCCCTAGATTCCAAGGAAAGGACTTTGTTTCAGTTCTGTGGAGGAACAACAAGAGTGACATGCAAGATGAGCATCTGTTCCCTTTTGAACAGTGCACTGAACTCTACCCCAGGGGGTATGGGACGAGTCCCACGGGCGGCACAGAAAGCCACCTGTGAGAATGAGCTGAGCCTGGCCAAATGGAGATATAGGAGGGAGATCCTTTGGGCCTGAATCTCTAAGTAGATCCCCTCTCTTGTTGGCTTCTCCTTTTTAATTAATCTTTCCCTTCTGTCAGTGCCCAATTATAGTTTTTATTAACTTCCATCTGCACTATTAATTTCAGAGGTCAGTCATTTCATACTTTAATATGACTATAAATAACCTATGAATCTCATTAAAAAGTCAGAATCTGGTTCATATTTTGCATTTGGCTCAAAACTATATCATTTTTTCCAGTAGTCAGATTAACCCCAAGCCAGTCTTTCTTCTTCATAGACTCTTCTTCCTATGACCCTTTTCTGTTCCATTTTAAACAAGGTCACATGGAGACAAAGGTTGGCCTTGAGATTTTGATCCTCTTGCCTTCAGCTCCCTTGGTGAGATTAGAAGAAGGACCACCACGCCGGCTTTATGTGGTGCTGAAGATCCAACTCGGTCTCTTGCCTGCTAGGCCACCATTCCACCAACTAGATATTATACTATGATACTTTCTCAAGCCTCGCACCCTGAGACACTGCCTTTCTCCCTTCCACAGCACAGTCAGTTGAATGCGATGTTAGACTTGATCCCTCGCAACTTCTTAGGGTGCCCACAACTGCAGCTCAGTGGTAGAGCATTTGCCTCACATTCATGAGGCCCTGGCTTGGACTTCCCAACACTGCAAACAAAACCAAACTCCTGAAATAAGACATTGCTAAAGGCCTGTTAATACTTTATTTAACGTATAGAAACCCCACCATTTGCATACAAAAAAACATACTTGTTTTAGGTAGATTTTGCATTTTGTCAAAGATTTTCCCCAGGGTCTGCTGCTAGCACATGCCGTAGATAGCTTCAAAGTGATCTTGAGTCCAGTTTTTCTACTTTAAAAATAACCTTTCATATTCTAGTCATTGAGGAGATATTTCTTCTATTTTATGCTGGCAAACCAAACACCAGAGATGGAGTTTTCTGGTAGGTGGAATAGATTCAAGTGTTTCTCTTATCTTGGGGTTCCCAGGTTGATTGTCAATCCAATTTGTTTTACAAATGTTTGCACAGCAAATGATTGTTCTGAGGTGCTATCCCAAAATATGAATGTTGCAGTGCACTTAAATATATATTGGACATACATGCTAGACACGTGTCACACAAGTTTGCCCTTTCAAATGAAATAAGATGTTTCTCTTTCCCCTCTCTCTTCTTAAAGTTCTATTTGGTTTTGCTTATGATACTTTATATCTCAGAGTCAGTCTCCAGACTAATGGAAATAAATAACTCTCAAAAAGATAAGAAGAGTATAAATCCACAGAAGTCCATCTGTAGATTGCTCACCTAGCCAAAGCCATTTGTCTGTGTATCCCATGTGCTTCTTACTATTGCCTATCAACTAATCATGAGGTGATTTTGATAAGCTTGAGGTAGCATTTCATGTTGCTTATAAGAGACATTGCAAGAAAAATATTTAACACAGACACATAAAAAACAGATAAATAAAACTGAATATAATTTTTTAAATATATTAACATCTCTTAAAGTGTAAAACTCAATCATGAAGTAGCACATGCTAAGAACCCACTGGCACGAGGCGGCCCTCCAGTGTGGGCAGAAATAAAGGCACAGCCCTGGGTTTTCTACCATGAGGTAGAGGACAGTGTGTAAGAACGGCTTTGTATTTCTTCGTCTTCGTGAGTCTATTTCCCTCCGCTGGATGCTCTTCCCTCTACTCTCCCACAGATTATATAACTTCTTTTCTGGTTTTGTAGGTTTCTTTTAACATGGAATCATCTGTTATATGTCATAGGGTCTTTATCCCGGGCGCGATGTTTTCATAAAGGCTAAGGACAATCTTCCTCTTCATACAATTGTAAATACTCGAAACCATGATTACTTGTAGTTTTGATTCTCAAATCTTTCTGTTTTGCAGTCTTGCACAGACAGTTATTTGGTCAGCCCACAACAGGCTGAGGCCAGGACTCAACATCCTTGTATCATGTACGCCTTATACAGGTTCTTTATAAAGTCTCTGTGGCAATTTTCAGAAAGATGGAAGACTACACCAAGCAAGGCAGATGCACATACGATGGATACTCTTCTAGGAGACAGTATTATTATTATTATTATTATTATTATTATTATTATTATTATTATTTGGTTAGCATTTTGTTCTTCGCCTTGAAAAATTCTATAGAAACTTAAAACATTATTCCATTATTTTGTGTGTATTGGTGTTTTGCCTGCATGTGTGTCTGTGCACCACTTACACGTGGTGTCCATGTAGGCTAGAAGATGGTGGTTGGTTCCCTGGAGCTGGAGTTAGAGATGGGTGTGTTCCAATGTGAGTGCTGGGAATTGAACCTGGATCCTCTGGATGAGCAGCCGGTGCTCTTAACTTCTAAGCCATCTCTCCAGCCATTTTTCTTAAAGTTGTAGAAACTTTTAAAGAGGTCTTTATATTACTATAAAGCCCGGCTTGCAGGACTCTGCTGTGATCAGCGTAAGGACTGCAGGCGCTCTTCCACGGAGCCCTCAGAGCGTCTTTACTGTAATTCTTCCGAAGCACTTCTCACCCTATGCTGTTATTGCTGCTTCCCTGTCTGCCTTACAAATACTTAACGATCTATTTCCAATCAACGATTCCTCAATACTTAATGGTGTGTTTGGCCTACAACATATAAAGAAATCTTGAACACACAGACAGTATTTATTTCCTGTCATGTAAATTGAAAGCGATCATTTACCAGTCTACCAAGAATATACTGTTTTAGACCCCATTGCTGCTCCTGTGCTGTGGGCATATATTATGATCATGTAAATGCATTTTGTGGGAGAGTTATCTTTATTTTTTAAAACATTTTTGAGAATTTTCTCCTGCAACTCCTTAACTCCTCCTATCTCCTCCCACTTCCTCTCAACTTTATGAGTCCGTCTTATTTAATTATTGTCACACACACACACACACACACACACACACACGCACGTACGCACACACATGCATGCCTGCACACATGCACGCACATACACACATATACAATGTGCTGAATCCTCTTACTGTGCCTTATCCATGTGTGTTGAGGGATGACAACCTGGGATTGGTTAGCCTACTGGGGGGGGGGGCTCATCCCTAGAGAGGAATGATTTTCTCTCTCTTAGAAGCTTATAGCTTTTCATCTAGGCATGGGTCTTATGAGATTTTCCCCCATCTACTTTGGGATGTCATCTGGCATTGTCATTTTTAATGTAATTTTTATGTAAATCTAATTTGAAGGTAATTGTAATAACTTGCTTGTCATATGAAAGGTTACAATTAAGAGAGATGACAGTTTGGTACAAACCATGAGTTTTGTGTAATAAAAGAATTGAGAAAGTCAAATTCTTTTCTTCAACCCATGCAGTATGTATGGATCCTTAGAAAATACAAATGACTCAGTACTACTTAAACATTACCAGTACCAAACTGTGTGATTTGAAGATATAGCCAGTGCTTTGCCTCTCCTTCTAGAATCAATAAGGAAAGCAAATCAGAAGAAACACAAGAAAGAGCATTGCCACTGACCGTAACACCACAAAAGCAAAGGCAAGCCCACAGGCCATGATCTTCTCCTGTATGATAATTGCATGTCAGATCAGATAAGCCAGAACACATACCTAAATGTCTACTCATGTGTCATCTGTGTCCCAGACAGAAACCCCAAAGAACAACAGCAGAGACAGCGATGACAAAATGATGAAGTTCAGAATCCCATTTAGAACCCCAATGCCATGACCTTTGGCTCATGGTGTCTCCTTCCATCTTTGCTTTGTCACCCTCCGGGGCTGAGGGCCATATGCTCATTTCCAAAGATACTAAGCTGCTCACAGCGTTTCCCATATTCCCTAGTTTTCCATGGGACCTTTTTGATAAATTGCCTCGGAGAAAATCAGTTCTTGGGCTTTATCCATGCCTTCCTGGTTGAGTTCATAACTTTGAAACTGCAGAATGAAAAGTTCCGGGTTAAAGGACCAAAGACTTTGACCCAAGCTTAATGTCCAAGTTTCCTTACTTGGAAAACACAACACTGCCTCACATACTTATTTCTTCTATAATAGATTTTATTTCCTATGGAAATTGAGAACACATTCCCAGTGTTCGGTCTGTAGTCTTGAAGGTTCAAATGTAGAAGATAAAATGGTTGTAAGCATTGTGGGTTCCATCCTATTTCACTGTTCCTTCTATACTGCTTGGGTCTGAGATGGCCCATCGATGGGGATGTACCATTCTGTTTCAGATGTGGCTCCCTTCCTAACTTACTCCTGATGATTACCAATGCAGCTGCCACGCCTCAGGAAAAACTGCCCAGCCTACTTGCACATGCTTAGTGAAGGGGTATATTTTCCCTAGACAAGGGTATTGAATTTTGTAAACAAATCAAAGCATAGGTATATTCAAAATAATATTACAGAGTCTCAGTTTTCTGAGTGTTCCCGACTGATGCCAGAGGTTTCCTCTGTCCTCTCACTGTAGACGGCAAGGTAACTGCTCGAAAGCCTCATCCTTCCTGTCGTTCCTTCCCTCAGACATCACCCTTCCTTTCCCCCACCCCATGTGTCAGTTCACACTTCCATCTGATATATTTCTGCAGACACTGTCTTCCTCTGGTATCTCACTAAAGCCCTTGATTCTGTGGACTCAGGAAAGTCTTACAGCATTAAAGGTCAAATCCATAAAAATCTGACTTTCACCCTGAAGACTATAATTCATCAAAATTAATTTGGTCTAAAAGATGTTATTTAGCAATTTTCTACTTAAGAAATAATATGGACAATCGAGAAGATGTATCAACTACTAATAGGAAACCAGAAAGCTGGTTTCTTTGCAATTCTTCCCACTGGCTAAAAAAAAAAAAAAAATGTGTACACATTGTCCCAAATATATAAACCTAAAGTGAGCTGCATAATATTAGCCATGGGTAAGTACCAATAAATGTAAGACATTGGAACCATGGTGGTCATTCTGTAGTGGTAGCAAGAAAAAAAATGTTATCTGTGTCTTTACTTACCCCTTGATCAGTGTGGACACCATATCACACTTAAATACTGTTACAGATTCATGCGACACTCACACAGTATGTGAAACTAGCAGGCAGGGCTGTTGAGCACAGATAGCAACAACACAGCTTCTGGTTGTTGCTCGGGTATCTCGGAGTTATTATTTTATATTACAAACATCCTTAGGATGGTCATCTAGAAAGTCATTAAAAATTCACAATTATATAAAGTAAAGAACATTTATAGAAAGGAAGGGCACCCTATATAAGGATTAGTAAGATGTTTGCTTGGATTTTGTCAAGTGAATGTAATTCTTAGTGGTTTTTGTTGTTTGGCTTTCTTTTTTAAAAAGATTTTAATTTATTTTATTTAAATGAGTATACTGTAGCTATCTTTAGAAACACCAGAAGAAAGCATCGGATCCCATTACAGATGGCTGTGAACCACCATGTGGCTGCTAGGAATTGAACTCAGGACCTCTGGAAGAGCAGTTAGCACTCTTAACCACTGAGCCATCTCTCCAGCCCCCTGTTTCTTAATGTTGGGTTTTCTGTGTGTGTTGGGGAGGATTACTTTTAGGCTTTCAATTGTTGGAAAATACCAAGTCATTCTTTCTATCTTTGCCTATGTGCTGTCTGATGGTCTTCTGTCCCATGGATAGTATGGGGGATACTGCTGTCAGTCACTGGATCAGGAGGAGATCTGGCTCGAGTGCTTTCTCCAACAGTTATCAAAGCCCCAGCACCAGGCAGCAGTGCAACATTCATCTCTTTATAGGCGGGGGAACATCCTATCCCAGAGCCAGCTTCCCACCAGGATGTACGGTGTAGTTCTTCCATACGTGGTTTCTGTGTTGTTAGTGTTGTTTGTTTTATTTTCTGGTCCTCATTCCCTATAGGAACACAACATGCCAGCTCGACAGCTTTAGCCTACACATAGCTTGCTTCCCTTTTGGTTTTGGGTCCATAGACATTTACATCTAAAATACAACCATAGTTTGAAATTTGACATTCAGTATTTTATTGAAATTTCTTTAGACTCCTTTTAAGTAAATACCATGGACTGTCCAAAACACTGTCTTTGATAATTCACCACATAAATAATTGGCAAACCCCTGTGTGTGCTGCTTGCTGCAAGGCCCTCAGTGGATGACAGCAATTCTCTACATTACAGAAGTAGCTTTAACTTTGCATAAAATGGAGAAAAATATCAAGTAGTTGGTCAATATTGCATTATTTGAGTCTGTGTGTAGTGTGTGATGTACATAGTTGTATTGTGTTCAATATTAGAATCTGTTCTATGAATCAGATTTAATTCTTCATTAATACTTTTATGCAAGGCAGTACTAAATATGATGTGTATTTCTCAGATAAGATGAAACAATGAAACAACCGGAAACAGCCATTCTGTGTGTGGGCGTGGTCTGCATGTCTATGTCTTTGTGTGTGTATGTAATATGGGGCTGTATGTTTAAGTGGATTCACAGAGGAAAGGCAGAGGACAACGTTCAGCTGTGAATACTTGTCTTCCAATCTCCATTAAGATAGAGTAAGCCAGGCTTTAGCTGAGGCTTCTCCTGTTTCATCTCCTATCTCCTTGGGGCCCTGGGATAGATTCTAGCTTTTATGTGGTTGTGAAATCAGATCAGATTTGCATGACAAATGCTTTTACCCACTGAGCAATGTCCCCATCCCAAACAGCTACTTTTGAGTGCAAGTTAGGTTGTGAACTTGTAATGGCCTTAGATTTTCTGAGTAGTTGAGTTGTCATTTAATCGGAAAGAAGTGATGTGAACAGATGATCTTGCACTGGGTGATCCCCACTGTGTGGACAGGTGATCCCACAAGGTGTGAATGAGTGATCCTCTACCCTGTGAACGGGTAATCCTACATTGTGTGATTGGGTGATCCCCACTGTGCATACAGGTTATCCCCACTATGTGTACAGGTGATCTCACATTGTGTGGGGAAGACATGAGCTGATACAGAGGTAGAGAAAAGCTGCTTTAAGATGACATCTTTCTCAGCTTGGTGGCAGAACTCAGAGCTGCATCTGTGTTCACAGTTATCTGGAGAATTGACTCCCCAAAGAATACTTCAGAGCACTGGTCATTCACCAACTGGAATACCTAAGGCGGCCATAGAAAATTGAAACCTTGTTAGGGAATGTGTAACGTATGTGTAATGTTTTCTGGTAGGTGGCACCTCAATGATAATGTGGTGTAGTTTAGACAAACACAGATGCAACACATAGGTAAAATAGAAGTGGTAAGATACAATAGTTTGTATTTGTCATAATGCACCAGCCCAGAACAAGAACCTAGAACTGTTGACACCCCAGCGATGTGTCTTAATGTCCATTGTTTTGTCGTGTTGCTGCTTCTCTCCCTTCGGTTATCATGAGTCATATGAAGGTTCATCAGTGACTGTGTTTTGGGGAGAATACAACCACAATGTCATTAGGAACAGCGTGCACAGCCCTGTGAATGAGCAACTTTGTGAATGAGCAGTCCTGTGAGTGGGTGCCATGTGTGGACATAGTAGCTTAAAACCGTCATTGAAAACCTTGAGTTTACTTTTGGATCATATGCCTAAGACCTGGGAGTGGCTCTGAGAGACACCAATAAACAAAGTGAACATGCAAACTTGTGCTTGTTTCACCCAAGTGCCATAAAGTCTTTGGGGAATGGTTCCAATGATAGCACAGCCAAGATGTTTTAATTGAAATGTTGAAAATCCAGCTTTTATTTTCAATTACATTTCATACTGGCAGAACAAAGCCTATGGCTGTCTTGTGTGGGGGAGGGAAGGGAGTTCTGGATGAGTGGAATCCTAAAATGGAAACTAATGTTCAATCCAGCTGTCCACTTAGCATATATTTCCGGGTGAAGTAATGATGATATATTGATGAGTTTTGGACAGCATAGGACAGCAAGCTACTTGTGTCAGGTCAACGAGGCAGGTGTGTTCATGGCCACGTCTGTATATGAATCCTTTGTGCTGGTAGCAGGATGCTGCTTTCCAGATGTGTTCAGATGCTTAGACAGCTTGCTCTCCTAAGTTAAAACTGCATGTTTTCTATGAGGTGTTCTTTATAGGGAAAGGTAAATTCATAACATTGAAATGTTTGCAATTCAATGAAATGACAGTTGTTGTCTTCAGTGCAACAGTAACTTGAGAACACTGATAAAAATTTCCTGACAATATCATCTTTTCTGACATAAACATTTTGTAATACACAAGACTGATGAAAGTCAACAGATAGCCTTCTAGATAGCTATGGGATGTATCTAATTGTTCTTTTCTCCTGTTCTCAAGATCACCACATTCTTTGGCATCTGACTGGCAGTCTGCTTGTATGGTACTTAACAGGCTTCAAAGTCCTGGAAAATTTTAACAATGACGTAGTCAACCCATCTTCTCTACCTCATCATCCCCTGACCTTAGCTCTAGATAGCTTTATGCAACTTCATCCATTCTAGTCATAGTAGAAACATTGCTTTCTTGTTGAAATGTGCTAAGCTTAAAATAAACATGATAACAGGTACTTAGAAAGAAAAAAGTAGTTGCAAAGTGCCCCAGGATTGTGTGTGTATTGTTATATGCTGATTGTTCATTGAAATGATGTTTTGAATATGTGAGCTAGATACTTGCAAAGGATAGATGCACACATCTATAATCTCTCTACAACTGTTCTGTCTCTTCTTTATCCTAAGGAAGAAATGATACTTGATATCTCCTAAGTTTCAGCTTTTCTTATTTATCAGTCCTTTTTCTGCATCTACACACAAAAATGTCAAGTCATCTCCCAGTTGACAAATCAGGGGACAATCAGAAGATTTCTGTTCCTTCTCTTCATAACTAGTTTGCTCACTGGCTTCAGTGACAACAGACTCATTGACTTGCTTTATTGCTGTGGAGATTTTGACTTCTAGCTTACCTTGGGAACTGCTTTGTCTCTGAAGTAGCCCTAAGTGTTAAGGTTTCCCAAGCTTCTTTGGGGGCAAGTATGTTTTCTTTTATGTTATATACATTCTGTGATCTCATGCCCATGAAAAATGACTCAACTATTAAGATAGTGTTTCCTGTCATGCAATACAATCTCCTGAGAAACTGTTTTAGTACTAACATGCAACCACAAAAGCCAGTTAGGATTGCTTTGTATGGTAGTTTGCTTTAGCTCCAACCCTCGTGAGGCAGAGGCAGCTGAATCTTTGAGTTCAAGGCCATCCTGCTCTACAGAGTGAGTTCCAGGACAGCCAGGGCTACATAGAGAAACCCTGTCTCAAACAAAAACAAAAACAAAAATCAAAAACAAAACAAGAAAAAAATGGCCCACATGGGCTCACAGGGAAAGGTATTATTTGAAGGGAGTAGGTGTGACCCTGTAGGAAAAAGTGTGTCACTGGAATGGGCTTTGAGGTTTCAAAAGTTCAAGCTGGGCCCAGTGGCTCACTCTCTCTTCTTGCTGCCTGTGGATTCAGATGTAGAACTCTCAGATCATTTCCTGTACTGTATCTGCTTGTATGCTGCCATGCTTCCAGCAACGTTGACAATGGAATGACCCTCTAAACTGTAAGCCAGCCCTAATTAATTACTTTCCTTTATAAGAGCTGCTGTGGTCATGGTATCTCTTCACAGCAATATAAAGCCCTAAGACATTTTGTGATCAAAAGCTTAGGTCAGTTGAACTTAGCAGCTGACCATTGATTTATATTATTACCTGTATACTGATGCCAAACTGTATCAGAGATATTTAATTATTTACTCCATGTAAGAGATAACAGTATAAAGAGATGGATAAAGGATCGAAAAGCTTAACATGTAATGGAAACATCAAAATATTTATTGAATTATTTTCTTATTTTCTTAAGATGTAAAAGAAATTGTTTTTATGAGTCCTAGAGATTCTCCAAAAATTATCTCACTCACAAATTTTTCCTGAACATATACATATATGTAAGTGTACATGCACAGCACACATGAATTTTATTTTCAAATCCTACTTTATTCTAAACAGAGACTTTCTAATGTACTACTCCAGACTTCTATGATTTGCAAATTTTTCTTATGTCAGGATCCTTATCTGTGGGAAAGCAGGGCCGGGAGGGGCGGCATTGGGAGAGTGAGGTGGGCAGGGCTCAGGAGGGGATAGCTCTTTCTACCATATGTCTGCACAGCTCCCGTGTGAACAAATCTTTCAGACTATTTACAAAAGCCAGAAATTCAAGTAGTGACCATATTTTGTATTTTCTTTTTCACATTTTGAAAATCTGGGGTACATATTATATGGTAGTCTCTTAGAGTAGATGAAGCAAAAAAAGAAGTGAAATTTTCTAATTCATAATCACAAAACATCACTAGTATTAAACTAACTATATTTTCTTTTTTCTTAAAATTTTTAGTGTGTGTGTGTGTGTGTGTGTGTGTGTGTGTGTGTGTGTAGGGCGTGAGCTGAGGTCAGAGGACAAAGCTGTGAAGTCAGTTCTCTCCTTCCATCTTTACATGGGCTCTGGAGATCCAACTCAGGTTGATCAGCAGGCCTTTTAAGCCACCCAACATTCTATTTTCTGCATTAGTAGGTTCTCAGCTGAGACCTTTGAGCTAGAAGTTTCTCATCGCTTCCTTGTATCCCTCTACTTCCCAAGAACCCAGCGAAGAGACATATTAAATATGAATGCGAGGCAGAACTGCTCAGCCATTGCTGTCTTACGTACAGGTACTATTATGAAAGTAGAAAGTAATGCATACGCAGAAGTTATCATCCTGTGTGTGTGAGTGTGTGTGTGGGGGGGGGGGGTGTTGAGTGACCCATTTATAAGGTTTGTCTAAGACGGTAACATTATGGTTTATAACTAGCGAAATTACAGATGTGAAGTAGCAATGAAAGTAATATTTGGCTGGGGATCACCCCATGAGGAGCTATGTTAAACAGTCACAGCACTAGGAAGTTTAAGAGCCAGTGGCTGACAGGATGTCATTGATCCCGACTTCCAGATAGCATGGAGCCTGCACCAAGTAGTATATATTATAGAGATACAGAAGATTCATCTCTGACTTTCACTTCACAACAGATGGAAAAGGAAAATAAAACAAGAGAAAGGGATGTCTGTGGCCACGGTGACTTTGTCTGACATTGGCTGGCGAGCGCACTTCTAGAGCATTCTCTGTGTTTTCTTGTTCTTTTAAGGCTTATGTAAACTATCTCTTTATGTCCTCTACCAGATGTTAAGAAATTGCATAATGGAAGCTAGATATAAGAGCATTGCTTTATGCAAAGAAAGTGAGTAATTAAGAGGAGGAGATGGAGTGTATTTTAGTATCCCAGGCTCTTATGGGAAGAATGAAAACCCTACATTCAACACAAAGAAGTCCACAAATCACAATTTTTTTTCACAGTGCTGTCACTGGAATCTCACTCCTCTCTCCCTTCAGCTGCTCAGTTCTTATGCTCTTCATCAAAAGAATTCAGAGGAGACAGACAGAGTGTATTGTATAAGACAGCTTATTATAAACTAAGGTCCCCCTAAGGGATGAGTGGAAAATGGCCACGGGGATCAAGGCTGAGGGGAACACAGTCAGAGATGGCTGTGGACAATGACAGGGAGACCACAGCTATAGGCCAAAGCAGATTCTATTCTAGGACAGGCAGTTTTCCTGATGGGCAGTTTTTTTGTTTGAGTGATTTATAGGCCCATTTAAATTAATTGCTAAAGGACCAGATGCTAGAATGTCTTTGTTCTCTGAGAAAAACCAATGTCTCCACCCAGGGATAAAGATCCAACTCAGAATTTATTCTTTCTATCTACCTATCTGAGTATGTATGTATGTATGTATGTATGTATGTATGTATGTATGTATCTGTCATCTATGTATCTATGTATGTCTAGATCTGTCTACCTATCTGTCTGTCTATTTTTCTATCTATGTATTCATGATGTGTGTTAGTGTATGTGCACACATGTGCACCCTAGAATGTATCTGGAGATCAGAGGACAAATTGCAGGAGTTGTCTTTCTCTTTGTCTCATGTGAGTTCCAGGATCTTCCTTATTGCCAGGCTTGACAGCCAAAGCCTTTACCTCCTGACCTTAAAATGGCCTTCAGATCCCATTGTTCTGACCAAAAATCATATAACTGAGTAGATTAAAACCAAAGAAAAGAGAGAGAGAGAGAGAGAGAGAGAGAGAGAGAGAGAGAGAGAGAGAGAGAAAGGAAGGAAGGAAGGAAGGAAGGAAGGAAGGAAGGAAGGAAGGAAGGAAGGAAGGAAGGAAGGAAGGAAAGAAAGACCCCCAAATTTCCCAACAGCCATGTGTTATCAGGAACTCGAACAATGACCTGACTCCTTCACTCCCTCCCTCCGGTGGCTTTGAAATTCTGAGGAGAGGCAGTTGTGCTGGGTTCACCTTCTTTAAAACTAGTGCCTTACCGAGGACACATGAAGTAGCCCAGAATTGAACTATGAAGAAGGGGTCTAGCTATCCTCCATCTATCCTCTATGACCTTTAAGGCTGCTAATTCTAAACTTGCCACCTAAGAGTACTGAGCCTTAAACCCAGAGATACATACATGTTGAACAAAGTCTTTACCACTTACTCTGCCTACCTCCACTCCAAAGAAATACATATTTTGGGTGAGGAAAGAATTGAGAATTTTTTTTCTCTTGCTTTGTTTCTGATCGTATTGGGATCTGTTTTCAGAAGGAATACTTAGTTACCTGCTAGTTGGCACACCCTGCCAAGTGCCTGTTGTTACCTTTGAAATACAGAAAACAGTTTCCTAGCTCACTTCATGTGAAAGAATAAAGTTCTCTGCCTGCCATGTAATCCCATAGTGTGTTTAATAAATAGCTCCTAGCAGTAAATGATAGCATTTAGTTATGTATTGACATAAATCAGTTTATAAACTCCAGGTTACATTTCACAGGTATTTTATATTTCCAAATAATATGAGGAGAACAGTTCAAACATTGCTGGTTTTATTTCATCAAGTTCATGAGCTTTGATGTTCTAAGATGTTAAATTACCTTTAGGCCTTAATTTATCAGAGAACCATCTAGAAACCCATTTATGTATGGAAGCTGGGCTAATAAATCTGAGGGTGATTTATTGTCTATTAACTTCTACATTTAAAAGGGGATATGGAGGATCATACATCACACGAGACACTAAAGTACTAAGGTTGGAATACTGAGTGTACAAGGTTTAAGTAAGAGTGGGAACAAGGAGATGACAGAAAGTTGGGTTACAAGGCCGGTTAACCAAAGCTAAAGATACATAAGAAAGCCTTGTGGAAATTCACTACTTTGTGAGCTAATTTGGAAACACAGTGTCATCATTTCTCCTTTGACCAGATCTTACACAGTTCTCTTTCATTGACAGGGCCTTCAGAAATTCCATGTAGAAGCCTCTCTCCCATGCTCACTTAAACCCCATTCCCCTTTGGATTTCAGCTCCCAAGACCCTACCACAGGGATCCAAACAGGTCAAATTGAGCTGATGGGTTCAAATGCTTCTGCCGCCAGGCTCTCCTTCGAAGGTATTAAAGTGGTTTGAATCTAACTATGAATCAGCTCTCTTTTCACTGGAGGGTTTTCCCAGATGGAAATGTATGTATTTTCATTCTCGTTTGTAAGATCATACAAACGTGCTCAATGAGTGATGGTGGGCTTGACAAAGGAAACTGACTCTCTGAGCTACTGGGCAGGGGGTGTCACTCAATCAGAGCATCAGGAATGATCAGTCCACCGAGGACCATCCACTTACAGCCCCTCACTGCTGCACGGGCCTCCCTGATTCCCTTTGCTTACCTACCATGAGTGTGTCTTGCCTTAGATTGAACAAACTCTTGGTAAACTTTAAGTTAGTATAAATAGTATCTCCTTGTGCAGTTTCAATGTCTCAAGCCAGGGAGCAGGTCCTCTGTGGCTTTTGTGTCTTTTCCAATGGTACATTGTATTACAATTATTTATCAACATCTTCTCTCTGAACCTTTCAAAATAAAAACATAGTGTCTTCTTCATCTTGCACCAAGGAAGCATCAAGCATTTGGAACAATCAAGGGCCATTTATTTCCACCTCACTATAACAAGGCAGTCAGCCACCATCACTTCCTGTTTGGCTCAAACTAAACCACAAGAAGAGACAGGAGAAATCTGTACACTCAAGGAAGAGGAGTCCTGGGTCGACTGTGACTGGCTGGTGTTGACCCTGGGAGGCTGCTGGTGAGTGCATTAGATGCTGGGAGTTCTCAGCAGTTGACTGGAACTTTCTGTAGTTGGTTCTAAGTTGGATCTTTGGATAAAAGCACAGAGTCTTTCCATTATTGCGGCCAGGCTGTTTCTACCCATGATTATCAGGGTTAGTTGGCTTCTTAGTTAAGGTTACTGTGGTAAAGATTACTATACAGATAGCAATTGGCTTTCCAATGTCTGACTTATGGTTGTGTTGGTAACTAAATAATGTGCTCCATACTTCATAAATGTAACTTTTATTCTCCTGTAATAATTATCATACCTGAGGTTTACTGTCTCCATTTGCTAACCTAGGCCTAGCCCTGGAAGCTTCTAGCCTCCATATAATCAAATCTAGACCTTGAATATTTTCAGCCCCTGACACTTGCTGCCGAATAAGCTTATCCATTCCTAGTTTTTCTGAACTCTGGCTAGCTAGTTCAGCTCAGCTATTCTAACCCACAACTACTCTTACCAATAACTGGTTCTGTCTGGCTTCTTTCAGCTTCTCTTGAATTGTTCTGCTTGGCTTCTTACTAACTTTGGCAATATGTTTTAATCTTCTGGTTCCTTCTCATTTCCTGATTCTGCCTTCACCTGTATCTAGCTTATTTTCTCTTTGCAACCTGTCTTTATACAACTGTCTCGGTAAAACTGCCTCTTCCTCCTCATCCTCCTCATCCTCCTCGTCCTCCTTGTCCTTGTCCTTGTCCTCGTCCTCCTCGTCCTCCTTTTCCTCCTCCTCCTCCTCCTCCTCCTCCTCCTCCTCCTCCTCCTCCTCCTCCTCCTCCTCCTCCTCCTCCTCCCCTCTCTCCCCCCTCTCTGATTCTCTTTCTCTGATACTCTCTCTTAAGCAGCTTCCTTTTCCTTTCCTTATGAGAGGTGAGCATATCCTATTCTGTCAAATCTTTCTCTGAGTCATCACTTTTTCTGCCACTCAATTAGAAGTCACTTTCAAACATAGCTGCTTCTGTCTATAAACTAACTTTACCTTCATTGTTTGGGATTAAAAGTGAGTACTAAAGGCATTTCTGTATTCCAGCCAGAGGAATTAAAGGTGTCTGCTAAAGGCTGAGTCACACCACAACTGGAAACAGGTTTTTTTCAGTAAGTAACTCAGTCTCGGAGTTCCCAGTATGATCAAATATCCTGCAGTGGTACTATAGCCTATGCTTTTTTGGGTTTGTAATTGTGCATGAATGCGTATGTCCACACACATGTGGTGTACACAAGTGTGCAAGTGTGTCAGGGATCTCTGTCATGTTTAAACTTGTTTTTAAGATAGGATCTTTTATTAAATTGGGGTACTCGTTCTGGCTGGAATGAGTAGCCAGTGAGTCCCCAGGATCTGTGTTTCCACCCCTCCCCCAGCACTGAGATTACAGGTGTCTGCTGCGGGTTGTGGCTCTTATATTTGTGCCGGGGACCTTAACTCGGGTCCTTACACTTGCTTAGATTTTTCCCACTAAGCTGCCTCTCTAGACTAGAGTTAGATTTTTATAGATGGTCCAAATGCTGCTTGTATGTTGTCCTCCACATCCATTTATAATCTCTATAAACAATTTAAACTGACTAACAACTTGAATGAGCTTTAAGAGCCAGCAGAGTTCATGAGTGTGATGTAAGGAGTGATCACCAGTAACCTTATTAATATTGAATAAGTACAAATCTCAAAATGTGAAGCAGCACAGAAAGCATGAGCTCAGTGACTTCTAGGTGGCCCACGTGGTGCAAAAAATGAAAAACACGTGATAGCTTGTGCGTAGGAAGAGTAAAATATTTTCTTGTTTTCTTCTTCCTAATGTTTCTCACAAGATAGTGTATGAGGAAAAGCCGAGGGGGCACAACTCTTTTAAAACAGCCTTTAATCCCAGATACCCAGAGGACTGAGGCAAGGGGATAGTAGGCCTGCTTCGCCCACAGAATGAGTTCAAGGTCAGCCTGTGGAGCTAGTGCAAGGCTGTCTCAAATGAAGGACATGCAAAGATGGTTGAGGGCACAGAGCAGAGAGAGCGCATTTGATAAACACATAAGCCCTGGGGTCAATCTCCAAGACTAAGCACAACAGCAAATCAATGAAGAAGCTCAGGCAAACCTGTGCCTCCTGCATCTGCCGTCAGACTTAACTCAGGAATTAACCGGTCTTTTCTTTGGTTTTCTTCACAAGGCTTTCTATATTGCCACACTGCAGAGCATCCTCAGCTGCCTTCTGACGTTCTTACAGCATACAATGGTTTACACACTCACCCTCCAAAACTACCGGCAGATTATTGAGCTCTGTTTTAACGCCTCTGGAATACAAAAAAATAAATCCAATATACAGTAATTTCAGACACTTCTCTCAGATGGCGTAGTCCTTTGAAGTCTCTCCCCTGAAGCTAGACTCTTCAGATGCCATTTCTTAGGCTTCCTCCTACCCTTTTTTTTCCTCGGGATTTTTCCATATGTTTTTCCAAGTTGGGCCTGGAGATCTCACAGCTGTGGAGTAGTTACATCTGAAGAATGATTTGTTCCATGCATGGCTTCTTTCAGTAAATTCTTTCCTAGAGAAACTGGAGAGCTTTTATGAACCTGTGTAAAGAAGTGAATATTTATGTTAGAATGATTATGCTCCCAACAAGAACATTCATTGGATTTCAGCCAGGTGAAATCTAAACTCCATCTAAAAATCTAAATGATTAACATGGATAGATTATTATGATGATAACAGCTTTAGATTTTTAAGGCTCATTCAAACATATCATTAAAAATAAGAGCAGATTTTTTAAAAGGACATTTATTATGAGTTCTGTCTTGTTGGGTGGTAATTGGAGGGATAGTGTCCAAGAGAATAAAACAGACCAGAATAAATGAGAGCCGAGATTGAATTCCAGACCAAGTCTAGGTTGATGAGAACATGTTTAGATTTCGGGTCCCTGAGAGCAAAATTCTCAGTCCCGACAAAAAGAATGTGTATGTACTTTTCTATCCTTGACTACAGAAAACTAGTCTGGTTTTATTTTTCCCGTTGCAAAGACTGAGTTTTTAAATAAAATTCTGCATAATGGCCACAAGTAGGGATCAGATCCCCATGCGAATTTTGGAAGTATATTTTCAGGAGGTCAAGACAAAAAAGCAGAGAACACACATGCAGTATCTGCTGAAAGAGGAATATACTTGAGCAAGCAGAAGCTGTCAGAACAGGTGAGTGGTGGCTGAATTCTCTATCAAAGGAACGCACAAACTGTAAAGACAACAGAAAAGATAGTCTGTCCTAGAGACACCGACAGAGTTGGAGAAGGTGCCCTCACTTCCACTAAGAGGGAGTGGCTGAAGTCAGACTGGAGATAGCCTTGGCAAACCAGCTCCTATACTCTCAGTAGCACAGATATTTGAGAAGGGGGGGGTGAAGGAGAGGGAGAGAGAGAGAAATAGGAAAACAGAAGTAACTTATGACAGGAAGAACAGAGGGAGATGCTGTGGAAAACTCTCTGCTCTCGGGATCTGAGCAGAATGGTGGCAAATGGCATTTTTTAAAAAACCCTGCTGAGCTAGCAGCTTGTTGGCTCCTGATACTCTAGGAACCGACCTCTTGGAAAACTCAGAGGAGGTATCCCAGCACTGTATGCCGAAGCCTGAACAGGAGAGCAGCTGCAGCTTGTGGGGAAGGAACTTCGAATCACACCTCACAGTATTCAGTGAGGTAGAAACCCCAACAGACTCTTCATGGCAACACAGACATAGGTTCCACGCAGCACATTCAGCATTGTGAGGAACAACGGGGAATAGGACCAACATTCACAGACCCTGATGGGCCACCCACAGGTGTGACCAGCCTGGGACCACAGCCAAAGCTGCAACCAGCAAGTAGAGGGGTGCTGGACACTGGGCCTGGTGCTCTCTATCTGAGAAAATACTTAACCTACTACAGCCTACTCCCTTTAGGATACGAAGCTACTTCCAATGAAATAGTAAGGGTGATTTACTTTTAATTCAAGCAAAGACCTAACTCCAGATGTACAAGTCCCAAAATCTGTGCATGCAAGCATGTGTGTGCACACATGCACACACATACACACACTCTCCCCACACCACCTCTCTCCCTCTCTCTCTCTGTTCCACACTCACACACATACACACACACCAACACCAACACCACCCCTGCCCCCTCTACCACCACCACCATCAAAAAACAGTGAAACAAAACATGTCTTCTCCCACATTAATGGTCTCCACATTCACTGTGGCTCCAGGAATGGACCTGGTTAGGAGCAGCAAGGGAAATGAAGAAAAGACAAACAAACAAGAGACAGAAAACTGAGATTAGGCAGACTAGGCTATCTGATGGGGAAACTGCAGCACCCATGAAGTTCAACATCTTCATTATATAGACTTAAATACAGAAGAGAGTTCATTGCACGCAGCTGAACAAGGAGGTGGTGTCATTGCAGACTGATAAACAGGCAAAGCTATGGTATATAGTTGTATACAGGAGACAGGCCTAGCTAATCTCAATAAGAGCAGTCTCAGTAGGGGAGTAGTCAGGCCACAAATATCAGAGATGTAGGGAGAGAAAGCTATGGTAGATATTTTCTGCATAGACTGTGAATGTTGACCCCAAGACCCCCAAGGAAAGCTTTGCCATCCCTCTAAAGCTCCTCCTAGGAGGAAGGCTTTGCCATTAACATGGATTTGAGTGGATAGGGTTCTGACATGGCTGTGGCCATGCCAACAACACACATTCATTCAGGCCTACACATTCAGGGCTTCCTCTCCTCTCCACAGAATCTCAGAAAAGAATTCAAAAGAATGACCAAAAGTATGTTCAAAGAAATCAAAGAAGATGTGAATAGCCTCCTTGACTGAATGCCAAAAGAACACAAACTCCTGGTGAAATAGAATGGGGTCGATAGAGGATATAAAGGGGAATTCAAAAAGGGTTAGAAATGCTGACTAAAAACCAACCTGAAATACTAGAGATGAAAGTGATTCCAGTAGTCAATAAATGACTTAGTAATTCTTATAAAAGGTTCTATGGAAAACTAACTCAGTGGAGTAGCTCAAGCAGAGGATAGGATATCAGGATTGAAGGCAAGGTAGAAAACTGAAGCATGTAGACAATGATGAGGAAGTAAGAACAACAGAGTGAAGATCCATAAGCCCTGTGAAAAGACGAAACGTGTGGGCTGTGCTTGATGGAGAATGTGGATAATTTCATGGGAAAGGCATAAAAATTTTACACAAAATCATAGCTGAAAAATTTCCAAATTTAAGGAAATAAAAACTCATCCAGGCACAGATAGCAGAACATCAGACAAGACCAGAAAAGAGCCTCTCCTCACCCAATCATTAAATATAAGTACCCCGAGAAAATAAATGATATTGAAACATGTAGTAAGCCCAGTAGGACAGCACCTGACTTCTCAGCAGAAACTCTAAAGGTTTGGATGGTGTCTTTAAGACCTGAAAGAAAGCCACAAAGCTAGTCTACTATACCCAGCAAAAATATCATGACTGAAGGAGACAGAAAAGCTTCCCATGATTTAAAAAGGCTGAAAGGATTCACTAAACCAGCCCTACAGAAGATATTTGAAGAATAAATACTTCATATTGAAATTGAAGATAAACATTTCCATGAGGTCACAGACTAAGGTAAACAACATTAGAACCTCAGGTAATTAGGTGGTAATAATAATAAGAAGCACCAAATAGTGCAAAATCAGCAAAATGACAGGAAATAACACACACTATTCAATAACACTTCTGGATAATAGTGGTCTGAGTCCCCGGTAGTAGACAGGATTTATAAGCAAGAATCCAGTAAACACTCCTTACCATCAAAAGCAAAAGAACCTTTGAGTGAAAGGATGGGTTGCGCATGCCAAGCAAATGGGGTTAGATAACAAGCAGGAGTTGTGAACAAAGCTGATTTTAAAGCAACATTGGAAGAACTGTTTAAAGGTCACTTCATACTGACTAAAGAACAATCCATAAAGAGGCTACTATAATTGTGAGGACATGTGTATCAAACACAGGTGAAACCAACTTTATAAAATAATTACTACTAAATACATAGATACAGATTAATCCCAATGCAACTATAGTGGGTAATTTCTACACTCCATGCTCACTAACAGTCATATCACACAGACCAAAAAATAAGCATCTGAATCACTTGACATCATAGATCAAATGGGCCTAATGGACATATATAGAATTACATCCGAACACTACAGAGTACAGGTTTTTCACAGCAGTGTACTTTTCCTAAAATAGTGTCTGATAGCACGTAAGACAAATTATAGGAAATATAGAAAAATATGACAGTTTGTACTCTATATGACTACAATCAATTAAAACTAGAAATCAAACACCAAGTACAACTGTATGACATGTACAAGTTCTTGGAGGTTGAACATATATTCAGTTATGAATGGATCACCAAAGAAATCAAGACTCAGAATTGCTCCTGTCTAAAATAACTGCAGGGATAAAAATGGAGAAGAGACTGAGGGAAAGGAGGTCCAGTGACAGGCCCAAATTGGAATCTATCTCAAGGGAAGGCTCCAAGGCTTGACAAAATTACTGAGGCTATGGTGTGCTTACAGACAGGAGCCTGGCATGGCTTCTGAGAGGCCCAACAAGCAGCTGACTGAGACAGATGCAGATACTTACACCCAACCAATGGATTGAAGCCAGGGACTCCTGTGGTTGAATTAGGGGAAAGCTGGAAGAAGCTGAGGAGGAGGGCAACCCTATAGGAAGACCAGCAGTCTCAACTAACCTGGACCCCCGAGATCTCTCAGACACTGATCCGCCAACCAGGCAGCATACACAGACTGATCTGAGGCTCCCGACACATATACAGCAGAGCACTGCCTGTTCTGACCTCAGTGACAGAAGATGTATCTAACCCTCTAGAGACTTGAGGCCCCAGGGAGTGGGAAGGCCTGGTGGAAAGGGGTGGGTGAGATGGGGGCATCCTCTTGGAGACGGGTGGGGGGAATGAGATGAGGAGCTGTCAGAGGGCAGACCAGGAAGGGGATAATGACTGGACTGTAAAAAGAGATTAAGGATAATAAATTAAAAAAAAAGAAAAACAAAAAAATTACTGGAATAGAATAGAAATAAAAGCATGACTTAAGAGATCTGGGGAAAGCAATTGTGAGAAAGAAGGTTCTGTTATAAGTGCATACATTTACAAGTCAGCGATATCATCAATAAATAACTTAATGACACATCTTAAGGTCTTGGAAAAATAAGAACAAGCCAAACCCCAAATCTGTAGACTAAAAGATATAATTAAAACCAGGACAAGAATTGGTGAACCACAAACAAACAAAAGGACCAAAATGAATCAATAAAACACGAATTGGTTCTTTGAAAAGATTAACAAGATAGACACACCCATACCCAAACTAACACACACACACACAGAGAGAGAGAGAGAGAGAGAGAGAGAGAGAGAGAGCCAAACTAATAAAATCAGAGACAAAATGGGAGTCATTACAACAGATACAAATGAGATTTAGAAAACCATTAGGAGTGAAGTGGAAACTTCTGGTTTGTTTGAAAAGTCAGTCATAACAAATAATGTTTTGCTGGGCCACACAGGTGAGAGGATGTCTTGCTGGAGCAGACATGAGAAAGAATGTTTTCCTGAAGCAGACATAGGTGCAGTGATGTTTTGCTATAGCAGACATATTAAAGGATGCATGATGAAGGAGTATAAATATGGCCCCACAGACAGTGGGAGATGAGTACCGAGCATTGGTTTGCTTTGGTCCACCTCGCTATTTTTCGCTAACAACATACATGTGTTGATTTGCCTTACATGGCTCAACTTGTGGTAAAGCCTCCATTGAAAGAAACTCACCCAAGAACTGCTCGTGAGGTTCCTGCAGCAAACCTTGCAGTTTCTTCAGGCTTGAACTACAACTACTGGTTCATAGGTGGTGTCCACCGGCAGGGAAGACTGGTCTGCGGCTGCTGATTCATGGCTGGTGTTTGCTATAGGACTGCTGCTGAAAAAGAAGATGGAGCTCACCCCGAAAGAACTACTGCTAAACAGGTCCACTTTCCTCATATCCTAATAACTTTTCTCTTCCACTACCGCTGGTGGGAGGTGGGCAAGAGGAGAGGTTGAATGCTTATTAAAATAGGTTGTGAAAGATGTATGCCTACAAGGATGTATCTTAAAATTATATTCCACCAACTTGGAGTATCTAAAGAAATGAGTGGATTTCTAGATGTAAAGGACCTATTGAAATTGAAGCAAGAGGAAGAAAACAATTTAAACATGTCCAACAAGTAACAAGATTTTTTTTTTAAAAAATCTGTATAAAATTGTCCAGGCCTCACTGGAATAACAAGAACAACTAATGACATTTTAAAAAATGCTTCCTTGTGGTAGAAAAGGAAAATTCCACACTCTTCTAATGAAGCCAGTATTAACCAGCTATAAAGATAGATGCGGGGGAGGGGGGGAGGTGGAGAGGGAACAGGATACAGGACCAGGAAAGGGAAAGAGAAAATAGTGTTAACAATCTTCTCAATGAATATAGATTCAAAAATACTAAAAAAAAAAAAAAAAAAAAAATACTTGCAAACACATAAAAAGTATCTTCCACTATGACCAAGTTGATTTCATTCTAGAGATTCTGCAATGGATCAAAATAAATAAATAAATAAATAAATAAATAAATAAATAAATAAATAAATAAATGTAATACACACACACACACACATATGGACTCAAGGATGGAAATCACATGATTATCTCAGTGGATGTCATAAGGATCCAACTTCCCTTTATGATAAAGCCCCTAAAGAAACTAGGACCAAAGGGACCATATCTTGCCATAATAAAGGTTATAAATGTCAAATGTATATTCAATATTATAACAAACGGAGAAAAATAACTCTTAAGCATTGCACTTAGATTAGGCGCAAGACAAGTCTGTCCACTTTCTGAACCCCTAGTCAATGTAGTACTTGAAGTCTTAGATTTATCAAACAAGAACAGGTTATGAATCGGAAATGAAGAAATCAAAATACGCTGTTCCCAGCTGTGATGCTATGTGGAAGACTCCCCAATGATTCCACAAACAAACAAACAAACAAACAAACAAAAAACGTAGAGCTGATAAACACTTTCAGCAAGGTGGTTGATTACAAACTAACACACAAAACCAGTAGTTTCCTTCTATGCCAGTTACTAATATGCAGAAAAAGACATCACAATTGCTGAAAGAAAGAAAGAGAGAGAAAGAGGGGGGAGGAGGGAGGGAGGGAGGGAGGGAGAGAAGTCTTAGGTTAAATCTAATTAGGGAACTGAAAGACTCCTGCAACAAAAACCTTAAAATACAGAAAAAAAGAAAAAAGAAATTGAAGACACTACAAATATGCAATATACTTGCCAAAATATATATGGAAAAATGTTTCATCTATTTAGGCAACAGAGAAATGCCAATTCAAACTACATGGAGATTCCCTCTCACCCAGTCAGAATGATTTTCAGTAAGAAAACAAAGCCCAGCCATGAGAATACTGGAAAATGGGAACTGAGGACAGCACTCTGAAATGGGGACCTTTATCACATTAACTGATAAAGAAATTGAGCTATATATACAATGGGATTTTATCCAGCCATAAAGAAGAATGAGTTTACATCTTTTGCAAGAATGCAGATGAACTGGAGATTATCAAAATTAAATT
>CM052718.1:8942509-8966263 GCA_028551405.1 Uromys caudimaculatus | reverse complement strand
GTATGAGTATGTGTATATGTATGTATATATTTACACAATATACACATATATTACATATATAAATACACACACGCACACACACGACATATATTCACCTTTGTTAGGACAGGGATACAGGCCTCCAGGCAGGATGGGGAGACCAAGGGCGGCCTTTCATAACACGATTCACACATCGAGACAAAGCAGGAATTCTAGTCAAATACTGAAGTCAGTGAGTTGGGACTAGGCTGGATTTTCAGTCATTGGGATGGATACCCTTGCTAGCATCACTTCTTAATAAATGACTGCAGCGGGTGCCCACCTAGGCTGAAGAGCATGGCAGAGCCACTTCGTAGATACTCACCATGACTGCCCTGCCTTTGCATCAGGCATTTTGTGTTGAAATTTCCCACTCCATGTAGGGCATTATCCATGCCTAGTATCAATGTTATAATATAAACACAGCCCAATTCAATAGTCACTAATTAAACAAATTTGCTATCAAGAATCAATGAGTGTGTGTGGAAAAATATGAATTTGTATGGAAAAAACCACAAGAATCAATAAAAGCTTTGCTAATTTCAAATATCTAACATTTTAAATTATTTCTTTGTTGATAGCTAAATTACCTTAAAATTGCATCTAGACTGTATTGTGCACACAATCATAGATATCTAGCTTCTAACACTAGAAAATACAATATTTATAAACTATGTAAAGTTATAAAGAACTCAAAATAAATAAATAAAGGACAAAAAAATTAATGAATCAATTGTGGTATAATACCAATGTCTTAGAAATTTGTTATTTTTAGTTAAGAACCTTAAACTCTGCTAAAAGGTACCTATCAAGTTGAAGCATATAAGTTTTATTAAATTATTTTTCATACAATCTATTTAAATCATGTTTTCCCTCTCCCAAGCCCTCCCAGATGCTACCCAACCAAATTATTGTCTGACTATTTCAAAAACAAACAAACCAAAACATACAAGAAATAGAAACAAAGAAAGCAAGAAACAAAAATAAAGGTAAAAAGCTTACAAAAACACAAAAAATGAAAATCAAAACAAACAAAAACCAATAACGGGGGGGGGGGAAAAAGCCAAAACAAAGCAAAATGAAACAAAAAGCTCACAAAAAGTCTAGTGTTTGTTTGCTTTGACAACTATTCCTGAGCATGGAGCCTTCCCCCAGAGTATGAGTAATATACTCACTGACATTCCATTGGAAAAAAACTTGATGTTTTCCTTTGCAAATGAGTCTTAACTGTAGTTTCTTTAGGGTGGGATTCAGTGTTGACTTATTGCTGTCAGTGGTGGGACCCTATCTCCCTTGAATCTCTGCAGGTCCCATGTGTGTGCTGCCACAATTTCTGTGGGTTATATAGAAATACATAATTTTATACATTGTTTAAAATGATTCCTATGGGCTGGAAAGATGGCTCAGAGGCTGAGAGCACTGATTGCTCTTCCAGAGGTCCTGAGTTCAATCCCCAGCAACCACATGGTGGCTCACAACCATCTGTAATGGGATCTGATGCCCTCTTCTGACATGCAGATATATATGTGAAACACTGTAAGTATAATGAATAAAATGATTCCTAAAATATTCTCACAAATTGATCTTTATAGTCCTTTTTTCTTTAACCCTACAGCCACTCTTTATTGGTATTGGATCAATAAATGTTACATGGCATAGTACGTAGGAGTAAACCATATTTAATATAACTAAGGATATCAAAGGCATAAGAACATAGCAACTTGCTTTCAAATATGTTTATGTTATAATATTTAACATGACATCAAAAATACCTGGAAACACTGGATATGATCAAAAAGTAATAAATACATTGTGAATATTTAAAAGAAGTGATAACTTCAAAACCATCAGTCAACATTTCCTTATCTCAGTCATTGCCAATGTTTTAATAATCAGGCATAAAATTACTTTTATTTTATTTGTATTGTTTGGTCTTATTGGGGAGTTGTTTGGTCTTAATTTCCTCAGCAACACCTGAAAAGTGTCTTTTCAGTGACTGCTTTCTTTTGTTTTACCTAAACGAAAGCTGGAGCTTAGGGAGGCAAATAGAAGTGCACCACACGCAAGAGCATCCAAAAGTTCCTGAACTGTGGCCTGATGGCTCTTGAATCAAATACTCACTAGCCACAGGAGTGAACCGAAGCTTCCTTTTTCCTCGGAAAACAAAATACACCAACATTATAATAGGTGGACTTTGTAGGGTCTTAAAGTGAAGAAGGCTCTCTCTATTAGAATCACATGTATTACTATGTGCCCTCACTTCCTCATCATCTGCTTGTCCATATATTCGCAAGCTGATGAGATCATAGAATTAGTTTTACTTGAGATCTAACAATCTATATCATGTTCTAACTTGATTTTGTTTTATTCAAGTATGTCAACATATATATATATATATATATAATATTTCATATTATATTACAAATAATACACATATATAAGTCACTATATATTAATCATATTTTATACATTAATTATTATATATTGATTATGCTACACATTATATATCACGTCATGTGTCATATGTTATATTGCACATTATACATTATGTTATATGCTGTTATATGTTATAAGCTATATGTTATGTATTGATGTATATAAATATAGGACTTTGAAAGCTCTGGATGAATAGAAATTTGAGTTCCATGAGTTCTTAAGTACCGACATATATGTCTTGAATATTCTTCAACATCACCTGGACAAAAAAACCATTTGCATAAGGCACTAAAGTTTGACAATCTGCTGGTGAATTCATCATAACAAGACCATGTGTTACATGACCTCGGTTTACACACCAATGTTGCTAAGGCCTCACTGGCCACTTCCTAAATGTAGGTCCAAACTCTCTCAGGGCCTCCCAAGAGTCTTTGTGCTCTGTCTTCATCCAGAACTGCTGGCTGATCTCCAGTCTCATAGGCGGCTCTTTCTTTTGTATTTATTTCATTGAAAATGAGTATTTTCCCATGTAGTATATTCTAATTATCCTTCCTCCCCCTACTTCTCCCTCTTTTTCCCCACGTCCCCTCCCAGCCTGAGCCACTCTCTGTCTCTCCTTAGAAAATAAGCAGGCACTTAGGGGATAATAATAAAATAAAGTATAATAAGATCAAACAAAACCAAATAAATCTCAATAGGACAAAACAAACAAGAGGAAAGTGCCCAAGAAAAGACACAGAGACCCCACTTGTCTGTACATTTACAAATCTCATAAGAACACAAAACTGTAAGATATGATATGTATGTAAAACCAGTAAGGTAAAACAGTATATAAATAAATCAAGCAAAGGGATTAAAAAAAGAAAAAAGCCCTGATACAACATCAAGACAAGGAACTGACAAAGATGCATTGATTTCATTTTCTATCCACTGCCAGGCACGCAGCTTACACTTAAGAGTAGTTTGTTTTCCCAGTGAGACTCCCTTGGAGAAACCGAAATTTTAATTTGCAAGTGGTTATCAATTGGAGATAGCTTCTGCATTAGAGATGGGGTCACGAGTCCACTTCTCCTTTTAGCTCTAGGACCCCACTGGTAAAGGCCCTGTACATGCTGCCAAAGTCTCTGTAAGTTCATGTGTGTGTCTATCCTGCCTTGGTTAGAAAGCCTTGTTTGCTTGGGTATCTTCTATTCCGTCTGGCTCTTAGACTCTTTCTGCCTCTTCAATAAGATTCTCTGAGCTTTGAGGGGAGGGATTTGTAGAGACATCTGGTTTAGGGCTGAGTATTCAGAGGTCTCTCTGACTCTCTGCATATTGTTTAAGTGTGGGTCTCTGTATTTGTTCCCATCTATGTCACAGGATGCTTCTCTGATGCCGGCTGGCAAGATTCTGGTCTGAGAACAGCAGAATGTCATTAGGGATCATTTTATTGCCAGGTTAGTTTTTGTGAAACCGTAGTCTCTGGTTTCACCCTGACCCATCTAATCTCAGGTTCTAGGTCCCCCAAGCAGCCTGGAGATGGGTTCCATCTCAAGGAGTGGGTCTTGAATCCAATCAGATAGTGGTTGGTTACTTCTACAAGCTTTATGCCGCTCTTGTACTGACGGGCACATCTTGAAGGCAGGTCACAAAGAGGTACACTCACCAACTGTTCAAGACTTTTTGACAATTAAATCAAGGCAAATACTTGTACCTACCCTTACTTATCAAAAATTTCCTCTCATTTTTAAAATGTATCCTTATTGTGATTTCCCCTTTTAATTTAAATATGATTAAATGCGTGATTAAATGCATGAGCATTTAAGTAGCGGTAACCATATTAAGGGGTTCTGTTTCTAACCTATTGGCTAAAAAATTATGTAATACCTTCTTGCATCATGACAAGAAGCCAAGAAAACTGATAAACTCATTGAATACATAAGAAAGGAAAATAAAATAAAAAATAAAATAAAATAAATAAAATAAAATCCCTCAAACGCAAGGTGATATATAAAATTTTTCTTCTTGTTAAAGTGAAGCAAAAACTTTATAGTCATGCCGCATATGGATCTCATCTGCTCACTTAGAGTCACATTCTCAGGGGACCAACATAACTCTGGGCTTTGTTTTTGTTGTGAATAAAACCAAAACTCGTTACTAGAGAGAGAGCATTGATTCACTGTTGAGCTGCTGTAAGAAGAGTGTGTATGTGTGCATATGTTGGTTTCATCTTTCTGCCACTCAGTGTGGGGAGACAATATCTTCACCCCTAATTTCGACTTTGGGACTCTGCCTTGGATGTCCACAGAGCTTGTAAAGAGTGCTGGTTGTCTGATGGACGGGGAGCAGGTGTGCACGTGATAGTCTCGTGGGCATCTTACCCTTCAGCTAAAAAAAATGCTTGATGTGCTTTCCTGTCATAAACCCTGAAGGCTGGCGTCCTCACGTACCTCACGGAGAATGAGTTAGACCACGCAGGTGAGTCTGGATCCCAACCTTGGAGATAATCAGACTAGAAATCGTCCCCAAGTTTGATAGTCTTTAGTACCAAGGTTCATGCTGATAACTTCCTCCCCTGCAATGACGACAAATTAGTAAGAACCTCAGTTCAAAAGAGCAAAGTGGCCGAAACGAGGACTTTAAAGCTGGTGACAGAAAGAGTTATCACTTACTTTTAAACAGTAACTAAAGAAACACTGACAGAAGCTTTAAGGAAGGAGTGGCTTGTTTCTCTGTATCCCAAACCACCTACCAAAACAGTGTACTCTTGATATTTGCTAAATTAAAGAGTATTTTATAGCCTTCAATGTTTGTTTTTAATGAGGAATCTGTGACTTTTAGAAACCAGAAAACCTGATGAAAGATAAAATACTTCCACATATAATAACGATTGTCATATCAAGTGTGTTTGTGTGGTTTTACCGTATACAGTTGACTTCGAATTTTCGCTCTTCATTTATCTCACAAGTGAGCTACTTGGATCCATGTGCTTCCCACCTTCTTTGAAAAATTCGTTTTAAATTTAAATGGAGTTTGACTTTTAAAAATGGCACCAAATATACCTGTATAAACGATCAGAAAATAAAAAATATATAGTAAACAATGCAAACACATTTTTGTAAAAAATATTCTCTTAAACTGGACAAAACTGTTGTACGTGGCACTCAGTGAATAACAGCATTCCTACGCAAGCACGCATTGTACACTGATGACATCTCTCCTATATCCACACTCCCTCACTCTAACCCCCCACTGCTAATCTTCCTTATTACTCTAGAACGTCTACCATCTACTTTCAAATCATACAGGATATGCCTACAGAATTTTATGCATCTATACAAAATCTAGGAGATAGATATGAGATAAAATACATGATATTTTCTTCTGGAAACTTATCTAATTTGGTAAATATGATTATCTGCAGTTATATCCTTAAATTATTTTTATTATTTTAGGTGTGTGGGTGTTTTGTATAACTATGTGTCACTTCTATGCCTGATACCCTTGGAGACCAGAAAAGGGCATGTGATCCCATGGAACATGTGGGTGCTAGGATTTGCACCTCTGGAAGAGCACCCAGTGTTCTTACCACTTTCTAAGCCAACTCTCCACCTCCCCACTTTTTGTTTGTTTGTAGTTTTTTTTTTGTTTTGTTTTATGCAAGGGACATACCTTCATCCATCTTAATTTTTGTGTATATGATTTTATCCTTTAATGTTTAGAAAAACTTTTCAAGTAGAAGAATCATCATGGTCAACAAAGTCTAAGGTCAACCGTCAAATATTGATTCTGATATTTTTAAAGCAGAAGATAAACTAAGATTCTGAGTGACATCTTGATTCACTCAGAGTTCTGCGATCAAGTCCGAGGGAACCTGGATTGTTAGAACCAGAGCCTGGAGTCAGAGCCAGAGCCAGAGCCAGAGCCAGAGCCAGACCACACCTCAAGGCTGGACAGGAAACATAAAAGGCGTGGCCCCTGAGTGCTGGATGCCCGGCTTTCACCACAAGTGCAGTTGAGGGGATCCTTGGATGTCACCTCAGACACTCCTGACACTTCATCTCTAGAAAATGAATTCTGCTTTCACCATCATTGCTATGAAAGGATTCTGTCACCTCTGCAGAGGAGACCAAGAAAGAATGAACTAACTCTTGGAATATGTAGAGAAGAGAATGACCATCTGCCTTCATCATAAAAAGCTAACAGGAGTTCATGTCTGTCCATCCTTGTCCAATAGTAAGATCACTCTTGACCACGAGGTTCAGATTTCAAACATAACTCCATAATAAAACATATAAATCTATCAACCAAACACTCTCACCTTCCAACAAACATTAATTTCCCATTAACTGGCTTAATTCCACATTCAGAATTTGAGAATGATGTCTAGCCATCTTCTATTTCAGTCATGATACTTTTCCAATGTGTACCTATTAACCAAATTATAATGTAATTGACCATCCAAATACACACTGAGTGGTGGTTTGAATAGGAAGAACCCCCATTGTGTGTTTGAATGCTAGGCCAATAGGAAGTGGCACTATTAGAAGGTGTGGCCTTGTTAGAGGAGGTATTTCACTGTGAAGGTGGGCTTTTAGGTCTCCTGTGTTCTATCTAGTCTAGTGACATAGTCTGTCCTTACTGCCTACAGATCAAGATGTAGAACTCTCAGCTCCTTCTCCAGCACCATGTCTGCCTGCGTGCTGCCATGCTTCCCACCATGGTGATAACCGACTAAACCTCTGAAACTCTAAGCCAGCCTCAACTAAATGTTCTCCCTTATAAAAGTTGCCTTGGTCATGGTGTCTCTTCACAGCAATAAAACCCTAACTAAGACGTACTCCATAAAATATTCAAGGAAACGACTTTGAAGATAAATGTATAGATGCTATGCACACACACATATCCTATATATAAACTTATGTACATACATATATTCACATGAATTTATAAGTATACGTTTGCATTTATACACAGATATGTACCAAGAGAATCATTCCAGTGGTTAGTCACAGATCTTACCCATATGATTCTTTTCTACTTCACACATCCTTAAACTTGAGACGAATTTCAGTTGATTGGATACTCTAACACTGAGTCCATGTTCATTCACATCTGTTCAGGAATAGATGGTCAGTGAGTCTACTGATAACACTTTGGCAAGAAGCACAAAAGTCAAGAAAGGCAAGGTCATACAGCTGGATGTGTAAACTGTATAATAAAACATAAGTGAACTTCTGTTTACACTTGGGTTCACACCGAGAATTCCTCAGCTTTAGTACCAAACAGGATACAGTAGGCAGGATACCCATACAGAGTAAGCATGCCATGTCTGCAGTCCTCCTAACTTACCATATAGCACCAACCCCATGTCTAATGGTGGTAAGAATCAGCAGCCTCAGCAAACATAAATCTGTTTTTGCATGTTCATCCAATAGGATGAAAACCTCCAAATGATAAATGGGAGCTTGCATGGGATTGTTATTTCGTTTTGGTGAAACATAAAAGCAAAAAGCTCGGAAACATAAAACCAAACATTATACTGGGCTGTTGAGTGCACTAGCGAGAAATTCCCCATGCTTAGCTTTGATTCTGACTCCCATTGTCTGTCTACAGAAGAAATAGTACCACACCGTTCATGGTTCAGAACACTTCCCGGTTCCTAAAGGACAGAATACTAACTTTCCAAGACATTGTTCCCAGATGGTGCGATAAATGAACCTTTTTCAGAGTGCTCAACCATTCTGTAAGGCCAGCTGCTTGTGGGAAATGGTTTCTTCAGAAGGACAGCAAATTTATGAGCATCGCCTCCAGAGCATGTATCTTTGTAACTGAGATGTGGTGTAAGATATGATAATGACACAAAAAGCATCTGTGAATCCACTGATAACACTTTGGCAAAAAGCGCAGGGCTCAAGAAAAGCAAGGTCATACTTAGACGAAGTCTCTTCTAACAGGGAGAAATTGGTGCAGCCCTTCTCCCAAATGCTTGAACCAGAATGTTTGGAGCCTTTTATTTTCTTTGCCCTTTTTCCTTAAGGACTATTTCCATATAAACAATGAAACATTTTGAAGATGAAACCCAAGTATAAACAGAAAGTTCACTTATGTTTTATTATGCAGTGTATGCATGCAGCTGTCATGTGATGCTATCCTGAAGAGATATGAATGAACTCATGCCAGGTAGGGATCCAATGACAGACACAAGTACAGATACCACCAAGAGTCCAGCTGAGTGAACCAATGAGGTTTATTGGGGTTACTTACAGGAATATGGGGTAGGGCTTACTTATGCAAAGTTACAACTCAAAGAGAGCTGTCATCCCCAACCCTACCTCATGAAAACCGAAAGCTCGGACGTACTGCACAGCCCACAGGGAGATCAAGGCTGCTCCTTCTAGGTATTCTCTTTGTTCTGAGCCTCTTCCAGGCACCTCAGCTTTGTCTGGGCCAAAGGTTCTTATCCTGTGGGTTGTGACCAGTTTTGGGGGGAGTCACTTATCAGATATTTACGTTGCAATTCATAACAGTGTTAAAATCACAGTTCTGAAGTCGCAATACGATCATTTTATGGTACTAGGTCGCATAACCTGGGGAGTTGTGTTAAAGGGTCTCAGTGTTAGGAAAGTTGGGGACCACTGCTCTAGGCTTTTTTATTGGTTATTTAGGTGGTTCATTGCCACCTAAACCAATGGGAACACAAAAATGGCAGCCTTTAAAGCCAAAGGTCAAATGTGGTATTACAACTTATGAAATGTACCTTGACTCTGAAATGAAAAACAAACAAACAAACAAACAAACTCACAGACCCACAGTAATGTAAATACCGGGAACAGCGTCTTAACTTTTTTTTCCTAGTTTTTTTTTTTTTAAAATTATTGGTTATTTTATTTATTTACATTTCAAATGTTATCCCCTTTCCCAGTTTCCCCTCTGCAAACCCCCATCTCATTCCTCTTACCCCCTGAATCTATGAGGTGCTCCCCCCCACCTACCCACTCTCACCTCACTACCCTACCATTCCCCTACATTGGGGCATCAAGCCTCCACAGTACCAAGGGCCTCCCCTCCCATAGATGCCAGATAAGGCCATCCTCTGCTACAAATGCAGCTGGAGCCATGGGTCCCTCCATGTGTACTCTTTGGTTGGTGGTTTAGTCCCTGGGAACTCTGGGGGTTCTGGTTGGTTGATGCTGTTCTTTCTTCTTAACTTTGAATTAACTTGTAGTTAATTCTTATCCATTAGTGGTTTAGAACAGCCTGCAGGTCAACACTAGACCATGCCCGGTTGTTAACCTCACAATCTTGCTTGAAAGGTTCCCTGTAAGCTGTGGGGGCCCACATAATGTCATGATTTTGCTCTTTGACTCCCAGAAGCTAAAATCTTTCCTGGAAACTGGAGTGGCAGCTATTTTCCCTAGCAATTAACATTTAGAATCCTTCTCTCAATAACTACCTTCATGGGTCGCCTTTGGTGGCACCCCGAAGAGTGAAGAACTAGAGAAGCATCGTGAAGTCTAAAGTTCACTTCAGATAAAACTAAGCACAATGATGACAACAGACTGCTCTTTGCTTTGGCAGCCAGGATAAAAGTGTGTATGTATGTGCGTGACACATACACAGGTTGAGAAAATCTGACTTCTCTATTTATTTTCTTTTTTAAAACGAGTCTCCAGTATGTCATTTTGGCTGGCCAACAATAATTTCTTAGGTGGATAACTGGCCTGGAACTCACAGAGATATGCATGCTTCTGCTAAAGTGTTGGGATTAAAGACATGTGCCAACATGTCCAACCCAAGTTCTCTAATTCTTAATATAAAAAATGAGGATCAAGGCATTTCCTTACTACATACTTTATACTAATTCTTCCGCAAACTACCACTTTGAATTCTGTTGGATAAGAATGACTTTAAAAGTAATTTAGGTCAACGTAATAATACGATTTGCCTTTGGGTAAGAAAAACACATTCCAAAAATGTAAAGGGAAGATCAAATTATTAAAATAATAAAAAAAATTACTCATTATTTAAGCAACTTTCTCTTGAAGAACAAGCACTGACCACCTAAGTTATTAAAACTGAGAATTATTTATTTTCTTAATGTGGGTGTCCATTTTCTGCGCTGTGTCAGACCAGGGGTTCATGTTAGACATTTCAAGTGTAGCCTTAAGCCAGACTCAATGGCCCTGTCTTTCTCACAGTCTTCTATATCTGATAAGAAAAATTACACTGTTTGAAATGCAAGACTTTTCAAAATTAACTTCTAGTAGAGTCATCCTAAAAGATTTGTTTTCTCAATCGGAGGAAGACAGAGCTTAAATAAAAATATGGCGTTCTTTGGGAAAGCTTCCTTGGACAAATGGATGCATAGATAATAGTTGCTCCAAGGAAAGGTGTACTTCATACTCTGAGGGGAGCAGCTGCTCGATGCTGAATGCACTTCCAGCTTTGCTTCTGGCTTCCACTACCAGACAGGACATCTGAGGACACCTCACCAGAGTGGAGCAGACCGTGATTTTGTTTTGCTTAATTTAGTCTTGTGTTGGCTGCTGACATCTGTTCTTAATGTACTGCAGAATGCGGCCACTTACATTAGGCTGCAGTGCCTGATCATTATGCCCTTTGAATAGCAGCGTTATTTTGGCTGGTGTTAATTTTGTTGTCAGAGATACAGCTGTTGTAGGAAATATTTTGAATTTTTAGTCACAGCTGGTATTCTGAAGCGCTGGCGCTCTGAGCACGGATATCAATCCATTTTCTAAATGAGTAATGCTGGTGCTTTGAAAGGCAGCCTGTGGAAGTGGGAGGAGAGTCATTAATCCATGCTGTTTCACCTGGGTCCTGCTACAAACACTGCCATTCACCAACCAGAATAAGCATATTGATAAGTTTCAGCAGACTTGCTTTTAGAATGTTGTTTTTATATACTATAGATGCAGTGATGTCATCAACGGAGCGTGTGAACTGAAGTATCAAAGAAAGATCGTAAAACTGAACAGTGAGGGAAAGGACTAGCAAGGTTGGCGACAGCTAATTAAGGGGAGGGACAAGTAAGACTCAACAGGATTTAATAGATTTTTTAAATTCATCATTGTTTTTAAAGGTAAATCAAACTTACTTCTCTAACATACATAAAAACATACAAACCCACACATATAAACAAAGACCCTGATAACGTTTTGATATGTATATGCATTATGCAATGTTTAAATCGGGGCAAAAACACCTATCTCTTGAAACATTCATCTTTTGCTTAGAATGAAACATTCAAATCTTCTTAGCCAAATCAAGACGGCAACATCCTGTTATCAATTCTGCAACAGTACACAATAGTCTCTTCCTCCTCCTTCCAAACTGTAGCAGCTTCCGATAATCTTACACAGACGTCCACTAACAGACCTCATTTCCCTTAAACCAGTATTCAGTGAGTTGGCACGAACTCACACATTCGACTTTTCATCATATAATTTATTTTGCCATGAAGATTTGGAATTCCTTTAGTGATGATTATTTTTACTCCCTCGTCATTAAAATACACCAAGAGTAAGACATCTGGACTCTTTGCCAGAAGCTACACCTAGACAAGAGCACTGAATTATCATTGGTACCCAATAGCATCCCAGCAGATGTGATGGAATAAAGCAAAGGTGTTCACCAGCAATCCTTTGAAAAAGGGATGTATAATGGAATAATTTGATAAGAAGATTAGAGGGCAAGATTCTGAAATTCAGAATCTAAAATTACATCACCTTGGGTTGAGAAATCTCTGGTACAGAAAGGTCCCTCTTACCTTCCTCTTGTCCTTCTGCCCCAGAGCAGAATAAAAGAATGTTTTGGCCTTTCTCTAAAGTCAAGACACTCGCATGAGAGATGTCTTCCCTACACTCTGAGGAAAGAATACATCTCTCCAAAGACACAGGGATGCTGAGAAGCTCGGAGTGCCCAAAATGCTGTGAGTCTCAACGGATTTCTTTTATTCAATTAAGTCAGTTCCAAGAATAAAGAAAAAAGAGCCTGCATTTCAGATAACCTTAAGAAATAGGAATTCAGTTGTCTTTAGTGAGACAGGACACACTGGCAGAAAGAAAATATAGGCTAAGACTCAAACAGGAGAAACTTGAAGGTATTCCTGAAGCAACTGTTGGTCACTGAGCACTGAAGGCCCAGGGGGTGCTGCTGGGAATCAGAATTGAAGGCTCTAAGGGCTATTGGCAGCCAGTAAAGGAATGATTTAAATGGTGAGCTTGGTGACTTATTAGGTGCTCTCTGGAAGCTTCTCGATGCTGTATTGGCAATATGGCCACTGGTGGAAAGACAGACATCATCAGGGAATCATGATGAGGAGACGGTTGAACTTGAGGTGAATTTAGGTGACTGCTGCAGGTAATTTCAAATTGCTGATGGCGAAGGAGCTGGTGAAATAGAAGCACAAAGACTTAGAAGAGATCAACAACAATAGGGAATCCATACAGTGCTTACCTCAGAATTAAGCAATCAGGAAGTGCCTCTGTCACTGGGAAAATGTTGAGAGGAGAGACTGACAGGATGCGTAGAGTTGCACATAGTGACATGATTTTAACATAATTTAACAAATTCCCCAACTTGCAGCACATGTTGGTGGATGGGAGGGTGGTGAAATCATAGCCCCCATTTATAATGTATAAATGTACGTGTTTTGTGTATGAGTTAGAATGTCAGACACTTTACCTTTAAGAACCTAAATTCCCTGCCCCATAGGTTTCACCCAACCCTATTTTTAGACGATGAGACTGAAGTTCTGATAGGTTAATTACCTGATCAATTACTATAATTAATAAGGGGGAAATGAGGGCTGTATATCTGACTTCCCGAGATGGAAGAGTGTTTGACAGAAAGGGATGAGCATGCGCTGAAGAGCACTTCACTCTCCACGAGGAACTTAATCTTTCTGAGCTGAAAAGGAAATTTCCTCAGAGATTTGTCATAGTCTCCTGCCTGAAGGCAGCTTGG
The DNA here is from genome assembly GCA_028551405.1 of Uromys caudimaculatus. Lineage (NCBI taxonomy): Eukaryota > Metazoa > Chordata > Mammalia > Rodentia > Muridae > Uromys > Uromys caudimaculatus. The sequence goes on along the minus strand of CM052718.1, from coordinate 8,952,841 downwards.
TGGCGTTTCACAGTGCCTGGATGACACACCATGAAACATAGGCACTCTAGAATTGACATGCTATTGTAGAATGTGAAGTTGGATATTGCCTAAAAAATAGACATTTTCTACGGCTTCTATCTATTCCCCAGTTAATGGAGATTTTGCTTATTGCTTAAACAGGAAGAGGTGCTGGGATGGATGAAGACGTTTTCTTCTGGGTTTTAGACAATGCATCCTGTGTGACTCTGTCGCTTCACCCTCTCTGCCTCCATTTACAGTGGACAGACCTCCTTGGTACCAGTTTGTTCCAGTCACTGTCCCAGTCAGCTGTTGCTCAGCACGTAGCTGCTGTTCTGTAAATGGGCTGCTCCTGCCCCTGTGATGATTGTTAACTCGGGCATTTTATTTTCTCAGAATCCTTCCATTGCTTCTTACCACACCTCAGATAAAGATATGAGACTATAAAATGACCCAAACTAAAACCTATGTGGCCTGGGTCGAGTACTCTTGAGAGTCTGTCGAAGGTGGTGGCATACCAGAGCATTTGGCACTGACATCCATCCTTGAGGTTGTGAAGAACAGACACATTAGGGGCCCCAAACTCCACATAACAGACATCTGTTTCACTAACATGTATTTTTATTTACTTGCTTACTTATTGGTTTTTCAGCACAGGGCATTGCTAACTAGCATAGGTTGGCTTTGAACTTGCAATCCTCTTGCCTCAGAATACAGAATTGCCTCAGCACTTCTGGCACTTTCACCTGGCTTTCGAGACATTGTTTTTGCATATCTTTATTTTATTGGTCCTGTTGTGCAACTTTGTGCACACGTCATCTGGGTGTCAAAGAAGACTGGGCATTTGAGTTGGATTTGTTATCTTAGAGAAGAAATGTTCTCTGTGGTTTCAGGGACAACAGTCGATAGAAGTCTTCCCTGAGCCTGTGAAAACAGCCAGGGTGATGGTTCCTGGGGTGTCAACTTTGTAGTATCTTTCTCTTTGCTTTTTTTTTCAGACCCTCGGGGTATGCAGACTGGAGGGAGTCATATTCCCAAAACAAAGCAACATGAAGGCTTTGCTCTATCTAAGACCTGGCCGTGTGCGTGTGTATACATTAAACTTCAGAGCTGAGTTGTATAAACATAAATGTTATACATTCGGGTTATTATATTTTATTACGCAGCTAACATCTCACTTGAACTTGAATCATGAAATCCTCTCATTCTTTATGTGGAAATGTTTACAATCTGTACATTTCAGAGACATTTATTGTGTTCCATGCTCAAACTATTTTTCCGAAGTTTAAAATCACCAGGACATGAAGACAAGCTGCACCAGGAAAGGAAATCCAAGAAGACAGAGATGGGTGACAGGCGAAGAAGGTGATGGAGGACCATTTAACTGAACTTTAAATAGGACAATGAATTAAACATGCTGGAAAAAATGTCAGCTCTATTAATTCATTAATTAGACACCAGTATTTAATGAAAACCAGCAAACACACTCACACTGTCTGGGTCATGCAGAGTTTCCACAGTCCCCTTGTCTCCTTCTCTAAAGGTTTTCATTCGTGCCCCATTTACTTTATATTATTGTCAGCAAAAATTTCAAATAATGTGACTGTCTTGACTGGTTAAATGAAATATGCCATTCCTCGAATGGGGACTATACTAACACAGCTAAAAGAAGTTTCTTTAATGATGTCAGGGCAAGGCAGATCAGTATGGCGGCTTCAGCCTTCATGGGGCCCTTCTGTTCTGATTCATAAACAGTCGTCTAGCAGGTTGTAGAAAGCCACCCAGACCTTTGTTAGAACCTCTGTTCTTTATTAGGAGTGTAGCCGTAAGCAGATGAACCTGTAGAAGGAGAAAGGGATGCTTTAGAGGACCAGACGAGCTACAAGGTTCCCTTTCCAGGTACAGAAAAACAAATTGCTACTTCTCTAGCATAATTTAACGGAAACCATAAGCCGCAGACCTTTCTGGTGCCTCCGATAGAACTGTTCCCACCCCACCTGCTTTCTCAACTTGTTTATGACAGACCCTCAAATTGTACACCTGAAGTTGCCTACACTGTGCTATGCAGATTCAAACCTAGATTTTTAACACTGGTTAGTAACTGGGAGAGACAGCACATTCGATTACTGTCCTGGGAGCAGAAAAGAACCCCAAGATGGGTTTGGAATATGAAGCCAGGGTGCACAGACACAAAGGAAAACAATGTGGCCCAGGATGTATCACCATTTCCTGGTCTGAACTATTTCTCCTATCCAAAATTTTGAGCCAATACAAAATGTAAGGTCCATAGCTACCCGGAGTGATCAGAGATCCTGGAAAACAAAGACCGCTCTGTGCACTGTGGACATGCAAGGATGAAGAGGAGACTCAACAGTGCCTGTCCCATAAAACCACATATTTGAATTTCTGCTGTCTACCAAATCACTTTGCTGCTTAATGCCTGAGAATTAAGAGGCTCCGCCAGAGAGTCCACACAGAAGATCTTTGTAACTGTATCTTCAGATGCCTCAGACAGGGCCCTGGGGCAGGAAAAATAAATAAAGAACTCGAAGGCACTTGGTTCCATGGAGAAACACCAACTCGGCAGGGACAAGACAAGAAACAGACCCGGGGCTCAAAGAGCCAACGAATGTGTAGACTGCTCTCTGAAACGAGTTTCAAAGATAGAAATTCCAGCAAAATACAAGTATCTGTGCCTTTTACTAAAGTTTCGGTTTGTTTCTGGCCTCTGCTTGCTGGTGACTGACGGTGCAGTGCGCTTGGTGTGGATTTACCCTTGCAGCCTATGGACACTGGGTTACATACAATTCAAGCTAGGCAAGGGGTTGGTTTTCTAAGAGATCGTGGGTTTTTTTTTTTTGTTTTTTTTGTTTTTTTTATTGATGAGCCCTTCTATGTATTTCAACCAAGGACAAATCCTTCACAAATTAATCCAGTAGCAAAGCAGGCAACACAGTTAGATAAAAATCCAGTCTCCCTTTTCACTAGGTGATTCGATCTTGTTTAATGAAAGCATCGAGTCTGATCATGACAATGAGGGACTGCCCTGGTCTCTTACATATCATTATAAATTTAAAGACTGGTTTGGTAGCACATGAATTGCAAAGATAACGTTAAAAGCTTGAGATTAGACCAAACAGAGATACTTTTAGCGTAATGCATTTCCTTCTAGAATTTTCCCCTTGAGTTTGAGGGTGTAGCTGGTAATTTTAGTTGATAGATTTTTCTTTTTAATCATTCTGGTTTGAACACAGAAACTTTTTAAATGTTGAGCCAATGATATAAATTTGATCACAGTCCATATGTAGTTAATAGATATTTTTATATGTATTTTATATTTAAATGTAAATGTTATTGAAACTTCCTGTCAGATAAAAAGTGAATGCTAAGAGTTGAACCCCTCTGATTCCTTCAATTTGCTTAAAGTTATACAGAGCTGGATAAAAAGATAAAGGCTTTCAGCTAATGATGCTTGAATGAGTAGAGATGAAGCTTATTTTAATTAACATGTATTTAAATTCCTAAAATGTGTTCTGCAGAGGCCAGAAGATGATTACAAAGCCCCTGGAACTGGAGTTACAGATGGTTGTGAGTTGCCATGTGGATGCTGGGAACCAAACCCAGGTGCTCAGGAAGAGTGGCCAGTGCTTTTAGCTACTGGGCCATCTCTTCCAACTCTTAACTACCACCATCTAATTAACCGCACTGTGTTCTAATAAAAGCATTCTAAATCAGCTCTAGGCTGTGAATTGTGGTTGCATGTATATATTTATCAATACCTCTGTTTGACTTCATAATTATACTGTTTAATGTTTTATTATTCTTGTATTTGTCGCTTCAACAGATGTGTAATGTGTTTATCTCCTAAAGTGTTTTATTCTCCTGTTTTGGCTGTGTTTTGAAAAATATGTTTAATTTTATCCCGACACAGCTCTTCTTCAATTGTTTGGACAGATGTTGCTAGCATGCCTTTCCAGGCCCACGGCCTCTTCTCCTTGGTGATTCTGGAGCACCTCTCAGTTGTGGTGGCTGCTTAACAGTCTTTGATAGATTGTGTTTGGCCTTAAGAAATAAATAGTGGGCTTATTTTAAATGTGTTTTTATTTGTGTTTACTCAAAGAGCAAAGAGATTTTTTAAACATCTGTATTCAAAATCCTAGCTCTTACCTTAATTTTATATTTTAAGCCTACTAATATGCATGTGTGGATAAAGCCAGAAAAGCATATGTGCATAGGACCAGAAGGACCGGGACCGCTTAGATCTCCATTTAATTCTTGGAATTCGGCAGCTTTATAAATTGCTTTCATCTCTAAATATTAAGTACTGCAAAACATTACTTTTAATTTTTTTAATTTTAATGTGTACGTGTTATGCCCATGTGCATGCAAGTGTGCTTGCATATGGGTGCTTGTGCTTGTAAGAGGTCAACAATGTCTAGGCTCAATCACTCTCCACCTATTTCTCTTTCGTTTTCCAACTTAAAGGTTGCCTTTTCTCATTTTGATCACTTCCTTGAGAATTTCATGCAATGCCTTTTGAGGATATTCACTCCTCCCCATACCCCTGCAATGACCATCCCCCTTCCAGACCTACCTCAGCTCTGTGTCATCACTTCTAAAAAACCATCAAGTTTAGTTTATGTTGCTCATATACTGTTGGATGTGTGGCCTTCCACTGGAATGTAGTTGACTTACTGGAGGCCATAATCCCAAAGAAAATTGACTGTTCATCTTCCAGCAGCTGGGAATTAAGACCAGCTCCTCAGTTAGGGTTTTATTTGCATTGAGCAGGTCTCTCACATGTCTCACAAATGGAGTGCATTCCATCTTATTTTTTGATGCAGTGTGTACTGGCTGGGTTTGTGTGTCAACTTGACACAAGCTGGAGCTATCACAGAGAAAGGAGCTTCAGGTGATGAAAGGCCTCCATAAGCTCCAGCTGTAAGGCATTTTCTCAATTAGTGATCAAGGGGGGAGGGCCCCTTGTGGGTGGTACCATCCCTGGGCTGGTAGTCTTGGGTTCTATGAGAGAACAAGCTGAGCAAGCCAGAGGTAGCCCACCAGTAAGTAACATCCCTCCATGGCCTCTGCATCAGCTCCTGCTTCCTGACCTGCTTGAGATCCAGTCCTGACTTCCTTTAGTGATGAACAGTAATGTGGAAATGTAAGCTGAATAAACCTTTTCCTCCCCAATTTGTTTCTTGGTCATGATGTTTGTGCAGGAATAGAAACCCTGACTAAGACAAATTGGTACCAGCATAGTTGGGTATTCCTGTGACAACTTGACCATGTTTTGGGGAGGACTGTGGAAGGACTTTAGAGCTCTGTGGGATGTTGTGTAGGAGCTTGGAAGATAATGTTGAGAACAGTGCAGAAGATGGAGGCCTGGCTTGTGAAATTTCAGAGGGAAGATTAAAGACTCTTATCAGGGCCATTGCTGTTTTGATTGTGAAGATTATGTGGTTTTGGTTAACTGGGGCTGAAGCATCAGCTGTGATTAACAAGATACCAGAACTACTAAAGTGAAAACTTTGCATTACTGGGACTATTGATGCTGGTTAGCTGGAGCTAAGAAATTAGCAGTTGTTAAGAAGAGACCAGCATCACTGAGGTAAAATCTTCTGGGAAGTGTTTACTGAGAGCACAGAGGCTGTGTTCCAGAGATAGGCAAGGTTATACCTTGTGTTGTGGCTGGACTTGGTAATGTGTAAGAGCCACCCAGGTGGTACTGGTTTTGAAGGCATGAAGGGGTCATGAAAAGCAGCTGAGGCCTGGGCACTGTGAGAGGCCATGGAAGGCCATTGGTGAAGGTGCAGCCTCAGTTGCAATTGATAGCCAAGGACAGAAGAAGAGGTCATGCAAAGGAGTTGAGGTTTGGCACCATGAATAGAGCCTATGAGAGGCTGCTGGTAAAACCTAGTTGCAGCGGAAGACAGCAGTGTTTTGGAGATACCAGTACCATGAGATGACTGCCAAGAACAGCAGAAGCAGTGGAGTACAGGCATCTGGAGCCTAGAAGACAAGGTGTGTGCTCCAAAGGGCAGAGCTGGAGAAGTGACTCAAGCCCTTGGAGGAATCCAGAAGATCGTGAGTGGATCCCAGACATTGGACAGTTGGAGTTTGATTTTGCTTTTGATTATGACTGTGCCCTGATATTTTTCCCTCTTGAAGGAAGAAAATATTTTAGTGGAGCCCACAGTTAAGAAACTTTTAATTGTAAAAAGACTTTGCATTTTAAGAGATTGGATATTTTAAAGGGATTGACATTTTAATATGTAAGAATCTGCAAGGACTGTGGGACTTTTAAAGTTATTTAGATTTTTAGGATGAATAAGAAAGTTAAGGGTCAAGGCTTAATGGTGACGTGTTTGTGTGTCAAGTTGACAAGGGGTCAATTGTACTGGCTGGTTTTGTGTCAACTTGACACAAGCTGGAGTTATCACAGAAAAAGGAGTTTCAGTTGAGAAAATGCCTCCATGAGATCCAGCTGTAAGGCATTTTTTCAATTAGTGATCAAGGGGAGAGGGCCCCTTGTGGGTGGTGCCATCCCTGGGCTGGTAGTCTTGGGTTCTATAAGACAGCAAGCTAAGCAAGCCAGGGGAAGTAAGCCAGTAAGAAACATCCCTCCATGGCCTCTGCATCAGCTCCTGCTTCCTGCCCTGCTTGAGTTCCAGTCCTGACTTCCTTTAGTGATGAACAGCAATGTGGAAGTGTAAGCGGAATAAACCCTTTCCTCCCCAACTTGCTTCTTGGTCATGATGTTTTGTGTAGGAATAAAAACCCTGACTAAGACGCAGGGTCTCTCATGAAACCTGGAGGTCACGTATTATCTAGGCTGGCAGACCTCTGACATGCCAAATCTGCCAGTCTCTGCCCTGTGGACACAATGTACTACTTTTTACATGGGCACTCGGCATCCAGACTTAGACCTAATGCTTGCTTAGCCAGCACTTTCCTGACAAGGGTAACTCCCTAGCCTTGTAAACAACTCTTGAATTTTCTATACACAGGAGATTGACAAATGAAAAGCATTACCTTAACCACACCCATAAGGATGAGAAATTCAGCATCATTTCCTACCCACTTCCCGTTAATCATTTACATGACATTGGGTTTGAATTTTAAAACATTGTTCTTATGTTGTTTATGCCAAAAGATCTCGTTTCAACTGTTTTGATTCAGAATTAATTTCTCAAAAATGCACAACCAGAACCACCTAGATAATAGTCTATTGTCTCAAATGCTTGCCTGCAATGTTATATTGTGACTTTTTAATTTGCCCTTTATACAAAACAGTATGAGTTTTCTGTTGTATTATAAAACATAAAAACTCCATTCTCGATTTATAATGTTTATTCCTAACTCTTGGGTCTTTGGGTAGTTTACTTTTTCAAGTCGTCTTTTGAGAAGCTGGAAGAGGAGGAAATTCCTTTCTACTCACTGTGAGGCCAACCAGCCAAATCCAAAACCAGAGGAGGGAGATGCAGCTTCACCGACACCGGGAACTTAGACCAAAAAACCCTTTTTAAAAATCGTTAATTGTTTATTTATTCAGAGGAGCTGCTCCTTAGCCCATGTGTTCATGTTTCATAGTTCAGAAACAAAGGTCAGTGACATTCATCTATGGGGCTCAATCCAAAGAAATTCTTTACATTCTGAATTTGCTTTGTACTCTGAAGAACACCAGTATTCTCTTTAAAATTTTTCAAGAAATCATAATTTCTGTAGAAATCTGTGTATGCCTTCTCTCTTGGTCTAGCTCATGCCAAACTTAAAGGAAGCCGTAACTCCCAGCATGACAATGAATGTGCCAACATACAATATGAAACCCCAGTCCTTTGGCCGGAGACCACTCATCTGCACTTTCACCAACCCAACAGTGCCACAGCAGTAAAAGCCCTCTACACTAGCATCCTTGCCAGTTGCATTAAACACAACATTATTAAAAAAAAAGTTTTATTGGAAAAAACCCAATAATCAATATTTAAAGATGATATACCATTCTGAGTTGGGATTCATCCCAAAGGTACCAGGCATTGTCTCATTTGATAATAAATAAGCATAATACCATACTTATGAAGAAAAGTGCATATGATATTCTCAACGGATGTAGAAAAATCTGGCAAACTCAAATCTCTTTCATGATAAAAAATCATAATTAACTAGTATTAGAAATATTATAAATATTCTTGGGAGTCTGGTTATGGAGTTCTTTAAAAGTCGAATTGCAGGGCTAGAGTGATGCTCATCATTTGAGAGTGCTTAGTTCTCTTGCTTGAGTTCTGTTCCCACCCGTGACGTATCCTTTTTGTTACTATGACACTTACTATACAACAGTAATGGATAGTAATGGAGTGAAGGAAGAAAAGTCCTGAGGAAAGTACAAAAGGGAGACCCTGGAAATAGATCCACAAGTATAAGACAAATTGAGGTTAAGCAAATGTTCCAAGGTAACTCAATGGCAAGGATAGTTGGCTCAACCAATCACAAAATCCCACCCATACAGTAGAAGCATCCTGAACAAACAGGAGGGGCTGGAGGATGGGGGGAGAAGAGAAATGGTGGTCTGCACATCACAACCTTGAAATTAGCTAAACATCAAGTCAGCGGTTTGCCCGTAAACGCTATGACTATTAAAAACGCTGGAAGAATGCAGGAGAAGATCTTGTGACCTCAGGTTGGGAAAATGTTTCTAAATTTTATAGACTGAGTACAGAAAAGGAAAAGAGATGGCTTGAACGCCACTCCATCTATAGACTTTCACCATTTTCCCAGGCTCGAAAGAGACTACGAACATTGCACAACTTCCTCCTGTGTGTTTCCATTCTCTCTGACAAATAACTAGGAGCTCCATTATTGCATCATGTGAGAAGTGCACATTCAGGGTTGTAGGAGAGGGCCAACCTGTTTCCTAAAGTGCCTGTATCCCCATCAGTGACAAATGAGAGCGTCAGTTTCCCCACCCATACCAGCTAGTGTGTGGCATAGCATTGAAGAAGTCACAATCACTCACGAAAAGAAAACATCTTCAAAATACATACCTGACAAAAGACACAAGGTAGAATGCCTACAGAATCTTGAACATTAATAACATGAAGGTAACTCAGTAGATAAAAATTTTAAACATTTTTTTCTCAAGACATGTGAATCACAAGTAAGCATATGAAAGATTATTAATATCCTTAACTATTAAGAGAATGAAGATTTCCTAAAGTGTGATACGTGTCTTGCCATCTGAACCGCTAAAATAAGAGTGTGAAGACACAAAGTAGAATGACCACTCTCGAAAGCAGGTCAACTGGCCATTCTAACATTGAAGACCTATCCTGTGGCCCAGCAGTCCAACCTCCAGCCATTTCTCAAAGAGACATGAAAAGCTCCGCACACACAAAGGACACAACCAGTATGCGTGGCAACCTGGCCTGTGACAACCCAAATGAAAATGGGCTCGTTAAAGTATTCCCCATAATACAACACTCAGCAAGAGTGGGACCGAATTACCAACAGGAGCCAGAACAATGGCAAGTCTTCAAAGCATGGTAACAACTGCAGTTCGTACTGCAACTTTTCACTTGACGTACATGCTAGCGGCAGAAAGAAGCAGGGGAGGGATTACCTGAATTCGGGGCTGGGAGCAAGGGTTGGATCACAAAGTGCGTAGAGGATGTTATGCAATGACAGGGATGTTCTAGATTGTGACTGCAAGAAGATCGCATAATGTGCATTTTTTGACGCTTACTAAAATGTTTAAAGTGTCCGATCTTATTGCAAGTAAATTATAGTCGTTTATTCTGAAGTTGGTAAAATACAGATATTTTCAGATGAAAGAAACCCCATGAACTAAGTCCTTTCACTTCAGTTGTGGCTTGAACCATTTTAAATAGAATCATAGCAATAGGAGGCAGGACCACCAAGAAATAAAACAAACTAACTCACTTTTGAAGAAACAAACCAGAGAGTCATCATCTCACAATTATAATGTGTGAGCAGCACTTTGCAAGCTAATTGAGATACTACAGTTAATCATAGCATCCATCTTCTGCCTGTGAAATACTTGCAAACAAGCATGGGACTTTATCATTGCAGTGGGTGTTGAAATTAGTTTGAAAATTCTGTGTGGTAATAGTGGACAGTATTTGGAACATTTGCTACTATTGATGCTCCCCCCCCCCCCCCGGTCTCATTTGGTAGGGTAGACTCAGCAGGAACTGAAGATGAGAGTCAGAGAATGCCCACCTCTGGATATAACCATCTTAGTTTGCCCAGGCTTCCATAGCTAGCCATGGTAGCAAAGCCATAAAACTGTTTGGTCTTAGTGCCCAGGACTCTTTC
>CM052718.1:8863918-8942409 GCA_028551405.1 Uromys caudimaculatus | reverse complement strand
GTGCTCTGTCAGATCAGCCCTCTGGCCACTCCTCCACCTCCTGCTTCCTCTCCCCCTACCCCGTGGAATTTCATCCACGGAACATTTAATGTCAAGTCTAACATTTTCTTTCTCTGAGGAGAGTTCAAGTGTTTTACTCTTTATATAATTTTTCATAGATTCATTGCTTCCTCTCTAATTATAATATTTCTCAGAAAATCAAACACACTAAGGAATGCAAGGTCTTACCTCCTTTCTGTCCAGGGACTTGAGATTCCCAACAGGCAGCAGACTTCTTCCCAAAGCTCCCCTGATTTGGGGAAGAAAAGGGTGAGGTGGGATGGGGTAAAGAAGGAAAATTTTTCAAGTAATTGGACTTTCTAAAGCCCACAGTTAGACATAAACTTTTAAAGTTAATTTATTATTGTGGTGTTGGCATGGTATGTGTGGTCACACAAGTCACTGAACCTATGTGTGGCCAGAGAACAACTTTATAGCATTTAACATGGGTTCTAAGGATCAAACTCAGGTGGACAGGCTTACATGCCAAGTACCTTTACTTGCTGAGCCATCTCACTGTGTATGTATGCACACACGTGTGTGTATGTGTGTGTGTGTTTGTGTGTATAGATGTATGTGTACATGTATACATATACATATATGTGTGTATAAACTTTCTTCACAAAGCTACTCTAGAGAATAGTTCTTTCCTTTTCCAAGGGCAATTACTACAGCCCACCAATGACTACAGTATGTCCTCCCCTTCAGAAACCAAATATACATACATACCTCTCTCCCAGAAGAATAGCTTTGTATCATTGGTTACAACACAGCTTCCCTCAGTCCTTCTCCTGCATGCAATACATTTCCTTGCTCTTATTAGCTAGAAGTCCGGTGCTCTACTTACATCTTAACTGGCTGAACTCTCTGGAAACTGTTGTCGAGGACTCTTGCTCTGGGCTACAACAGGGACATACCGATCTGAGAGCTCCCAGCCCAGCATTCACATTACCATGTGCTGTTTCATCCACAAGACCTGACAGGCAGTGATGTGTGTGTGCATGTGTGTAATGCATGTGTGCGGTGCATGTCCGCTGCTGGGAAGGACGCCTCATTTCCCTGCACACTAACTGCTGGACGACACTCACTTGTGTGCTCCGGAGACCGTCTTTAACACTCGTCACGTTTAGCTCAGATGCCTGACACTAGGGAATTTCACCAGGTAAGGGATTTTAATTTGTTGTTTGTAACTAAGTATTACTTGTCTTAGCTATTAGGTTTTCTTAAGGTTCTGTGTTACATCAGATGCTGAGATACTTCATTCCCTGTCATGTATGCATTCTCTCATGAGTCTCCAGTCAGCCCACAAACAGACTTGCAAGTCAAGACAGTGAACCTTGAGTGTCATAGATACATAGACTCCAGTGACTCTGTGACAGAATCTTCCATGCTACAAGTCAGGCAGGGTCCGGGTAGAGATTGGTGGGCTTAGATCTCTGTAATCCTTAACAATGCTGATTTCAAGAACCATTTCAGAGTCTAGAGATGGCTGACTACCTTACCTGCTGTGGCACCCTGGGAATGTGGATGTGATAGGGACCTATTTCACAAGTAGAGGCTTTTTGGAGAAAAAGAAGTGTATTCATGTCATCAGTACCAATCCAACAACTAAGTGAAACTGGACATGTGTTGACAAATGGGGGTACATATGTATGTGCCTACATAGAGCAAGTCGTAGATGGTGTGGACAAGAAAGCCTCTGGGAAAACATGGCGATCTTTGGCCAACATGACTTCCAATCCTTTTAACTTTTCTCCTGTCTTCTGAGCAGCAGTAAACAAAAACCATTTGCTCCTTGTTTTGTTAACCTCGGGTTTGACAGTGTGGGCTCACAGGTCAGGTAATACCAGCTCAGCTTGGCCTCTGTTAAATGGGGACAGTTCGAGAAAAACAACAGCAACAACAACAACAACAACAACAACTCAAACAGAACTGCCTTCTAGTAAGCACGAAAACCTATGGCTCATGAAAAAAAAAAAATGGACTGCAACACTTCAGAGAACTTCTTGCATCGCGTGAATTTCATTACTATTAAAAATTATAGATGCGTCGGGTTCGCAGATGAGAGCAGTTTGGTTCAAACCAGAATCGGCAACAGCTGCAAAAACACGGAAGCACCTAGTCTGTCTCCATGAGAGGATTAGAATCGCTCCAACAAGAAGTCAGCTTCATGCAAACGACCCCAGGTTTACCATGTCACAATCAAGCTGCACGTCTTCACACGAACTGTGGTTTGGGGCTTTTTGTTTTGTTTTGTTTTGTTTTCCTGTAGCCTCCAGCATCTTCCGCAGAGAGCCAAAGCAGTGGGGGATTTCCACGGGTCAAGGAGGGCCGAGGGGGGCATTCTCTCCTGACAGAACAGTTCCTATTTGCAGTAGCCTCTGCCCTTCCTGTGCTGCCTCCTCAGTCCTAGGCAAAAAGACTCCGAGCAGAAACAACTGTTTAGATGTTGCTTCCAAAACCACAGGGTTTCTCTCGAAGAGTGCTGTGTGTTCTTCACAGGCCCCTACTGCCAAGTCATAACCCCTAGATAAGTACTTTTCAAAAAGGATTTGTTTGATTGTTTTTAATTATGTGTGTGGTGGTGGGGGGAGACTGCATGTGAGCATTGGTGCCTGCAGAAGCCAGAGGCTTTGAATCTCCCTAGAGCTGGAATGATAGGCATTTGTGAGCCACCTGACCTGGGGGCTGGAACTAGAACTGGAGTCCTCTGCGAGAGTACCTCAGAGGTAACTCCTTTTAAAATGCTTTTGAACCCATAACCACAGCGAAGAATCCACATTCATCAAGATTCCTCCTGCATACAAGTAGAAGCGTGTATAAACAGCCATTTATTTATGCGTTATTAGGCTGAGGTAAACACTTCAGAGAAATACCCCGATTATGGTGCACTGCACTCTGAGAGTTTCAACTCGTTCGTTCTGTTTAGCCTTCATGTGATACTACAGCTCCCCATCACGACACCCACACAGATCATGACCCACCATTTGTAAACCACCGCCAATGTTCAGGACTTCCCCTCCCCCACCGCGCTCAGAATCACCTGGGAGTGTTCACACAAACAACCTTCTAAGTTGAAGAGAAGGGGGCTTTCAGAAGCAGCTGCCTCTAAAGGGAGAGCAACATTTTTTGCCAGTTATTGGCCATCTGACTTCCAACAAGTTATCTGCCCATTCCAAGGCTCAGTTTCTCCAACTATTTATTGAGTGATGGCAGTTATGATCTCTCTACGGAGGGATGCTTAGGAGTGAAATGACAGCCAGCCAGACATTTGCCTAAGTGTGATCCATGGTAGAAAAACCTCAGTGCTTGAGTCTGAACCTTTGCAGTACTTGGCTTGAGTGGTTTATGATTTCTACTGGGGATTCTTCACGTGTCTTAATCTGCCTTAGATGCTGCTGTCCCTTGCCAGAGCCAAAATGGATGAGAACTCAGTCACCTCATTAAGGCTTTGCTGGCTACTCAACTGGAGTCAAGTAAACAGGGAGCTAATGAGGTCACTGAGTTCTAGGCTTTATTTCTGCCCCCAGTAAAGGTAATAACGAGGTGACTAGGTTTTAACCTGCTCTTGGCCTAGAATACTGTCTATGTTGATTTTATAAGCAGGTGAGAACCTGTCTGAAAAAGACCATTAAAATATCAAGTCATAAGCCTGCTTGCGGTTCTTTTGTTAAGGATGGTGAATGTAAGATGTATCAGGAGACTAGGTACGGTTGGTTGGGAAACTTTATAATAGTCTCTCATAGCACTCTGTATACATTTTCCTGAAGAACTACTATAGGCTACAATTCACACTGTTTAAGGCAGGTTTGAGTCTTTTCTGATGGATTATTAACAGTTGAATACAATAATATCAAAATCACCAGGTCTTAAATGTAATCACATAACCAGCCAATACCAAGTACACTAAGTTAAATACTTTGGGGATAGTAAGAAAATGTGAACTGTAGTACCTTCCCTAAGCCATAGTTGGCTTGGAGCAAACAATTTTAAAGCATTGTGTTTGTAGGAAATTCAAGTATAATGAAGCCACAGATCAAGAAATGATGGTTCCTGAAAGAGTTAGTTCAAGAGTACCATGAAACCACCTGAGGAGGCATAGGGCACAGCCTGTGAGGACCACCTCGGGAGACATAGGGCACAACACGGAGACCACCTGGGGGGACATGGGGACAGCACTGGGGACCACCTGGGAAGACAACCCTGAACAGCTAGAGGCCCACGGAGAAGCAAAGCCTTTCTGCATACAAGGTGGGCAAGCAGACTTAGGGCTGGATATTTTAAGTGGGGTTTGTTATTAAATCATGGTACTATCCTTCACTGTCAAAACTTGGCCCTAACATTCTGATAAAGGCCATGTCTCAGTATAAGATGTGAATTTGCCAGTGAGGTTGAGAGAGGCCTGCAGGCCAAGGTCTTTGCTATTTCTAGGCCCTGGCAGGGATACCCTCCTCACTCAGCAAATGTCCAAAGTATCCAAACTCAGAAAAATGAAAGAACTGACTGTGATAGGCATAACTCCGAGTACCACAGTTTACCACTAGCATCTGTATCAGGTCACAAAGAATCAAAGAATGTAAAAAGATGGTTGTCAATCTTGGGTACACATTGCTATCACCTCGGGTCTCCAAGGGTGTCAAGTTGTGACTTAATTTGTGTAGGGTTGAAGGCTGGGTATCAAGAGTTTTAGGCCCATCCCTGGGTGATTCTGAACTGTATCCCAGGTTACTATCCGCTGACACAGCCTGGATGGAAGCTGAATGGGTATGAACAGCCATTTTTGAAACCTGGACACTCTAACGCTGGCCTATTTGTATTAATAGCTGCTCATTTGCAGGAAGGCAGAAGGAAGGCTGGAGACAGTGGATAAAAGACAGTGAGGTAATGATGGCCCTATGATTTATCCGCCCCCCCCCCCGTTACATATTTCAGCTTCCCTTCACACACTTCAAATAGATGGATTTCCTTCTTAGAGCTCCAGAATTCATACAGTATCACTTGTGCTTTACCAAAAAGAAATCGAACCTCAGAAACGGCAAATGGCGTGCCTATAATCCACAGCTAAGAGGCTGGTAAATCCATTTCTTTCAAACTATAATCGACATACTTTTAAAAGAATTAAAAAAAAAAAAAAAAACCCACAGCCTTTTCTCCAAATAAACAACCTTTTCTCTGATAAACCAAACATAACAATTTTCTTTTGCATGCAAATTTAACTTTTGTTGACTAAATACTAGTTTGAATATTTTTTGCAGAGAAATCTGTGGTGCCTAACATAGCTGACATTTTTACTCTTTTCCAGTCCAACACTAGAGTTTCTGTTGGGATTTCGCCCAGTCCCCACTCTGTGCACTTACAGAGAGCATATGAACAATAGGAGCGGGTGGAGGACTTGAGGTGTGTCTTAACTTTGCTTTTTGTTGCTGAGATGAACACACCACCATGAGTGACTTGGGGAGGGAATGGGCTTATGTCAGTTTACAGCTGTAGTCCAACAAGAAGAGAAGTCAGGGCAGAAACCTTGGAGGCAGGGCCTGAAGGAATGTAAGGAGAGGCTGTGGAGGAACACTGCTGACTCCCTTGCTCCCCGTGACTTACTCATTTTGCTTCCATATTCTACCCAGGATCAAAGGACCAGAGGTGGCCCCTCCATCAGTGGTCTGGGCCCACATCAATAACTAATTAAGAAAGCGTACTATAAACTTCCTCAAAGTCCAATATGATGGAGGTATTTTCTCAATTGAGGTTTCCTGTTCCCAGATGACTCTCATATCAAGAAAACCCTAATAGGGTTTTCTAGCTGTTGAGATGCACATATTTTCTTGTTAATGGTTAGTGTGACAGGAGAGTGCCTGGCCTATGCTGTCCCAATCAGAAAGGGCCCATGGACATTTCAAACATTAAGGCTAGAAGCACATAGCATCTCATCTTTGTAGACTGTAACTTCCTTGGGATCCCATCTAAGGCATGAGAGAGTGAGGCAGACAGGAAGAGGGATATAAATATGAAACCAAGAGATGACTAAGTCGATATCATTGTTTAAACGTCTGGATTTAGTCAAGCTTAAATGCAAACATTTCCACCCATGGATTCTGCAATTGTGTGAGCCAATAAAAATTGCTTCTACTTAAGCTGTTTTGAATTGAGTTTCTTTCTCTTTCAACTATTCCTTAAGTATTCAGATGTTTCCAAAAAGAACACATCACTTAGGAGCCCAGCCTATTCAGTTTACCCAGAGTAGGACCCAGAATATAGACTAGGATGTAAATTTTGCTCTCCTTATTTTTTTTTTTTGCATAGAATAATTGCACAAAATAGCTGGTTTAATTATTGCCATTTTCAGACACATATATAGTGTTTTGATTACATTCACCCCGCATTGCTGTTATTAATATATCATGAGATATTATAATATCTCATGTCCTTCTCCATCCTGCTGATTGCTTTCCTCCTCCCAATTCATCTGCCTTCTACTTTTCTGTCTTTATTTTTAAATCAATGTGTTTCAGTAGAGTCTATAAAAGAACGTGTATATGTAAGCAGTCATCTTTAGGAGGGTGAGTAGGTCACCTCTTCTACACCTCTAAAGAAATTTCTTCCTTTCCAAACAATGATTATCTGCCTATAGCTGTTCAGGGAGGGTGTGCCTCATGAGTCCCTTGCCCTTTCCTTGAAGGGATGCTGATAGACTGCTCACATTTCAAGAGCACAAAATACCATGTCATGCCCACAAGACAGTTCCACAATGTCCTGCCTCTTCCTCGGGTTCTTACCCCTTTTCTATGCCCTCTTCTGCAGTGTTTTGGATACAGTCAAGTAGATTTTTTTATCGAAGGCTGAGTGTTCAAGTATCACTTATTCTCAGAGCTTAGACTATCGATGAGGCACTTCTGTAACTGTAGCCCACGGGGGGGGGGGGGCTTCTCTAACCAAAACGGGCAGCAGCATGGAAGCATAGTAGAAGGTGATTTGACAAGCACATCATGTCCATTCATAAAAACAATTGCAGGAGCTTCCTGACTCGAGCTTGGCATCTGCTCAGCCATAGCATTTTGACTAGGTTTACAATATAACACATTAATTTTATCCCAAGAAGCAAACTTCAGAGCCAATCAGAAAGCAGTCGGCTACCAGGTAACAAGCAAGCCACTACTGCAACAGTGAGAACTACCTGGCAGATAGCGTTGTTTGCAGGGTCCACAGCTGAGTAAGACTGTTGATGACATTTCTTCCCCCCAGAAGCCTGCTTACCACATTCCAGCACAAGCTAGGCAGCAGGGCAGAAGCTTTTAACTTTGTTCCAGCTTTATTTCTTTAGGTCCTGCATATTTCTCTATGTCAAAGTATGTGGTATTTTCAACAATTCACCTATTTCATTTTCATGTGAGCATACTCTCCAGGTTGAAATTTAAAAGAAGGTTTAGTACAAGTTGAAAATCAATATAGAATGTGAGTTAACACGTCTTTAGCCAAGACTGAAGTCCCAGTGACAAAGAGGCCAACCAGTCAAAACTAAATACTGATATATAAGAAGACTACAAAGGTAAAAATGATGCATTGCTTCTTATCTTAAAAGTTCAATCCCAGCAAGGAAAACACAGAGATCCAGGGCCAGAAGACCATTATACTGGTAATTTTTACTATTTATTTTGACTTACAGTTCTAGGGAATACAGTCCTTCATGCCAATGAAATTATGGCAGAAGGTGATCTTGTTGCATCTGCAGCCAGTGAGGAGGGTGGGATGAATGCCTATACATAGCCTACATTCTCCTTTTATTTATTATTTCTGTCCAACAGCCCAGCCCATGACATGGTAATGTTCATATTTAAAATGAGTCTTAAATCCTAAATTATTCTCATCTAGTCAATCCCTGACAAACATTCCTAGAGATTTTTTTTCCATGGTGCATATTAACACTTGTTAAACTGACAACTAAGATTAACTTTCAGTTCTGGAGCTGCTTGCCACTACCTTCCATTCGTTATCTCCATTTACCAGCTCTTATGTAAAATACATTTAGTCAAAATTCACAAGTCCCCATAGTTGTTGTTACTGTTGTTGCTGGTCTTTACATGCCAGGGATGGAAGGATGGTTCAATGTACAGAAATCTATCAACATAATCCACCATATAAACAAACTGAAAGAAAAAACATCACATAATCGTGTGAAATAATCATTTCACTAGACACTAAAAACACCTTCGATAAAACCGAACACCCTTCATGAGAAATCATGGCTAGAGGGCGCATACCTAAACATAATCAAAGCAATATACAGCAATCCAATAGCCAAGATCAAACTAAATGGAGAGAAACTTGAAAGAATTTCCACTAAAATCAGGCACAAGGCAATACTGCCCACTTTCCCCTATCTATTCAATATAGTATTTGAAGTTCTATCCAGAGCAATAAGGCAGCTAAAGGAGATCAAGGGGATACAAATTGGAAAGGAAGAAGTCAAAGTATTGCTATGTGGGGGGGTGATATGATAGTATACATAAGGGACTCCAAAAATTCTACCAGGAAACTCCTACAGCAAAGTGGCTGGATACAAAATAACTCAAAGGAATCAGTAGCCCTCCTTTATTCAAATGATAAATGGGATGAAAAAGAAACAAATTGAAAACTTTAAAATCCAAGTCTCACCTAGGACTCAAGGCAACATCTTAACTGTGGGTATCTGTAAAAAAACAAATGTCACATTGTTCCAATACACAATAACACAGAGTAAACGCTCTCATTCCAAAAAGAAACAATGGTGGAATAGCAAGGAAAGATCAGATCAGAGCCTTCTTGCTCTCCCACCTTCAGCACACATAGCCATTCCTTTGAGTTGACTCCAATTCATGCCTTCAGTTTGTTTGTTGAAAATCCCATGGATCTGGCATCTTAGCATCCTAGGGTCTGCATTCAACTTGGGTTTCGCCACACCTTCATGCAACGGCCTCTCTCAGTGCTTCTTAAAATAGGGACTCTTAGCAACATTGCCTAACTTCATCAGCTCTCCATGGTTCAAGACACTCATGAATGCCTTCTTCTTCTTCTTTAGTACCCGTATTACTACATGACACTTCCAATTTCTGCTGCTATTTCAGATGGAACCTGGTCCCCTTGAACCACAGTTGTTACAAATTCTGCATGCTTTCCTTGGAAAAGTAGTTCCCTAGATAGTTACTCTCCTTGACCAGGAAACCCCTTCAGTGGCATTATCAATTTAGGGTCCCTCCTTACAGATGAATTTGTATTTTAACAAGTTGGAGTCTTTGGTGGGTTGCTTCTTTCTTTTAAAACACCTTTAGCCTATTTCCTCACTGCAGAACATAGTTTCTCTTTTAGAATTACAGCCTTAGAAGCAACTTTAAATTTTCTCCAATCTTTTTTCTTCCAACAAATTAAAGACTTTTCAAATTGTTCTGTGCCATGTGTTGCTTGTGTCCAGTATAGACCTGACTCCAAAGAATGATCAGTAATCATGCCACAGCTTGAATAGTAGCCTACTTTGAAATTTCATCAAGCAGAAATACTAGTCCATTACTTTTAGCTTCAGCTTCACTCAGTTTCTCAGAACATGAAAAATGCAGCCAGATCCTTAGCCAGAGTATAATTTGAATGGCCTTTATACCAGTTCCAAATAGAACCCTTGTCTCCCTGTTGAAACTTCATGAGATAGGCTTCCCTGTCTCTATTTCTCTCAGCCTTCTTGTCTTCTGAACTCCTATTAGAATGTCTCAGCAGTGTCTGCTCACAGCATTCGAAGGCTTTTCTAGAGAAAAATTCAAAGATTTTCTATATACCTCCTGAAGACCAGTTTCATGGGTCTACAACCACTAAATAAAAGTCTCACATCAATAGCCCACTCCTAGTACTAATCTTCAATATGAGTTACTTTCTCAGTGTCTTGAAAAAAAAATGATTAAAAAACAAACACAAACAAAACCCAAAACCAAGCATGGCAGGAAAGGCAGGAAGTGGCTGGTTTGGTTACATCGGATTCACGGTCACAAAGCCAAGAGTGATGAAGGTTTGTGTTCAGCTTGCTTTCTCGTTTTTGTTCAACCTGAGACCCCAGCCTATATAATAATGTCACTCACATTTAGGGGAGGTTTTCCATTTCAGCTAATGTAATCTACATAATTGATCATAGACATGCTAAGATGTGTTTCCACAATGATCCTAAAGCCCGTCAAGTTGACAATCAAAATAAACTGTCAATGTAAAGGGAGGTTGACAAATGAGCAATATAAGAATACTTTTGTGTTACATGTATTTAAAAGAATGATGAATAACTTTGCATAGAGAGTTGAGAATATGTGCCTATGCCTATGTCTATGTCTATGCCTAAACATATATGTATCAAAAGAGTTTTTATTTTTATTTTATGTTTATGTGTATATGCCTGAATGTATGTATGTGTACTACAAGAGTGCCTGGTACCCATGGAGGCCAGGAGAGGGTGCCAGATCCCCCTGGAACTGAGGTTACAGATGTGAGCCACTATGTATGTGCTGAAACTCAACCCAAGAGTAGTGGGTGCTGTCAAACTCTGAGCTATTTCTCTATCCATAGAGAATACTTTTTTCTTAAGAACATAAGTCTTGAAGAACAAGATTTAGCAACAATTTTTAATCAAGAGAGAGAGAAATTCCACATAACAGATTTTAGTCACTGTAACAGTTCATGGTAGGCCAATAGAAGTAGAATTTAACACAGAACAAAGTACTTTTTGCTCCTGGCTCCTTATTACTACTACTTAAAAACTTTAATTCTTTAAAAATAGAAAATAGATTTATTAAAATATATTGATGATTTAGTCTATTATGAATCTTTACCCTTAATGGAATGCTAATAGCATTTACAATTTTAGATAAATAAATACTTATTTTGAATGATTGACATTTTGGTCTTTGATAAGGGTGCTGTCCCCAGACTCTGCTCCCTCTGAGGTCCACTAAGGAGCTCTTTCTGGATCTTTCACTGGGGTTTTACTATTAGCAACTGGATGCTGGAAAGAAATTCAGAAGTACGTATCCATTCAATTGCAAAGCTATAGGATCCTTTGCAGGATTATGGGACCCAGTGGTCCTGGAGCAAAGGGCCCAACAGAATAAGGACTTGGTAGGCTCTGACATCTCTGTTTTATGGGCTCAAGCATCAGTTCCAGCACAAAGTGACCCAGGGGGACACAATTAGGGGCCGTTGGGCTTTGTTTTAGAATAATAAAACCCTTCATCTTGGAGCTGAGGAGAGATCATCTCATTGTTTTTTACTTTAAATTGGATCATTTTGATTCCATGCTGTAGATCAGGGGAGAGCATTCTTTTCAAGTCAAACCCTAGCTTCTGTTAAATTTGGAATGTAAGAAAGCCTTTCTCATCATTCTTAAGCTGCATTATTTCTAATGGTTACTTATTTCAGATTGAATTAAGTCGAGCTTAGTAGAAAAGGATTTTTATGTCTTATTTGCATTTGTTTGTCAAAATCCCTTTAAAGCGATTTATAGGGTAATCTTCCAAAAATTCTTTGATGTTTGACTTATTTGTGAAAGCGATACGTTTGTATCGATGTTTTATATTTTACATTTTTTTTCCAGCCCATTTAAAAAATTCACTTCTCTCCAGTCAATCCTTAAACAACTGGGAAAAAAACATGCTCTCAATTCCACATGAAGTACACGAGTGCCCTCTCTCGTTCACCTTAGAGTAACACAGCTTAAAAGGAAGAGTTCTCTTTAGTGACTAGAGACCAATAGGGGAATCTCTAATGAAAACACATCATAGATTTTATTAAGAAAAGGGGGATTCGCTGCAAGAAAACCCCAATGTGAAGAGGACTTCTTTTATTATGTGGGTGGAGTCTCAAAGGGTAGATACACTGAATCTGAATAGACCTAGGAGTTAGAATGAGTTTTGTTTTCATTTTCAAAGTCACTGAAATATTTGCACTGTAGTGAAATAGCAATTCCTCTGATGTATGTCTATAAATAATAACATGCTGATTTATCACTTTTAAAATCACTGAAATAAAAGCAACAGAAATATGGTGTTGATAGCTATTGCTTTCCGGTGGTGTTGTCAGTCCAGGATTGCACAAACGGTGCCGCACCTGCTGAAGGGAGTTTTTGTAGCACTATCTCCCTTGGGGAACCATTGAAACAAACAAAATGTATCTAGGTCTTTGTGTTAGCTATGAAAGACCAACCTGGTGTAGAGATTTCTGGATCAGGTCAGAAGGAATGCACCGGTGGAGACCAGTGTCCCTGACAGGTTCCAAGAGAGGCACGAAGGCTACTGCACTGTGACTTTGATTGGCTTTCCCAGAAGTTTACAGTGAAAAAGCAATTGCGGCCTGGAATCTCAGATGAGGCCGTTGTACCAATAAATCCTTCACAGTCTATGAAAGATGCTCCCTTAAAGCATGAAGGGAGGTTGTATTTATTAGACGGATTTGGGGGAAAGACAGCACAAGTTTTTAAATCTAAGAATATTCCTTGCTCAGCTCACACACACACACACACACACACACACACACACACACACACACACACACACGCAGGCAGTGTTTTATGCTCTTGTCAAGTGCTGTCCACTGACAAATCTTAGTGCTACAACCACTCCCCTGTGGATTGAGCTCTATCCTGGGACAGAAGTAACTTCTGAGGATCAGAGTCGCCCACACAGGACATAGTGAGCTTCTCCATAGGTGGCTGTAGCTGCTTACAGAGTCTAAGGTCACGTGCACACAGAACATCTGGTGTTCATTTCCTTCTGAGATCTGCTGTTGCTGAATAACTGATCACTCTGAAGCTCCATGTAGCTGTGTAAGAACTGGAGCAGTCACCACCACAGAGGCCTCCCTTTTGCTAGTGTCATTCCCACAACTCTCCTGTGTGACAGAAGCTATTGTCATCTCCCCTTTACCCAGAGTGGTTAGCATCAACTACATCACACATCCAGATTTACTGGTGGAAGTAGAGTTTGAACACAGATTAAGGAATTGAGTGGTTGGCTTATCCTTACTCTTCTTACCTCACAAACCCATATCTGCTCTTCAAAGCTCTGATCCTCAACAATGTTGCTTCATGAGTTC
Organism: Uromys caudimaculatus; assembly: GCA_028551405.1. Taxonomy (NCBI): domain Eukaryota; kingdom Metazoa; phylum Chordata; class Mammalia; order Rodentia; family Muridae; genus Uromys; species Uromys caudimaculatus. Next base: position 8,929,281 of record CM052718.1, on the reverse strand, counting down.
TCTCTCTCTCTCTCTCTCTCTCTCTCTCTCTCTCTCTCTCTCTGTGTGTGTATGTGTGTGTGTGCATGTGCTTGTATGCATGTTCCAAACAGCACCATCCTTAGCTTTTCTGAAATGTTATCTTTTTTAGTGGTTCTTTTATTATTTACCTATTTGTATCAGTTTTTTCTCCAAATAAGCAGGCCATCGGCTAGTACCCATGGGTTTCTTATAGGAAAGGACACTTACTGATATAGTGACGAGGCATAAAACAACGTTTTAAGTGGGTTGACTTATCATCAACTATCCATTCTGTGAGGACTTATTGAGACCTGCTGATCCTAGGTGCCCGGTATACAGTGGCAGATGAGTAAGGGCAACTACATGCCTAGTTTTAGAACTAATGGATTGAATATGAGAAGAGTTCTAGACATAATTTTAATTAATGCTCCATTTTGTTAGTAATTATCAGCTTTTAGTAGAATGGTAGCTTGCCAATCTATTTTTTTTGTCCTTATTGATGGACTAATTCAGAATATAATTACAGCCTGTTAAGAGGCTTTTGTAGATCTACAGAAGTATCATCAAGATACAAACAGAAGTATTGTAAAAAAGGGAAGCAAGCTATAGGAGCCAATAGGGAAAAATATAGAATTCTTTGATTTTTAATTTGAGTAACCTATTGTAATGACTTACAAAATGAAAATATTTGGCAGATGTGGATTTATTAACAACTAAAGAAATGAGTCAAAGTACAGCTTTGTTTCATCTGCACAGTAGATTAATATCTTTTGCAGACTAATTTTTCCTGGATATGTCTGGGTTAGCATCATTGCTTTCTAGATTAAGGTATTTTTCTTTGTTTTGTTTTTTTCCCTCAAGAACTCTCATCAAGGTGTTGTCTATCTGATACTATAAATCAGGTGGAATTAAAGTCACCTCAGTTGATTTGTCTATGAGGAATGAGATCTGGAGATTGATAGCTGGAGTCAGCCAGTGTGCAACTGCCTCGCCATTGCGCTTACTGAGATGTGGGCTTTGCTTTGTGAACTAGCCCATCTCTATGGACAATCTCAAGCAAATCCAAAGTGTTAAACAAAAAATGAAATAATAGAAGAATCTGACAAAATGTAATGGTGGCAAAGAACGCTGGTTCATTTCCCTAGACTTATTTCACGGGAAGGACATATATCATATAACGAAGAACTATCATTCAACTTTTCTTGGCCAGAGCAAGCAGTCAGGTTTTTTGCTTGTTTGTTTAGTTTAGTTTTTGTTTTTATTGCTCCTGGAAGAAAATGACCTTTCTAACATCTTCATTTACTCCTTCATGACCAAACCCGGGACTTGGTTCTTTTGGCAAGGGACATATAGCATGGCCACAGTTTTATGGCATTCAGCATCAGGCGAAGTGGGAAGAGATTCCACTGCACAAAGCTCCACGGTCCCTTCTCTCACGGGACGTGCATCGGCATCTTTCACTGCTTCGCCCTGGGTCTCAGCTTCCTTGTTGCCTACACCCCTGTTTCTCTGCCTTCTCTGGCCTTCCCTACAGACTGGAGTACCCATTATAGCAACATGTGGGCCAAAGTGAGCTCGTGCTAATTAACACAGAGTATGTAATTCCATAGGAATTTTATGATAATTGAGCAATGATTCTTGTAAACCCATTTAAAAATTGTATCTAGAAAGCAAATTATAGCACAATATTCCCTAAGGCTCTTAATAACATTGACTATTTTTAGGAAATCCCCCATTTGCACCAGTGTTTTAACTCAACAGTCTTGACAAGCAAAATGACGAAAGAGGCGGGGATTCTTAAAACCTATTTTTAGTCTAAATTAGGGTTTATTACAAGCAATATGTCCTGATCAGGCACACTAGAATATTCAACAGAATCGGAGTGAAGTGGGCAGATAACACAATTGGACACAGGTAATTGTACAAACATACATTTTTCTGTGATTTTACCCTAGTCATCCTTCCTCAGCTAACCCAGTCACTGCTTCATCCTCTTGTGGGTAGGTCAGCATGCTTCGGTCTGGGTGGGACTAGGCTGACGAAGGGAAATGCTATTCAGGTGCCTGTCAGGATAGTGAAATGCAACCAACAAGATATGTCTCTATATAAATAGTAAAGGATGCTCTGCACATGCGCGCCCTACCCTTGAGGGATGCGTGTGTTCTGATTGATGACAATCCTCCCACCCTGTGCGTCCTTAAAACCGAGTCGGTTATTAAGTTAGAGTTAGAGGGGCCAAGTGACCTGGGATATGGCTTTGCTAACTCACTCCCGCCCAGCTGACTGTAGAACAGAACATTTATTTCTTTTCTTTGTTCATCTTCTTACTTTCCCTGCAGCCCCGCCATCCCTTTCTTTCCTAATTAGTTTTCTGCTCAACAATTTATTAAGTTTGTCTCTTCGAACGAAATAGATCAAACAACTCTAGATGGTTGTCAAGAGGCAAAGCTAAATTATTGTGGCGGGAATAAACATAAAATAACTCTAACCAAACCAAATCTATTGGGCTTTGGGGAAAACTAAAATATGCTCTTTTTCTTTTCAATTGGCTGGCTGGCTTCATTCTTTACCTTCCAGCATGACAATAAACTGCATTTTTTTTTTTTAAAATCGACCATGTGGCAGTGTTTAGATAAGGCAAAGGCAATCCTATTTTCTTCTCTTAAATAAAGACAAGCAACACAGTATGTTTTGTCAGGATGGATATTTCTCTACCAAGATAGTCCCCAGCACGGTTCTACATGAATGTTATTAAACTCCACACTGAACAGCCTGTGTGTGTGGGTACTGAGCCCAGAAGTGCCTGACAGCTAATGAATAAACATATACTGTATTTCCACCAATGTTTTTTTTCCCCCCAAGGGAATGCTGCTTGAATACTTCTGGCAAAGAGAGCCATTTATTTTGTTTAAAAAACACATATGCTCATATGGAAACACACATAAACCAAGCAGAGTGTTTATTGAGTTTATAAATAGGTAAGTCTCTGATGATTTTGCCTGAAGCATGTCAAAAGACTCAGCCCCATTCACTTCAGAAAAAGAAAAAGAAACGCCATTTTCTCCCCCAGCCCCACTGGCACTTAGCATGTGTGTCAGTTACCCATTCCAGGCTCTTCTCCCAGGCTCTTATCTCTCTTTCAAAACACGTGGACTTGTGAACAGGAAAGTTCAAAGGGCTTCCTAAAGCACAGGCAGTTTATCCCTTATTTGGAAAGGAGACCATGACAGTGGGGAGTATACCCAATATAGAATTTGGAGCTGAAAGCTGACATGCCCAGTGTGTGTGTGTGTGTGTGTGTGTGTGTGTGTGTGTGTGTGTGTGTGTGTGTTTCATATTTGTAAGCTTACATATTGTACTGTGTTATAAAACATTTCCAAGCCTATACTGAGGACTTACTTGCTGGGAATAACATGGTAAAGTGAAACACAACTTGTGACTTTTGCATTTCGCTACTAGTGAGTTTATTTCATACCCCTTTAATTTATGTTTTGGATTTCAGGGCATCGATAGCCAATGACAGAGCACAGAAAGCTGCCTGCACTAAATGAAGAATGCTGTTTATAATACAAATAGTGTAGACTGGACTAATAAAACTAGAAAATACGGTAAACTATATATATATATATATATATATATATATATATATATATATACACACACATGTATCATGCTGCGCATGCACACACACACGCGCGCGTACACACACAGGAAAATTTTCAAGGCTGTAGGCTACTTTTAACCACATACGACAATGACTCTGTTTTACCAATGTAAGAAGAACTATCATGAGTGGCTGAAACTTACATCATCCACCAGGAACAATGAAGCATTTGAAGTGCGGACAGCCGTAATGATGTGGCCACTGTGGCCCTGCTGAAAAGGAAGTCCAGCACAGTCAGGTTTAGTGAATGCTCTTGGACTCTCTGGCTCATCTTTGTATCGCCACCTTGGCTCTGGCTCAGTGCTTAACAAGTCAGCTTGAGACTTCAAGCCCTTGCATGGACTCTTTCAGACAAAGCCATCACCCTCAGGAGTTCCGTGTGCTGTAATGACCTGGAAGAAGCAGAATGCAAAGACAGGGAGATGCAGGCACTCTGTTGGAAAGTGGGGTCATTGAAAATAACGAGCAATCTTTCGATTCCTTCTTTTTATTAACTTTCAGCAAAGGATGACCTGACACTTACAATTTTGACACACTTGTCACTTTTGCTAATATCCATGCCCAGGTGCCTAAGGATGTTTCTGCATCTGTGCTATTTTGAAATCATGCTCAAAACCACTATCTTTCCCTTTTCTGTTTTTGCTTTGTAGGTCATAGAATCGGCTTTTTAATAATTGGCTCTAAGCTAAACGAAAATGTCTCAGCCTCCTCATCTCTGAAGCCTGCAAAGGCAGATGGCAAACATTCATCCCAAAGTTGCATTCATTTCAAATGTCTTCCTGGAACTGGCCCCACCATCCTAGCTCACGTCTATGAACCTCTAGGAATGGCTTCAACACTTAATTGTTGGCAGGGTTTTGCATTCAGAATTCTGATAGGCGAGGAGAAGGTTGAATGAACCAGATGTCTTGGTAAAAGGCCAGACTTTTAGTCTTGAAGAGATTTCTAGCATGAATTATGAAGCTAACTCTCTGAGTTAGTACTTTGTTTCTGTGGAGTTAGCTGCCTGAGTGCCAAATCACAGGGCTGAACTCTTAACTGTTTTCCCTTGTAGTTAACAACTTACGCCAAGCTTTGATCAAAGCGAAGGAAGTGTAACTGCTAAGACCTCGGGAAATTGTCAGCATGACATAGTCTCTGTGACCCGTGAGTCCAAGCACCCCAGGCTTCTAGTGAGCACAGGATGGGCAGGAAGCAGTGTTAGAGCATCTCTCAGATGTCAGGGTCCTCTCAGGCTCCTCATTTGCATTGCTACATTGAGTCTTGATGTGAGCCACAGGGAGTCGGCATTTTCATCTAGGAACGATGCGTTCGAAGTTAAAATTTATGAATTTGTTTAGCATCCTTTACAGAATAACCAGACATGGTGACAGAGGCTAGGGCTGCAATTGATGAAGGGCGAGATGCAATTGCCTTCATAGGTCTTATGCCTTGTTGATTGATAAGCCTGTGAGCATCCCAGGAGACGGAGCATAAGGTGCTAAGTAGGTGAGGGGTACAGACAGGCTGATCATTTCCTCAAGAATTCAGCACTCTTATCTCCTGGATGCACGCTTGCCTGTCACATTACTTACTCATGAGAAGCACAATGAGAAGATAGCATTGCCAGTATTGTCACAAATACGTGTTTGGTAGAATTAAGCTAAAAACCACTGAGAAACTGGTACCTTACAGACTAGCACTATCTAGCAGAACTTCCTGTAATGGTGGGACTGTTCTGCATATGTGTTATCCATGGACATGGGGTCAGGAGTGCGTGCAATGTCTCTTCATGTGGTTGGCAGGCACAAAATGTTTGTTTAATTTCATTTTAATTAACTCAGAATTTAATTTAGCAGTCATATGTGGTCAGTAGCCATGATAACTAACAGTACTTTAAATTTCCACGGGTGATGAGGTACTATGAGGTTTGCCTCCTCCACCTTCACCTTCACAGACACTAAATCTATAGTCTAGGAAGCCTGTCAAATGTGTTTCTGCTAGAGTCACAGAATGAGACTCCTCTAGTTGGCAGGTGCTTCTCTAGTTGGTGGATGGCTCCAGAGTCCAATCTAGACTCCAGTTATATTCAACCACAAACATCTCAGTGCATTTTTAAAGCAAGTTCTCTCATTGGTACCAGTACTAGAAAATGTTGAGAGAAACAGTATCCCGACATCTCAGACAAAGCAGACTCACAAACTCCCAGGCAACTCCGCAATGACAGTGGCTCCCACCCTGCAAGAAATTAAGGGACTGACGAATAATCATTATAGTTGCCTGGTTGAAAGGTGAAAAGTAGTCATTATAGAAACATCAGACACACACACACACACACACACACACACACACACACACACACGCACCACATCACATATCACACACAGGCCTACACAGAGGCACACTGACACACACACACACACAACATACACCACACATCACACAGACACATTCACACACACATTCACACACACAGGCACACTCACATGCACGCATACACACATACACCACACATCACACATACACACACACTCACGTACGTACACACTCACATACACATACACACATACACGCATTCAGAGGTACACACACACATACACACACACACACATATATAATTATATACATACACAGACACACAGGGGCACACTCATACCCACATACACACACATTACACACACACACCACACATCACATACACACTCATATACACATACACACATACACCACACACACATACGCACACACACACACACACTCACACAGACACACACACAGACACATGCACATCTGGGTGCTTAAGTGCGATATGTCTCAGACTCAGTGACCACATGTGCCTGACAGCCGCTTTGTCAGGAGTCCTAACCAAGGAATAAGTAAGTCAGTTTAAATCTAACAGGAACTGAAACTGACAAACAGACACTGCTTTAAGTGCCTATCACAGTACGAAATTCACTATCTAAGCTTGTTTGAAATAAGGAAATGCTGTCAAACAGTATATTTAATTAGTCTTGCCAGACACTAAATTATTCAATGATTTAAAAAAAAAAAAAAGTATTAAATTGTCACCGCCTTGAGCTTCTGGTTTTGGTGAATCTGTTGGCCTCGGAGATATCCTTTCCTGCTTCTAGAAGTTTATTTTTCAAGGAAAACACATGTAGTTCAACTTATCTCCTGGAAGAACACAAAAGAAACAAAAGTGTAGTGGCTTTCTAAAGTCAGTTCTAGGGAACACAACATTAATTCTGTGAGTGATAACTCTAAATGTATAGAGGTCAGGAGGAAGTTAAAGTTCTCAGCCCAAACTTGTGAGAAAGAACTCCTCCTGAGAACACTAAGGCTGGGGCTGTCTGCTCTTCAGGTCTGCCAACAGCTACCATCCTGGCCAGCTACTTGACCCACACCCACGGCTGTGAGCTGCTGCCCACCACTGCTGACGTAACTGCATGTATTACTCAGGCATCGTTGACAGACTGCTGCCTGCGGCCCTGCGGACAAATCTAACTGCCTAATCAGGAAGCAACGGGAAATGGCATCATGGTTAACCTGCTTTACCCTTAAGGAAAGGAAGTAGACCATTAACGATGTAACACATGTCATATCGTAGGAAGCTTGCTAGGTGCCAACAAGGCTCTTCCTTGAAAATAGGTCTTATGAAAACACTACTCAAAAGAAAAATTGGCCTGGGATATGACCAGAGCCAGATCACTTCGGGAGATAATAGTAATAAAAGCTTCCGTTATTGTGAGCCAATAACCGGGTGAGCACATTCACTGAACACAGTCATGGCTGCATTCAGTTTTCACAACAAGCAGTAAAAGTCTTTTAAGACATTTCCTGTGTTCCGGTGAAGAAGTAACACCTGTGGTGCTGGTCTGCATTCGTATTGTCAGTGATGAATCCACTGAACGCCTATAACTATTTCCTGTTAACGAGGAGGGCTTCCTGTGAGCAAGGTCCCTGGAAGGAATTAAGTAGACATGGAGAAAAGAGGGGCCTAAGAATGCTAAGGCTTCTTCTTTATTGACTTAGAGAAAATCATAAAATGCCTCCTTCAAATTATATCCATACTTTACCAAGCACAGTCCTAGGCATAATTTGGATTTTGTTGTATGAAAGAATGTTGAGATATATTTTATGTAAGTATGACACTGGAACATGGTATTAAGGCTTTAGATGCTGAATAGAAAGAATTCAATGGTATCTCCCTCTGCGGGATGAAATTCAGATGGGGAAGAGAGGGCAATAAGAACAATAAAAAGTTAATTCCCACTGGCGCTGAAGACCGTGCTAAAGGCAAGGCTGTGTAAGTGGCCCGGTGCTCTGAGAAGGCTGTGAACGGAGAGGAGCATTGGTTTAGACTCAGTAACCAAGTGTTGTGTAACAAGACTTTTCCTGGGGAGACACAGCACATACACATCTACTCAGCACAAATAGGGAGTCCATGGCAGACCAAAGTATGGGTATCAACAAACTCCACCTTGGTGGACTAATGAGTTTTATTGAAGTTACTTTCAGAAACAGAAATGGCTTGTCTTAGTTATAGTTTTATTCCCTGAAATGGAGCTGAGAGTGCTTGGTCTGCTAGCAGTAAGAAGACTGTGTGCAACAGTGAGTTTAGCTTGAGAACTGGAGACCTGAAAGCCAGCCTCCACAGTGACACACTTCCTCCAACAAGGCCACATCTCCTAATAGCGTCTCTCTCTATGGGCCAAGCATTCAACCGCATGAGTCTATGGGGGCCATTCCTATCCAGATCACCACGTGGCTCAAAGACAGCTCTGTTACCAAAGTGTGCTCTAATACTGGTGACAGCTCACAAAAGCTGGGATCCTAGAGCACATTGCATAACCTTCAGGAAGCTCAACTGAATGAAAGTGATGTCTCAGTTACTGTTTGTTCTACTGCTGTGAAGAGATACCATGATCAAGGTAAATCTTATTTTTTAAAAAAAGAAAGAAAGAAAGAAAGAAAGAAAGAAAGAAAGAAAGAAAGAAAGAAAGAAAGAAAGAAAGAAAGCATTTAAGTGATACCTGCTTATAGTTTTTGTCCATGATCACCATTGACAAAATTTGTCTATGATCACCATGGCAAGAATCAAATGAGCATGGTGCTGGGGAGGAGAGAGAGAGAGAAAGAGAGAGAGAGAGAGAGAGAGAGAGAGAGAGAGAGAGAGAGAGAGAGAGAGAGAGAGGGAGAGAGGGGGAGATGGGCCTGGTGTGGGCTTTTGAAACATAAAAATCCAGTCCTAATGACATAGCTTCTCCAATCCTCCAACAAGGCCACAACTTTTAATCCTTCCTAAACAGTCCACCAAACTGGGAACCACACATTCATATATATGAATCTATAGAGGCCATTCTTATTCAAAACACCCCAAGTGTTCATTTCAGGATGCTTGGCTATTTTCTGCTCTTTCCAAGCAGTCTGTCATACCTTGCCTGGTCTTTGCAATTTGGCAAGTCTGAGCTTGACTTGCCCAGTTTTTATTGTTTACTTTTTGAAGATAGTGGAACCTAGTAAATCTGGTCAGTTTTAGGGACTTCCTGAAGCTATTTGAGTTGTTTCCTTTATGTCTTAAGAAGCTTATTTGCAGATGGAATGTTCCAATCTCAGAGGAACCTGTTAGACAACACTCCATCCCTTCTTTATTTCTGACATTCTTCCCAGCCTTTTTCTACAATGATCCCTGAGTCTTGGAAGGGGTGACTATAGATGTCCATAAATAGCTAAGAGTTAGGCCATGTGCTGTAGTCACTCCAGAGCATCACCATTGGTTTTGAGTTGAGGCTGATAGTAAGAGCAATTTGTGTATAAACACAAGTGTTTAAAAGACCATTTGACAGGTGTATCACATCTAAAAGTAAAAGGATATAAGCTGTTTTCCCACTGGGACTTCTGACCTCCTCACCCACAGGATTTTGTCCTGGCTTACATTAATCAAACATGGAATTTCCTTTTGTGGGGAGAGTCTTAAATACAGTCAGGAGGCCGTGGTTGATAGCTGAACCACTATTGCCAAGCAGACATCCTGCCTGGCATGGCACTAAAGCTTTACCCTAGACTTGATTAACCTTTCTTGATTCCTTTGTGAGCATATTTCTATCTGGACCAGTGAACTGGGGTTCAGACACAGCTCCTCTTATACCTGGTTCCCTCAATAGCACCTGCCTCTCCTCTGTGATCTTCCAGTTCCTGATATTTATAGGAACATCAAATGTAGATAACCAAGTGTTCCTAATGACATCTATAAGCCAGTCCATCAGGGACTAATTTCCCTCATACTGTCTCAGGTTATGCAGCTTTTGCCTTAAGAAGGGACAGGACTTTACATTTCTCAGTGTTTCTGCCTCCACAGCAGTCAGGCTGACCCCATCCACTTCCATAGCCCTGGCTTCACAAGCCATGCTGTCTATGACAGGCTTTTTCATTGCTTGTTTAAAACTCTTTTAATTCCAGCAGGTCAAGCACTGAGTATTTCCTGTTAACTCATACCACATCATTCTTGTACAAGACCATTATTAGGGCCCTCACCTACATCACAGGTTTTTCATCTTGTTCTGCTGTAGGTAGGACCCTCAAGTGACTTTTATCATTTTTACCATGTTCTCCTTCCCTTCACTCTCTGAATCTTCTCAGGGATTCCAAGTTCTTGGATCCTAAGATGGCTTTCAAGCATAGATTTAACGTGTACCCACTCTTCCTACTGGCCCCAAGTCTCAAGAACAGCATTGAGGGTTCAGCAGTATCCCCCTTTCTTGTAGCAATTTCTCCTTTCTACAAACCAGTACCCGCTTGGCTACCATGTCACCCTCAGATGCATTTCTAACTATACAACAGTGGTCAGGCAACACTGCCCCTAATTGCTTATAATCTCCACCCTTGTGAGCTAATCTCAAAGCCTGTAAAAGTCCCTCTAAACCTTAAACTTAAACCTTGAACTGTCCGAACATCTCTGTATTCATCAAGCAAGCCTATCACATAGACAGAGATTTCCTCCCTGGGATTCTTCCCACAGACATCTCTAATCCTCATGTCTCAGCCTTAGTTGCATGTCTTACTACCCATCAAAGACTGTACTGTCATATCACAAAAGTGCACTAACACACAGTGTACAGGAAAGGATGGATGTAAGAGAATGTTCTCTGCAGTCTCCCCCCACCCCTGTGCTGCTCAACTGCATTTGCATGCCTTGCTACCCACAGCCAGGATGATACATTCACACACCCCCCAAATCATCTTTGGTTCTGTCAGACCCCTGTTTGGGTGTCAGTTATGTTGTGTAACAAGACTCTTCCTGGAAAGATGTAATACCCAAGTCCAGACAGTCTATCTTAGGGTTTTATTACTGTGAAGAGATGCCATGACCACAGCAACGCTTACAAGAGGAAACATTTAATTGGGGCTGGCTTACAGTTCAAAGGTTTAGTCCATTATCATCATGGAAGGAAGAATGGTGATACACAGGCAGACATGGTGCTGAAAAGATAGCTGAGCTTGACCCCAGGGACACATCTCCACCAACAAGGCCACATCTTCTAATAGTGCCCTATGGGTCTATAGGAGCCATTTCTATTCAAACTACCACAGAGTCCATGAAAAACTAAAGAACAGATACCACCAAAGTTCATCCTGGTGAACCAGTGAATTTTATCAGGGCTATAAAAATATGAGTGAGGGGTTACTTACAGGAGCAGAAATGACTCAAAAACAACTGCTTCACCAAAGTCCACTCCAGATGGGTGACTCCTCACAAAAGCTGGGATGCTCGAGTATACTGCACAGCCTCCAGGCAGCTCAACAGGTTGAGAATTTTCTTTCTAGGCTGCTTGACTCTATCTCCTTTGCAGCTGAGCTTTTCTAACAATGATTCTCAGGAGTCTTTATTGTTTACTCTGGGGAGGAGGGGACCTAGTGAATTTGGTCGGTTTCAGGGACTTCCTGAAGCTATTGAGTTGTTTATATTCTGTCTTAAGAAACATCTTGCAGGATAGAATGCTGTAGTCTCTGATAAAACTGCTACACAATATCAGATAGTGTACTAGAGAAGCTTTGGCTCTTAACCTTTAGCTAAATGTCACACTCTCAAGTAACCATTGTGATCTTGTAGGAGAGTGGATACTGAGGGATCTTCTCACTAAGTGAACATCAGCTGGATGCCTTGGGGGAAGCAAACTCTACAGAGTGAATATGAAGACAGCATATCTGGGTTATCTACCAGGTAATCTCAAATATACAGTATTTTAACTATGGTGATTTTATATGAAAATTTTGTACATTTAATGAATGTATCAAGTATTTCCATTTTGAATCTTTTAAATGCAAGAAATCTATATTTGCTTTAAATTAGTCTTATTTTTCCAAGCTTAAAAGAAATGGTCATTTCTATGTTTTTCAGCCTCTGTAGAAGCTTGAACTAATGAGTGATAGTTTTGAATTATTTGCATTTTCTACTTTGGGGGTATGTCTTGCTATGTTTCTCAGGAAAGCCTTTACTTTGCAGTCCCCTCGTTCTCATCTAATTAACCCAGGGTACAAACCAGGGCCACCACACTATCTTGAACATGATTGGGTTGGGTGAGTGTATATGCAGTCAAATTCAAGTTTCTGTTGAATGCATTTAAAATGCTGCAATAAAAACTTAAAACAAAATCCTCAATTTTTTAATCATCCTATAATAGTCCTTGCACACACACACACACACACACACACACACACAATACATTACAAGTTAGGGAAATGTTTCACTTTAAAATGCAGTGATCCTTAAGTTAACTCAGTGAGTTTTAGAAAGACAGCTATCACATGTATTCTCTTATCTGTGATTTTGTATAGATATATATGACATGGAAGTAAAAGTCAAACTGTCTGGGGAAATATTAACAGGAAGGAGCAAGAAAATGGGGTGTTGAGGGTATGTGGATGAATATACTCTGTATATAATATATACATGTATAAAGACATGAAAAATAAATTTAAAAATTAAAAGATAAATGATCTTAGGTGGTAAAGGTGCTCTCTTTGCAATCCTGGGGACCTGAAGTGATCCTTGGAATCTACAGAAATGTGGGAAGAAGGAAGGAACTCCACAAAGTCATCTCACGTCCACAGGCACACCACGGCACATGCACCTACACGCATGCACGCACAATAATTACAATGATAGTAACACAAAAATTGAAGACAAATGCAGAAACTTTATAAAGTTGACTGTGGGAAAACGATATTTGATTACAGGCAGCAATAACGGTACAAGGACAAAGGGTGGGGAGGATTTCAGGTCTCCTCATCCAGACTTGGAAGAAAAAGCTCTTCTATAAGAAGGGCATTCTGGTCAACAAAGCTACAAAGACATCAATTGTTTAGAAATGCAGCCTACTACATGCTTAGAAAATGTCACATTCACAGGTCCGTATGCATCCTAAAGCAAAAATAAACATTTATCTGTGAGCCTTAAAATCCTGTCTATTTTATATCCACCTCATGCCCTCTCTCCCCAGCTCTGTAGCTCTGACATTTTTTTCTAACTATATTTGCTTTTCTTACTTGACAGAATGCTAGTCTCTGAAATGACCTTTACAACAAGAGTTTACACACGAAGCACCAATGATAAGTGGAGGCTCAGAGCCTAAACCCGTTCCTGGGAGGGCAGGTCTGAGGGTTATTCATGGGGTGAAGAAGACAGGGCAATTCTGAGCTGAGGGGAAGGTAATTGGAGGTGAGCAAAAGAAAGATAAGGAAGATAGTGTTGCTGTCACAAGCATCATTAAATCACCACAGGAACGTCACTGAGTCAGTCACTGCTGGAGCACATTCGGGACATGGTGGTGGGAGAGAGGTCTGAGAGTGTGTTCAGCCTTCTGATGTCCCAAGGTCTCCTGCCGGATACCTGTGCAGGCCAGTGGAGAATTGGTAGTGTCAGCTGATTCAAGATAGACAAAGGTAGCTTCCAAATGCCTGAAAAAATACTTTTTCCATTTGCAATCCTATGTTAGATATATTAGGAGCAACAAAGCCAATGCAAAATACTGCTGAGACACTCCAGACTGGGTACTAGATGACATGGTTTGATTGTGATGTGTCCCACAGCCTGGTGTGTTTGGACACCTGAGTTCACCTGGCAGCACTGCTCTGGGAGGTTGTGGAACCTTTAAGAGGCAAGTCCTAGGTGGCAGAAGTAAGGTCCTGGGGCTTGACTTTTGGGTTACACACCAGTTCTGCTTGTTACCCTCTTTTCTCTTGACCTGCCAGTCTATCAGAACCTAGCATCTTGAGTTATATGCAGGCCAGCAAACCTTCCATGAGGCTGCAACCATGAAACCAGGAGCCAGGCAGACCCTTTCTCTCTCAGCTTGCTTCCATCTGGTCTTGTGTCATGTGGAGAAAAGTTACAAATACACTGGGAAGCAGACTGAGATTGTAATTCTGTAATTAGATATATTTTTATTTGTTTGAAGTACTATTCCTGCAAATGTATCATTTTAGCATCTTGCTTGTACTTCTCATGGTCTTTAATGAGAACATAAGTTCATCTTAAGGCATTCCTTGGTTTATTTCCTATGAGTTTCTAGGACTATTGATTTTTATTTAAAGATATTTAGAAAATCTGGTTAGTTTGCAATCCAAAGTCTAATTAACTTGCAGAATTTCTGCTGAATAACTGATTTTAGTACTTTTATTGCTCTTCCTTACATAGTCAAATATTCCTCCTACATTTGGTTGAGGATAGACTGGTCTGCACAGACTTAGCTTACAGCATTTGATAATCCCTCTTCTTCTTGCTCATTGGGAAATCAATCAAGTATTCAAACAGCAAGGAAAACCTCCCACTGGTAAGATAAACCAGGAATACCACCCCAAACAAGTGATAGATTCTCTGTCCCTAAACAATTGACAGCTCTCTGAACAGGCAGGCAGCATGGCTGACCTCACATTTCCAACCTTTGATGATTCAGGTCTGCTGTCAATATGTAGGCGAGATGACCAATGCACATGCTCTACATTTAGCCTTAGAAATCCTGTCAGCTTTCAGCCATGCTTGCAAGCACCCGAGATCACAGCCATCTACATTCTAGCTGTACTATCTATATAATACTATTAAGAAAGATCCTAAGGAAAACCTGAGTGGGGGATGAGTTGGTCTGCCCAGTGTGCACAATAGTCATGAGTGAGTTCTCTGGACAACAGCTCTGAAAAAGCAAACAGATTGGAAATCAGGGAAGGAATTCAAGTACTGTTTGTTTTCTTTTTCAACTTGGCTGTTCTGCATCCTCTTTCCCTGGATGCTATTTGTATGTACAAATCCGTTTATTTTTAAAACCCACATAGAGGGACCATTGTTTTGTTGTGGTTAAAGCCTAGTCTATAGAGGCTCTAAGCCTCCTGTAGTGAGAGGAAATGAAGGCTGCTTGCATCTTCAGAGGCTTCTAAATACACGTGTCTCCTTTCATCTCAAGCAAGGAATACCTTCCTTTAAGGATGCCGACTTCAGCTCTTCTCCAAGAGAAGCCTACTGAGATGACTTCAATGCTAACCCAGGGGATTTAAAGAAGGTTGGTCCTACAAATGGAGCAAAAATTTCCATCTTTATCAACAAGTAACAGGACAAAGAAATTCTGCTTCTCTTGGAGAAGCCCTCCCTTCAGCCTAAGGGGTTAAACTCCTAGTCAAGTTGAATGAGGCCCCAAGGCCTACAAATAAAACTTCTAAGATGGAGATGCTCAGAGAGGATAGGGTTTCCTGTCATTTGATGGACTGTGTTTTCAAACATTTCGTGCTTTTCTGACTGAAAGCCTTCTCACAGCCCTAACATTTGCCTGCTAAGGAAAGTTTCTTGAGCTGTCTAGCTAAGAGTCTTCTCAGCCTCCAACCCTCCTCACAATAGACAGAGAGGACTGTCCTCCCTTTTCTACCTCAGTGGCTACTACTTCTGTAGCATGCTCTTGCTTAGAAGCCTGGCCCCTAGAGAGCTCCCTTAAAGATCCCTCTTGTCCCTGGTGAATACATCTGCTCATGAGTCTAGAATGGACTCAGAAAAGTAGATTATTTGAAGACTGGTGGACGAAATGAATAGAGCTTGTGTTTGGTTCCTGATTTCGTCACTAAGTACATGAAACTTTAGCAAGATTATTTTAGCAATACAACTTCTGTTTCCTCATCTTCAAATTACAGAGAATAATTGATTTAGCTATGAGAATTAAAGTAATATAATAAACATAATGATTATTATTGTTCTTGAAACACAACAATCATTTGAGTATCAAATCTGCCCTGGAAACTTGGCCCCCTGGTGACAGGTGCCATATCAGGTTGGTCCTCACTACTATGATGATGGTCTCGTTAGCCAGTTCCTACTGCTCAATACTCAATCACCTACCCCTCGGTTCCTTCCTTGTATTAATTCATTATCCTTATATTAAACATTAAAGAATGAGAAGTCTGAATGCAACCATCGCAATGTTAGAAGTGTTCCCAAGTGGAAAGTCAGGGATCTTTAAAAAAAAAAAAAAATCAACTATTCCTATCATTGAAGGACTTCTATAAAGAGTCAGTGAAGTGACATATAGTGTTTAACGCCGTTTGTGAGGGAAAAGTATCTTCAAGTCTCTTACATCCTGCTTCTGACCTTCAGCCATTCACTTTCCTCTCCTGGTCCTATCATTCTAATTCTTGAGTAAAAGCAGGTGATGTAAATGTCAAAGGACTGTTGTGAGAATCAGGAAAACATGTGTGCAACATCTGATAGAAGATGCTTAATAAATGGTTTGTGATTAATATTACCTCAGAATCCTGCAACATGTGTTAAACTAAACATCCTAAAACTGTCTCAGAACTACGAGTCCCAGTAAAATGAACTAGAGACTAAACAGAATCCTTATTTAGGAGTCCGTGTGTTAACAGCCAATCACAGCTATGCAGCTTTAGCCAACCACAAGCTGCCAACTGGTCAACCCATGCCCGAATTATGCAAATACAAAAATGTAACCAATTAAGCTGCAGCTGACGTTCTTTTTCATTTCCTGTGCACAAATGCTGCCCGCTCACCAGAGAGAGCTTCCTCATATGCAAATTATTCTTAGGTAAAGTAAGTTCTCATAATTTGTTGCAATTTTTTATTAACAGCACATGCAGAGTATAGTGTTTGTATTTAAATTTTATTTTGCAATTTAAAAATAGCTGTTGTTAAAGCCAAAATATAGCAGGGATAAGCTAACGTAGGCTGCTGAGATGTTGGGATTCATCTGAATGAAGAGTTAAGTAACACATGATTCTAGCTTAAACTATAAGATGTAACCAAACAAGACTCTTCTCATGACAGTTGCTTTTAAGTCCACAATCTAAATGACTTAAGTGTATTTTAAAATGCTAGAAGAGACATAAGGTCCTCTTTGGGAGATCTATGCCTGTCTGGCAGAACCCCTCATGATTTGGGCAGTGCTTTCCATTTTCTTGAGTTCTGGATGTTCCATTTGACCCTTTTGAATTCTTTTGTTTGTTTTTGACCCTTTGAACATAGGTCAGACGATGCCCATTTTCCATTCCTGTAAAGAAATATTTCTTGAAGTACTTCTTGTCTAACTTTGTTGTTTTCATTTCTGTTCAACACAATACCATCTGCAAGCACCATCTGAGCCTAAGAAGGGAGCTTTTAAACCTTGCTCTTGAGTTTAAAACTAAAGGAAAATATTTTAAAATTGATTTATAAAAAAGAAAGGTTTATGTGCAAATAGCAAGCTGTTATGTTTCCTACTCAAGTCCCCATGAACCTCCGTTGGCAACCGTAGATTCCAGTCCTTCAGGAGAGAGCTTCCAAGGCAAAAGATCTAGTTGAGTTGGGACATCATTGTCTGGTTTGAGCAACAGACATATCCTTGAATCTCCTCTGTGAGGTTGGACGTTGCTCGCCGATTTAGACATAGGTTACTACTACTTCATTGCTTAACTACACAGTGTGGACCATCAACACACCTGATTGGAAAGTACAATGGAGTTAGAACTTTCAGACTAAAGCAGAGAGAGTTTGAGATGAAGAATAAATTCCTGAGGATGGCTGGCAGTCTGTCTGCCATTGAAGGGCGCACTCCACAGTCGGTTCCATTTCACAGCTGCTCAATCCTTGGCAGGGTATTACTGCCACAATCCCTGTTGTCAGGTTTTCACTCCTTCAATTTCCTTTTAAGACTTGCAGGCAAGGTGACCTTGTAAGGATACAGATCCATCTCAGTGTCTTTCTAGCTGAAGTAAAAATAATGTCTCTTAGATGACCTAAGGGTCCATCACAACCAGTCTCCTCATCCCTCTCTGTCCTCATCTTCTGATACCTCTTCATCTCAGTTGCTGCTCCAGCTTCCTCGGCCTCCTTATTCGTGCTTTTTCTTAGCATGGACTTTTCGTGAATATTCAAGACAGTCACCAAACACTGGGATCTTTGCTCGTGCTCCATCTTCCTGGTGTTCTCTCCCTTCAGAAAGACATGAGCTTCCTCATCTCACTTTTAGTAGTTACTCAAATTCGTCTTTGTAAATCCTTCCCTGGGCAAACCTACGTTCGTTAGAACCTCTTTAAGGAGCTTCAGATTCTGTCTCCCTTTCTTTGTCTTTTGGTGTTTGCCAATCATGCAGAATACTGAGGCTAATTATTAATTACATGTGTATGTTTTATTTTCATTATTAAAATACAACTGTTAGGAGGTCTGAGCTTTTAGAATTTTTTCCTTCATGGGTCTATCCCCGTGATGCTAAATATGGAACATATAGAAGATATTGATAAGTATTGATTAAAACAGTGAATAGCATGCTATTTCTGTCCATCCGCCATCACTGGATTTAACATGAGTGCCGCCAACATCACCATCTCATTTCCCGAATGCCCAGCACACATTTAGCAATAAGTGAACAAAAGCAAGTAGTGACTCCCTTGAGCACTCATTAACAACACACGCTAAGACAGTAAGGAAACCTTCTGTCACTTCCAATGGCCAGTTATCTCGGAAAGAGAAATAGGTTCACATGAAATTCAATTTTGTCATGATGATTTTTTTTAGTTATTATATTATCCTACATGTGAGCAGTCATGTGTAAGACTATTTCTCATCGAGCAGATAGTATCACAGCAGTAGATCCATCAACAAGAATATACTAGAGAGAATTAGAAGACGTCGAGATCTCTATTTGTTTTCACATAGTTCTCTATGGCATGAAGGAGTGGTAGATGCCTAGGCTAACCTAAGGCTGAGTGGGAGGGTGGATGGACTGGCCCAGAAACGATGCAGTTGCACAGGTGTCTGGGCTTTAGTCTGGCTCTGGCACACCAGGTGAGTCTGCCAGCATGACTCAATTTGAAGCCCCCCTCAGAAGTCCTGGATAGCACAACTTCCTGCCCCAGTCAGACTTGGCTCAACAACTAAACTTGCCAAAGCCTGCTAAGGAAGCCATTAGTAGATTATAGGGTAAAGAGCTGGAGGGAGGGAGGAGAAATAAGGCAAGAACCGAAACTTGTTTTTAAAACATCAATTCCTTGTAAATGTCATCATTTTTTACATTGTTTTATCAACAGAGCTCTCACTAAAGCCACAGGAAAGGCTAGAAATTCTATTATGGATTTCCTGTTCTGGACACTCTTCCAAACCCAATGGATGGCCCAGAATACTATTCCAATCCTAACAACAATGAATTTGCTCATTTCTAAAGCAGATTTGGCTAATCTGATGCAATTGGTTTAGTCTACTAAGACAAGAATCCAGGCCATTATGAGCCGACATGTGGGAACTGAACCTGGATTCTCTACAAATGCAGCACCGAGCCGCAGTTCTAGTTCCTGTTTCTAAGTTGTATATAATTTTTACATTTTTAAACATATATTTTCTCTTTTCTGCCCTCCCCTGCTTCTCTCTCTCTCTCTCTCTCTCTCTCTCTCTCTCTCTCTCTTCTCTCTCTCTCTCTCTTAAACACATAGACACATGTGGAAGCATGCATGTGTGTGCGTGCGCGTATGTGTGTGGTGTGCCTGTGCGCGCGCGCATGCGTGTGTGTGTGCGTGCGTGCGTGCGTGCGTGCGTGCGTGTGTGTGAACTTTAAGTTCTGTGTTATTTTATATCCATGTTCTTGCTGATGGGCATTTGAGTTCTTTCCAACTTTGTCTTATTAGGCTTTGGTGTTCTGTGATGGAACATAAACATTTTCACACAACATCAACATCACAGAAAACCATCTGTGACTTTGACAGTCTAGGACAAAAAGCAGTTCTGTGTGATCATGTTTAATATTGAGAAAAAACATGAACACTCTTTAAATGACTAAAGTATTTCTATCCTGACAAATGTAAGCACTGGTTCATCTCTAGTCACAGCTTCAGACAGTTCAAGACTCTCCTTCTAGGTAATATTAAATAAAATACTTACTTATGGGGCTGGAGAGAAATTTCAGGAGTTTAAAGCACTGGGTGTTCTTCCAAGGACTTGGGTTCAATTCCCAGCACTTCCATGGAAGCTCGCAACTGTCTAACTCCAGTGTCGAGATGTCCAACACATACATGGTATATAGACACACATGTAGGCAGAACACCCATACATATAAAATACATAAGCAAAGTTAAACACATTTTAAAAACCTCACTTTTACAAGTATTCTCTTTCTAGGCAATATTCAGCTCAGCACCAAGCTTCCTAAATCATTTAGAGTGGGCTGTAGTTAATCCCTGACTAGTGTTTTTTCTGGCATCCATCTTGAACTGCCTCACAGCCCAGCACAGTGAACCCTGTTCAGTCTTACTTATGTCCGAAGTGCCTCTTGGATGTGAAACCCTGACTAAAGCAGGGTAGCATCTTTTCCCATGCACACTGGTCAAAATACCCATTAGAGGTTTGAGTTAGTTTCAGTTTGAAGATGCCCAGGGAAAGCCTATGTGTTCTATCATTTCCATGTTTTCTTGTTTTTTCATCACTTGATTTTCTATTGCATTTCTTCTTCTTTTGCTATATGTTTTTTTAAAAAAATATATTTTTGGTATATAAAACTTTCTCAGGTGCCAAAAATATTCTTCAGAGCTGGAAACAGTTTTTCAAAATGAATGAATGAATGAACCAAGTAGCTTGTATTCATTGCAAAAAATTTTGGGAAACACATTCAAGAACATTAAATTTAAAAAAGTAAAAATTATTTTCTCATCCTATCCTTACAATGAGGATTTCTGCATGAATTGATGACTTTTTCAAGTATTAATTATGGCGCTAGGGGGATTGCTCAGTGGGTAAAGCACTTGCCATGCCAACTTGAGTAGCTGAGATCTAATCTGCAGAACCCAGTAAAGGCAACCATGGTTAGACATCTCATATCTCCACTAGGAAGGCAGAGACAGACCAGGACCCAGACACCAATAGGCCAGCTAACTGGTCACAGCAAAAAATTATGGAGCCTCTGCCTCAAACATGGTGAAAAGCAAGAACTTAGCAGCTATGATTGTCCTCTGACCTCCACACACAAACTGTGACGTATGTTAATGTGCATGCTTGTGCAACACATGCACACACAGGCACACACACACTCACACAATACAGCACAGTGCCAATTATAGATCCAAAGAGTTTGTCAAATATCAAATACTGGTCATGTAATCTTACCAAAGACCAGTCACTAAATTGCTTTCCCAAAATCATAAAGAGAGCTTTTAAGAACACATTATAATGATTTTTCCCATTCAGGTCATGACTTTGGCTCTAAAAATTTGTTTGCAATTTTTTTTTTTTTTACACATAATCTATATGTTCCTCTCAGTTGATAATGAAGTTATCAGTCCCTCTGTGCCGACTATCAGAGGCAGTCAACCCAAGCCTGGCTGCTCTGTATGTTATCTCTTTCTGTCTTTCCTTGAGTAGGATTTGAAATATGTGTGGGTTTCACAACTCCTGCTGTGTCAGTCATGATTTCCCATAAAAGCAGGAACAGTTACAGGGGGTGCTGGATGGCCATACGTGTCAGACGGGAGGCAGATGTGTGTCCACAGCTGCTTGTGTTTAAGGACAGACTACAGATGGAACCAAGGGTAGATAGTCTGGGTTTGGTGCTACAGTATTTTCATGGACTGTATTCAAAGGAATATCTGTCATAACTGAAAACAAGGAGAGATGTATCAGAAACAGAGCACAGTCCCTTTCCCCGAGCCAGGATAAACAAAACCAATATGGGTCTATCAACTATGGCCTTATAAAATAAACTTCTCTGTTTAAAAGGAAAGCACCTTATTTATTCATTAAGACACTGTATAGTATTCCCCCAAGTTGAGCAATATTGTCTTCCATTAAGTTAGCAAGTGAGCAGAGGACTGACTTTTCCTGTTTGTCGGTCAGAATTCCTATTATATTTAAGGCAAAATGCTAGAAAAGAACGCTGCAGAGAAGCCATTGCAGTCTTCGCAGTTCAGCCTTCTTCCCACCTATCTCAGATCAGTGACTTCCTGCTTCCTCTAAGTAAGGTTGTAGCTGAATGTCTCTGCTAAGTCCCTATCTTTCTCTGATCGTTTTCTAGTATATATATTCCAATGGAAAATGTTTTCCGGTAAGATGTTTTTCTCAGCAAGACATAAAATCATACAGTACAACATTTCAAATCTGAGACTCGAGGTCTCCGAGATGTCTAGAGAAGGCCTTGGGTTTTGTTTTATAGGTATGAAGAATCAGAACTCTGACAAGCACTCACAAAAAGGGCTCAGAAGGATATTGTTAAATTCTTTGTTTTTAATCTATTAAGCTCAGGTCAATAAGAAAAACTTATTCTACAATTCCTGGGTAAGATAATTTATTTGTGAATCAGAATTCATATAATTATATATATTAGAAAATAAAATGAGTGCTCATTTTCACACCTTATCTGCTAAGATTTCCATCATCTCTACCCTTCCTTTCCTCTCCCCTGGGGTTTTCTTTGAGAACATTCCTTTAAAAGTTCAGAGCAAGCCTTCAAAGTAACTGCAGACACTGTGTAGACGGTACAGTTGTTTTGATGAGAACCCTAGACCAAGTCCTTTAAAGGGTTTGTTTAAAAGAACCCAAGACATGGGGGTATCTGTAAGAGTGAAATGCTACACTCTATTTACATAAGCATGGACTTTGAAGGAGTGTTTTGTTTAGTTGTCAACCTAATAAATCATATTGAGAATCATGGGTGCCTAATGATGTCAAAGACTTAACGGAGAAGCCTTCTTTCTCAGCCTTGTCTCTGGCAACATGGTCGTTATTAAAATCACATGATGGAAACAAAGGCTTGTAAAACAGAACAGTCTACAAATCCAGAATTTCACTCTATTGTAGAAATAGATAGCCCAGCTAAGTTTTATAGGCCTTCAATGATTATCGAAGCTCTTTGATACATGAAAGTAACATTTTGTTAGTAATTTAAGAATAGTTTTGCTATGTACATGTAAACAACTTAATAGGAAAAAAACATTCACATCACTAGATAAATTTGAATTTAGCACATGAGATCACTTTATAAGGAATTTCATGCTATAAAATGTTGTGCTTCTTCTTCTTCTTCTTCTTCTTCTTCTTCTTCTTCTTCTTCTTCTTCTTCTTCTTCTTCTTCTTCTTGAAATGTGATAACATTATGGTCTAGAGAAGGAAGTCAGATGAGGCTTTCTAGAAAGCATTCTGTATGCTTTCTTAGAGCTGCTTATTCCCTGCTCTGCCCATTTATTTCATTCTGAAATATGTCAAGAATAAAGACAGAGAAGGTTAGCAAATTCATAAACCAGAATGCTACAATAACTCTCAGGGAAAGTTGGGGAGTATATATTGATGTTGGTCTTTCAGTCTTTTCTTTTCTCACTGTTGATTTGCACCACACTGTCAGAAAACAACACGAGTCACACAAGAAAAGACCTGAAACCTCTTAAGCCAGGAGGTTCCCCTGTGTCATCTTTTGAGCAATGCTTATTTTTCAAAGGCACTGTCATCTCTGTGAACATGGAAAACCAGAACAGCACACCCTAGTCTATCTACTGGTGTGTCTTTGAATCTTTCTCTGTGTGAATAGACAAAGCTACTGCGTGCTTGTTTCACATATGTGTTTAAATCTGTAATTTTAGCTTGACATCATATGGTTAAGATTTAGAGATGTTGATTGTCAGTCATTGCTGTTTGTGCTCATAAAAAGCTAATTGGGAGGCTAATGTGCATTTTTAATGAGACTTACTTTCTTTAGAAAGTATGCATACAATGTCAATGACCAAATATTTTCACCAAATATTGCATAGAACTACAAAATATATAAAAGCTTATGCTAAAAAAGGAAAAGTTTGATAATATGCATTTGGAATTACTATTGTCAACGATATTAATTTTAATAGTTGAAATGAAACCCAGTGCTCAGTGGATATAATGAGCTTACTGCATGCTTTGTGGAAAAAATTATATCTAGTATTAGTTTTTATTGTTAATAAGGAAAATTGTACATTTTACAAATACAAAATGAAGCGCAGGCTCACACACTTTGTCCCTAAGTTGGTGACCTCATGCTAAAAGTATAATCAAACACAGAAAGGGATGAGCAGACAGATGTGCATTCTTCATTTCCATCTCTGTGACACAGTATGCAAGCAAAGCCACCTGAGGAAAGAAAGCTTCATTTTACTTCATGGGTTTGGAGGTTTGGGGACAGTCATTGACCCCATTGCTGTGGAACAGTGCTGGGGCTGAGAAAACACAGAGGGCCCAGGACAGGACTCCTCCACTGGATACACTCCAGTGCTCCCACCTTATTACCATTGTACATAATAGGTGAGACATCGAGGAGCCCAGGACAAGACTCATACCCGAGACGTACTTGTAGTGAACCCAGCTTCTACCTGTTGCTAGTAATAGCCCAGCAACATCACTGTGTCAGGCTCCATTTACACCATAGAATAAAACTCAATTTCCTAATTACCACATAAAGGTAGGTTTGTGGGGATCTGTTGGTGTGTGGTTATGTTTTGTGGTTGTTGTTGTTGTTACTGCTGCTGCTTTGTGGTACGAGAAAATGAAATTTTGGAGGAGGGAAGAAAATGATCAAAAATCATCCAATGGGTAAGTGGCAAGACTGGTATTCTCCTGTATGTCGCCCAGTGTAGCAAATAAAGAAGCAGCATGCCCCGTTGTATTGAAAGGTCCAGAAACCTTGGGAATAAAAAAATTTCAATTCCTGAGAAGCAATCTGGGCTCCTCAGAGAAAGCCACTGACAATTGGTTGTTGATTGGTGACAACCTTGACTTAGGGAGGATAAGTCTGTAGCTGAGTCAGCTCCTGGAACACATAGCTGGAGGAGATAACAGAGACAGAACTGAGCTGGTACCCAAAATTCTCCAAGGTCTCGCCAAATATAATGAAACTGACCTAGCAGTCAATAAAATTGTAACTTCACTGCTTTGTTCCTTCTGGAAAATTCCTCTAACCATGCATAAAAGGGGACCTGCACCGTTTTGATGAATGTTTGCTTCCTACATGCTGGCAATTTCTGCAGAATAAAACACTCTTTGCCTTTGCGAGGTCTATTTCAGTCTGGGGTCTTCCTTCAGTGATTCTTTGACCCTAACAGTATCAGTTACTTTCCCGATGCCATGATAAGATGTCATGGCCAAGGAAATTTCTAGAAGGAAGTTGGCCATTTGGTTATGACTCCTGAGGGATGAGGGTCTACCGTGTCACAGAAGCATGGCAGCCAGCAGCCAGCATGGCGGCTTGAGCAGAAATTCAGGACTCACATCTTGAAGCGCAAGCACAAATCAGATAGAGCAAAGGAGAAGTAGTGTGAGTCTTTTAAACTTTCAAAAACTATCTCCAGTGCTATACTTCAGCAAGGCCATATCTTCCAACTTACCCAAACAGTGCTACCAACTGGAGACCAATTATTCAAATCTTGGAGTCTACGGGGAACATTTACCATTCAAACCACCGTACCAGCAACTCTTAATTTCAGATCAAACACCAAATAATATTGAGTGTATGTCCCATGAGATTTCAGGGACACACACACATGCTAAACAAGTACTTGTTGTTTGCCTGAAGTTTGTGTATAGCCATCTGGGCAGTTTCTTTTTTCCTTACTAACCCTACTCAAAAGCTATCTGGAGTATCAATTCTCTGTTGTTTTGATTCTCAAAACCAGGGAGGCCTCTCTGGACAGAAGCCAGAATGGCCCTGCTTTGCCTTTCTCAGCAAACGAAGAGTGGGTAAATGTGGAGTTGCCCTCAGAGCTGCTCAATAGTTCAGAGATTTTCAAGCATGAATAACTGCAGGTGTTATTGGGATGCTTATTGAAAGTGCAGGTTCCCTGACAGAGTCTTGGTGAGACAGAGAACAGAGCATCTGTCCCAAGCACTCCAGATGTTTGCACTATTGGTGGTCCAGGGCCTATGCTCTGAGGAGGAATGAAATAGCTATCTTTTCAAGAACACTGAAATGTTAGTGGAGTTTCTGAGAGTGGGTCATTTTAGAGGCTAAAATGAAGACAAATGTAGTCTGCAAAAAGAAGCTGAAAAGATTCAAGCGAACTCCACGGTGTCATGACCGAGAATTCAGAAGTACGTTTTTAAGGTGGGTAAACAGTGAAAGTCATTATATACATAGTAGTTGGCAACTGCACTTCTGAGCAACGGCCGTAGGAGTGAAAGGCCGATGTCATCAAATCTTAGCACTGCCTTTCTTGCCTTGGGAAGTCAATCATTTCTAATGCAAAGCTAATGTGCAACTATTTAGATTGGATTTAAGGCACATACATTTCAATCATTCTGATTTTCCAAACTCTATATGGTCATCCTATAGATTGAGAAATTAGAATGAGAAATGAATTAGGTCTATCAGGGTAGCCATGTTTCCTCCTAAATGCTTTTGAAGTGCTCAAATCCCAAGAAATTCCAGACTCCTGTAAGTAGGTCACTTTGTGATTTCATCTCTCCAGTCTTTTAAACAGCATCGGAACCACATACAAATCCAGTCGTAACAATTCATTACCACCGTTTCTATAAAGGAATACAGTAGTTTTAAATCTTATTTTCACAAGGCAATCGCTAATAGAAACTATCAACTCCTCCCAGCCACAGTTCCACTGCCTTCAATGGCCTGTTTGGTTGGTTTTCTTGTCCCATTTTCCTCAGAGACTATAGAGACTACAACTAGTTGATAGCAACTGAGACTTTTAAATAAACAATCCTAATTTTATATATCACTCAAAAAATTCTTTCTTTCTTTCCCTCTTTCCTTTCTTTTCCTTCCTTCCTTCCTTCCTTCCTTCCTTCCTTCCTTCCTTCCTTCCTTCCTTCCTTCCTTCCTTCCTTCTTTCTTTCTTTCTTTCTTTCTTTCTTTCTTTCTTTCTTTCTTTCTTTCTTTCTTTCTTTCTTTCCTTTTAAGGTTATAAGCTGAAAGACAGTATTAAGCAGGTTTGGAACCCCAGTAAATCTCAGAACCTTTCCTCATGTATACAGGCATAGCCAATCTCCTGAGAGATTATTAGGACGAATTATTTCACAGCCTGGATGCACTCTGAGACCTCCTTTCTGACAAGCCTCTTAGAGATAGACCTGCGGTTCAATCACATACATGTGTACATGTGGCGGAGGGTGAAGGAAGAGCCATTCCAGTCCTATGAACTGATGGAGGGAGGTGGCTCCTACAGATCCCAGCAGGAACACCATGCTCCCATCTCCTTGTCTTCAGAGACAGTCTCTTCCGCGTCTAGACAGCTGAGCTCCTGGGTAAATGGGCTGATGTGCTGTCCGTGCTACGAATTGCAAACCCCACCACATGTGTACAGTTTGCTTAATTCTATTACCTAAAAGAAAACATCTGAGTCCTTTGCTTCTCTGCCTTAGTTTTTAAGCTGGGTTACCATTTTCTTAAAAATCAAAAAGGAAAGAAAAGCCTATTAGTAATCAGAACAGAAAGTATCGAGCCCAATTTAAGAAGAATTACCAAGTTAAGAAAAATGGTTTTCTAATTCACCAACATTCCTCTATATCTATATCTACGTGATCTCTCTCTCTCTCTCTCTCTCTCTCTCTCTCTCTTTAGGATTTCTTTATTTTAGAATTGCTTTTCAGTTCTATAATTCTCTTTTTTCCCTAATATTTGTATGTGGGGTTGGGCTATACACACAGAGGCCCAGTTCCCTTGGAGTCAAGAGTTACAGGCAGTTGTGAGTGGCCCAACATGGGTCCTTGAACCAGATCTCCGGTCCGCTAGGAGAGCAGCAAGCACTCTTGCTTAACCACTGAGCCATGTCTCCAGCTCCCTCCTGTGTCTTCTCTGCTCTGAAAAACAGTGTACCATTTCTCTACTGAGATCTCCATTTAATAAAAATAAGGGCATCTCATCACTTTGAGTTTATTAAGGACAAGAACATCTTTTCCTTTTCTAATATGTGGTTGTTTTAAACTTGTCTTCAGTAGAATTTCTTTTTGCTTAAGAATATGTTTCTTTCTGGGTTTTTTTTTCAATTTGAAGTAATAAATATTAAACGTTTTAAGTTGTAGAAATTGTGAAGTCTTCATTTTTCTGCACTGGTCTCTCTCTCTCTCTCTCTCTCTCTCTCTCTCTCTCTCTCTCTCTCTCATTTTCCCTCTCTCTGTCTCCCTTTTTTTTCCCTAAATTAAGCTTGAGGTTCAAAATCGTCTCTACTTTTTGACAAGACCTCAATCTTCTAATCTGTTGCTTTTTGTTGGGCTAAAGATGTGAACAAGCAGGATTTGTAAATCACTTTTCTGCCCCTTACCCATCTAATACTCGTACCGTAGCTAGGGTTTCGTGCTACATGATTCGGGTTTCCTTTGGTAGAAAGACTGTTTTATATATGACTTTCCTTATTTCTTTTTAAATGCTGACCTATTTTTGTGTGTGCCCTTGAAATATGTTTCACTCAGGATACATAGGAGTGGAACTATGTTTACTAAGTAACCTATGTCAAATTCTGTCGCCTGAGCTGTTCGTGAAGCAGTTGCATGCACTGTCACCTCAGGGCTCCATGGTAACTTTCTACAGAGCAAAAACTTCCTGACAGGGACATAGTCTATCATGCCTAGAAATGCAACCCCAACTTGACATGTCATCTTCTAAGTTGTAAGCTGTCATTTCGCCAATGGATTGTACTAAGTTTTCACTTTTCCACTGATAGACAATTTCCGTGTTACTGGTGAGTCCAACTGGTTGAAACCTTCTCAACTATTCAACACCATCACTCTTGAGAGCCTAGTCTCTAGGATTTTCTTTTTCTCCATGGCACCATGACCTCTTCCCCATCAACATGAATACAAAGGTATAACATCAAGTGGTGACATTATGACAGAATCGATGTCACTGGTTTCAAAAGACTTTTAAAGATAAATAGAGGAGAGAGCAGGGACTTTTTATTCTTGTTTGTTTGTTTTTTAGTAAAACTTGACATAGGGGGTTCTTCAGCCTCCGTCTCTCATGCTACCTAGACCCTATCCCTGGCTAGAATGGGTCCTCTTGAAACATTTTAATCTTTCTCCATTTATTGGATGATTCACCAATTTACTCTTTGCATATTTATTTTGTAAACTTCACTTCTTCCCAAGCTGAATATTTTCCCTGCTGGTACTTCTATTTCCTGTTATTTTCTTCTAACGGACCACCCATGATGCTTCTGGGTTAGCCAATATTCTTAACGAAGCTTCTTGACTAAGATGTCTTTAAATTCCATTTGCATCACCATCATCTGATTTCTACAGATTCACAGCAAACACAAATTAGGAAAGTCTAATTTTCTGTCCTTCTTTGATGTTATCAGTTTCTTGTAACAGCTGACTTAGAGTTCTGCTCAAAACAGTGTAAATATTTGCTTAGGATTTTGTCCCAGTCTCCACTCAGAGAAACATCAGTGGCAACAAAACAGCAGGAAAATATCACGGAGAATTTTCTACATTCTACAGTTTAATGACTAAACAAGATCTTTATTTAATTAAATTTTATAACTGTCTCATTTCCATTCTTAAACAACACTGAATTTCTCAGGGCTCTTATTTGAATTTTCCATTTCCTTTAAGTTAATGATATCTTGAATTCTTGGCTACAACTCAGCAGAAAAGTCTTTTTTTTTTTTGAATCCTGGGTATTAGTCACAAACGGAATTTACTTCTTAGGCATACTTAAGATTTCCCACAACTTCAAGGATAATCTACATGCCTATTTCACCACCATAAAACAGTCTCTAAATCTTTACAAGGTCTAGACTCCTGATCATGGGTTTGAGACAAGAGACAATTAACTTGCCAGTATCAGCTGGTTTCATCATTATGTGTGGTATGTGCATATGTGTACAATATGTGCTGTGTTCGTGTATGGAAGTGGTGATGCAAATGTGGAGATCATGGGACATCTTCAGTTCTTTGTCTTCACCTCTACCTTGATTGAAATATGTCTGTTTCTCAGTTACTCCATCCAGCAAGCCAGCTGGCTCACAAGTTTCCAGGGATTCTTCTGTTTAGGCCTTCCATCTATCCATTAAACCAGTGACATTACAGTTGATTAAGGTTCCTGTGCCTTCTTTAACATAAGTGCTGGAGATGTGAACTTAGGTCCTGACATTTGAGTGGCAAGAGATTGGTCCACTGAGTCATTCCCTCAGCTCAGTAATGATGTTTTCATGTGTTTCATGCACATAAGTTGAAAGAACAATAACTGGTTCCTCTATCTGGCTCTAAAATAGTTGTAATCCCTGACTCTGTGTCAGGCACCATTGAAGAACATTAGTCCAACTGTGTTCTGTTAGCTTCTCCATTCTTATAAGGGTAGAGAAATATACACAGATTTTAGTTTAGTGGGGACTTAAAACCTGGGATTTGATTCTAGTGACTGTTTTTTGAGCCACCACCACACAACACTTCACTTTTACCATACGCCATTCATAACCTAGCAGAGGTGAGCATTCCAAGAAAAATTCAAATTCAACAATAAGTGATATAGAACCAAGATGCTGAAAGGTTTTCTAACTGTTCCAGAAAACAAAGAAATCCCCAGACTAGGGAGTTAAAGTGCTACCAGACAAAGTGGGACCAAGCAACATGTTAGGTCAAATATACTATTAAGTCAAGATAGACTCTCTAAGAAAAAACATAGTCAAGGGTTGGAATCTGAGACATTAGGTGATTTATCAAAGTTTAGTTATTTATGAGTCTGGGTAAGATTGTGAGAGTAAAACATTCTTAAAGTTCTCCTCTGCTAACAAGAGAGCACAACTAAAAAATGTTCCGGAGCACTTATCTAAGAAAGGAGAGGCACAGCTGGAAGCCATGTGGTATGGTACACTGAGCAGTGGGTCAGTGTCTTGTTTTGTGTAGAACTGCGGAGAAACACATGTTTGGTTACAAGCATCAGGAGAAAGATGGGTGTTCCTGGGAAACTGACCTTCACTGTGGGCAAATGGCCAAAATTAGGGAGGCCAGGAAGGGTGGTGGACTTGCAGGGTGTGTAAACCCCTTGAGGATGGTTAGAGGAATTTTTCCCACCTGGTCAAAGGCTCCCTCTCTGTGGGTGGGATCCTCCACAGCTGTACAGAATCTGAACCTGCTGGTGTCCTTTATGAGCTGCCTCTGGTGGAATACCACAAGACAAAACCCCTCTGACCTGAAGCAATCACCCTGCTTTGAACTCTTCGGGGAAAGTTGTAAACAGAGCTGGTACTTCTTGCTGTCACCCTTTCTTTATTGGTTTAGACTGGCTGACACATTCTTTCAATACAATGTTGTTAATAATTACATTGACAATTGTCAAAAAAAAAAATCCCTTCAGGGCAGAAGGCTACATAACAGAGACTCCTTGAGAAGAAGTTAATAGCGACATTAATGCTCTCAAAAAAGTGATTATAGAAAAGAAAGCTGAAGCAGAAATGTTTAGCACTGGTTGTGTACTTACTTTGCACAAGGATCTAAAGATGGTGTCTTTACCTAAGCTATAGCTGTGACTTTATAGCCCAGTTTAATGTCAAAATATTGCCCTATGTCAGCTCTAGCTTTAGAGTGTGTGTTGATGATACTTTCAAGATCGAAAGACTTTGTGTTGCCTTGGCATGACCCACAGTGAGACTGCCTGTCCTGTGCTAGCACACCTCACAGTGAGCCTGTCTGCCCTGCACTGGCATCCCACAGTGAGACTGTCTGACTCTTGTGTCTGCCTACCCAAACTCTCCCTGTGACTCACATCACTGTCTCGAGCTTCCTCTTCACTGAAGGCTTTGATTATACTCCTTCAGGGGCTTCAGAGAATTGTCTGTGTCTTAGTCCTCCTAGAGTGTAATTTTTACTTATCATTTGGCACATACTTTGCACTGTCTCATTCTGTCCTCCTTTGTACTAATTTGTATGCCCCAACTGTTGAAATGTAAGACTTTGAAGTCAGGAATCTGTTCGCATTAAAGTAAGTTACACAATTGTATCTGGGTACTATGGAGCACACCTGTAATTATAGCTCCAGAGAACTAGATTCAGGGGATAATTAATTCAGGATAAACGTGGGGTATATAGTGGGTTTAAGGCCAGTTGGCTACATTATAAGACTTTTAAGAAAAAGAAGAAAAGAGAAGAGAAGAGAGAGAGAGAGAGAGAGAGAAAGAGAGAGAGAGAAAATAAGACAAACATAATTAAACTCTTATTATTTATTAAGCAAAGGAATAAGTGGCATAGTTGCTGGACAACAAGCAGATGCCTGACTGTTGACTGCTGACTTCTGACTGCTGACTGCTGACCGACTGCTGACTGCTGATTGACTGCTGACTGCTGACTGTTGACTGCTATGAGCGACTTCCTGCTCCTTCTTTCTCTCTTTCTGTGTTCTTAGTGTAAACGTTTTCCCATAATCTGTTTTATGCATGTCTGGGAGGCACTCATAGACCCTCTAAAGAATGTTCAGATGAAAGCAAAACCCCTACTTGGCTTTCTGCTCGTGTGCTTTATCTCCTTCAAAGCCATTTTGTAAAGAGACATGAGTTGAAAGAAGTGCAACATAACATATTTATCTTAATTTATTAATTCATGATTGCTCTGCACTGTGTTCACAGAGTGCTTTCCAGCACCTCGGCAGCACAGCACCCTGGAAACCACCAGTCACGCTAGGCTGTTATCTTCAGCTTCTCAGTTCATGAAGTAATAGTAATCTTGTCCAGTTGGATACTTTACATTTCTACAAATCCTTCCCAGAACGGGTCCCACCCTAAATAAAACCATTCCAAGTGAAGAGCCTTGGCTTTAAAGTCAAAGTAAACAAATGGCAAAGCTGGGTAAAATGATCTGTTAAACAGGATTGGAAATAAAATACCGTCAATGAAAACTTTATAGGAGAAACAGAAAAACATTTATTTATGTATCTGTTAAATTCCTTCCAATCTTGCCTGCAAAATGTCAACCATCATGTTCTAGAACACTCTGAGTCATGTGATTCCACAGGTGCTCGTGGCTGCCAGGAATCAGCCTATAAAAACACATAGCATGAAGAAAACAAGCCCAAGCTCTCAAGCTTGAAATGAATATCATAGTAGAACAAGACTCTTTAAATTTATTATTATTATTATTATTATTATTATTATTATTATTATTATTATTGTTATATGTATATACACTCTTCTAGAAAAGCAGTCAATGCTTTCAACTACAGAGCCATTTCTCTACTCCCATCAAGGGGGAATTTAAAATGAGGACTCTTTGTTCTTCCTGGATAATCTCTCTAAGATATGTTTATTGTATTTGCATAAGAAAAAATCTAAAATCATAATTCAGTAAATAGTATGGATTCAGAACTGGCCAGCTCCTAAATAGAAGTCATGAAAAAAAAAAAAAAAAAAAGCAAAGTACACAGTGAGACTTGCAGAATTTTAAGGCAAGTATCCTCTATCTCCAAATGGCAGGAGACTAAGAAGCTGCAGAAGAGCAAAGCCAAGGATATTGACCCTGAGACCAGATGGCCTCATTGCCCCTTCACCTAGTAAGAGATACTTTTTAATTTACAAGGCCAAGTTCTCATTAAACTCATCAGAAACCAAGTATAGGAAAAGTAAAAATAAAACTCACTTAATATTCCACTCCTACCATGGATCAGAGCTTTAGCCCAGCCTACCTCAGATAGGTACAGAGAACAGCACTAGCCTAGAGTTGTGCAAAATGACCTTGAACAAAGCTCTTCTATTATATTGTGTATTATATTATATATTTTATTATGTGTATTATATGATTATCTCAAGGGGTACCTGGGAGCTGCAGCCCAGCCTCGTGGGAGAATATCACACTGGTATCTCTAATCTGGGAATGGATCAAAATTCTAAATTCAAAGGAAGGTTTCCACTGAATGCATATTTTGCTCACCAGTGTAAAATAGTCACCAGTGTGATGTCACCTATAATTAAAGTCAGTGCATATTGTTCAATGTGGGCCATGGGTCCCTAAGTGTACACATTTTCAATACCCACTTAATGGAACACTTAAGATCTGTGCATTCTAGGTTATATAAACATGTCAATAGCAAGGGAATTGTTTTTTTTCAAAATCAGCAATCTCTTCTGAAGGGAAAAGCCCTAGTAAGTATCACATGTGTCTAGTACATGGAAGACATAAGCTAATTCATCAGGTAAGTATCACTCATGTGTAGATAGCAACTTAGTGTTGGCTGCCAAGAATGAATGTCTGGTCTTCCATCTTCCATCTTGATTTTATTCCAACCACAAGATTCTCAATTGCAAACTTTCAGAATCAAATTTTCTATGTTCCGCATTTATTTATCAAAAACCATTTGAAGCATTCCAGCTCTTTTCCATGCTAACTGCAAGGATCTATGTCAAAGAGTTTGTTCAGTTCAGCTAACCCTTCCAAAGAGGCCACACTAACTTTCTCGGAAAGTGTAGAATCTTTGACAGTCAATGGCCCAGGATCTAAATCAAGTTCAGCTCTATGACAAGACTATACATTTAGAAACTCACTAGTAGGAATGAGGGTCTTGAGAATTAGGAAACAGATAAAAATTCATCACCTCTGATTTCACACAAGTACTAGAAATTTATCTATATTGAATTTCACTTTCTGTCTTAGTCAGGGTTTCTATTCCTGCACAAACATCATGACCAAGAAGCAAGTTGGGGAGGAAAGGGTTTATTGAGCTTACACTTCCACGTTGCTGTTCATCACTAAAGGAAGGCAGGACTGGAACTCAAGCAGGTCAGGAAGCAGGAGCTGATGTAGAGGCCGTGGAGGGATGTTACTTACTGGCTTGCTTGAATTCTAGTCCTGACTTCCTTTGGTGATAAGCAGCAACGTGGAAGTGTGAGCTGAATAAATCCCTTTCTCCCCAACTTGCTTCTTGGTCATGATGTTTATGCAGGAATAGAAACCCTGACTAAGACACTCTTTCTGATTTGTTTTTTGAAATTCTGACACTTTAAAATAAATTATTGTTATCTAAGAAGCCCCATTTACAAGGTATTTGTAAGCAGGAGAGGCAGCTCAGACCAATAATCCCTGTAAGGAGAAAAACAGGAGCTCAAGACAACCCTCCCCTATGCAGTGAGTTTGAGGCCAGTTCAGCCCTGTTTCAAAGCCAATAAATAGATAATAGGATAACAGCATCAGAATTAAAAATTGATACATCTTTTTCACTCCTTTACTAAAATAGTACTAGTGGTTGCATTTGGAAAGATATAAACCTGTATGTAGTGAGACTGAGATATAGATTTCTTCTTAGTAAAGAGGAGTGACATCGTAGACACATGTCATTATACATGAGAAATGGGGACAAAGTATGAAACAGATTTCTGGGAAGGCAGAGTATTCTGGTAACAGAAAGCTCAAATTTGAGAGTTTCTAATTAAAAATCCTATATTGGATTTAGTATGGATATAGAACATTTGACAGATGGTGATCTGGTAAAAAAAAAAAAAAAAAAAGACTTAAAATTTAAAAATGTAGAGACCCAAAATGTAGAGACCTAAGAACAGGGAACTACGCAGATCAGTGAGGAGTGGCAGAGCTATTACTGTAGTTTATTACTCGCTCTGGAACACGCTCATTCCCGGCTTAGCTACTGTGAAGTGGGACACTAGAGGCAAGGGCTGTTAACGAGCTTGCATGACTGAAGATGTGCTTCCAAAGGTACTCTGGAACCTTGGTTTCCTCTCCCCTCTGTACCCCTCCCTCTTTCCCTCTCCCTCTCCTCTGTTTCTACATCCTGGTCTTAGGGTGTGACCTAACCGGAAGCTGACAGAACCCCATGCCTCAGACAGTAGAGAAATGTCAGAGAAGATGGCTGGGACAGAGTATGAAGGTCTGAGTTTTGAATTGTATCCGCAGACTGTGAAATCTAGCGTCCTCTCTGCCTTAAGTGGTAAATTCCAAGGTGTGGCCCAAGGACCACCGTGAGCCACCATGTGATCCTCCAAGGGGCCCGTGACATTTTGGTCATCTCATAATAACACTAAGATAGAAGCAAATGCGTGCTTATTATCTCGAGACTTTGCAGTGAGGTTTTCTTACTAGCTGAACGCAGAGCAAATGTGACACTCCAAGTGTCTTTTCTTAAGCCAGATGTTAAAATGATTTGTAAAGACATAAACATTTGTCATCATCTCAGTATCTGTGCTTCTGCTATGGGAAATAGTTATTTTCTTATAAAAATATTTATAATCTCTCATAATGATTTATTAACATTGATAAACATCTTTTGAAGCTGTCGTTTCATATTTACAATCACTATATATCCATAGATATAATTCTGCTAAACAAAAGCTCTGTTAGTGGTCACAGTTTTTGAAGAATTTAAAGAGGTCTTGAGACCCAAATGTGTGAGAACCAACCCTCTGATAGTAGTAGTTTGGTCTTGATACAGAGTCAATCATGACCTCTAGTGGAGACATCCAGCCAATTTGTGTCCTGATGGAACTGATTCAGTTGCCAACATAAAAGGGCGTCCTTTGAGAGCTCTTGAAACTTCTTTCCACTTCTTTTAACATCTACCCTTGTGCCAAGTCTGCTTTCTCCTGTACTGATTAAAAAAAAAACAAAAACAAAAAACAAAAAACAAAGCTGCCCCTTCCAAGACAGGCTGGGAAGCCAGAGTCCCCTGGGAGGCAGCTATGCAAGGACCAGGGTAGAGTCTGCTATTGTCTGTGGAGACCCAAGCTATTCTCAAGAATACTCAAAGGAAGCTGTGGGGAGGTATTCAAGGTGCCCTTCAGAATTTGCTCACTGTAAACAGTGATTCTTGCTCCTCTATTTGGCTCAATTTCAGCTCCCACAGAGCCATTCTCCTAGAGTATTTTATCGTTAAGCAGAAATTGAGAACCTTGAAGTGTCCGGAGTGTGTCTAAGAAAAACAGTAAGGATGAGTCTCTAGTGGGACTTTGGCTCACCACAGATAACCAACTGCCTCTCCACATCGAAGGACAGAAGAACGGTTTGAAGCTGTGCTTCTAAGACTTTTAAAGTGCAAAGGAGTCACTGCAGAATTCGAGGCCCGAAGTATTTGCTCTCCGGCCAATTATGGAGAACTGTTGAGGTTCATCTTCTGCAAGCACTCTGCATATACCATAAGAAACAAATCAGTCTTCCCAGGATCCTGTTTACATGTAAATTCTGGTCCAGTGGATCTGAGGCTGTGATGCTTATTTCTAATTAGCTCTCGGGAGACCAGAGATGGCGCTGGCCCAAGGCCACCTGCACATAGGGTTTGAAAGGCAAGCCTCTGGATTCAGGCGGTTAGCCGGTTTGGCAGCTATGTATCATGAAAATGTTCAGCAGTCCTGATGCTCATCTCTTCTGGAACTCCAATGCAGACTACAGAAGATCATAGCTGCTGGCTTTGGACAAAGCTAAAGGAATCCTGGTATTGTGTATGAGGCTGGCTTTAAAAGGCAGATGCAACTAAACTCTTGTGTATATCTTTTTTGTCACTAAAATGGGGATAAAGATATCATCCCCTTGCACACCGTAATGGTGTTACAGAAGTTAAATGAGACAGTGGGAATGGTTTGTGAGCACTAGCCAGCTCGAGTTGAGGGCTTGCCATCTGTAAGTCCCCCTCTTGGGTTACAAAGGGACTGAGGTCCAATGCTGACACTTGTTTGGCTTCCCTCAGTTAGCTGGAGAAGGACGAAGCTGGTAATTTGCCTCAGCCACCATTGCCAGCTCTTGCTGTCTACGACCGTACAACAGCTCCCCCCAAGTGCCTTCCAGCCTTATTTAAATGTCTGTGATCACGATTTCTTTTTGTTTTTGTTTTCGGTTTTGTGTTTGGTTTTGTGTGTGTGTGTGTGTGTGTGTGTGTGTGAGAAAATTCCAGGACACATCTCCATGCACAAATGGAAGAGATCTGTGACCTGTGCCAACAGGGAGAACACCACAGACTTTTGTACAAGCACTTGGTCTTGTTAGGATGTCAGAAAACAAGCTCTCCTAACTCACACCCGGTGTTAAAGCATCTCTGCTCAACCACAATCTTCAGAAATCCAGCAACAGTGGACTCTTACGACAACTTAATCACACATTAGAGGAGATAACTGTGTATGTGAGTCTCAGTTATATGCCACCTCTGTTCTGAGGACAGTTTGGCAGCAAAGCTTGCATCTGTTTGTAATCCCCTCTGTTTTCTGGGCATGCAGAGGAGGAAATCCGAATCCTAGCAACTCACTTTCATTTTCCTTTCTTGCCCTCTGTAGAGGTCACAGCCCCAGCCAGCTTTCTGAAGAAGAACACCATACAAGATGCAACAGCAGCCTCTGCTGTCTGTTATTCAGAATGCCAATGGGCCCCTACTCTCTTCTCTTCGGGTTGCTTCAGCTGAAGCAAAATAGATCTCTAGTCGATTTCTTTATTTATCTTGCGCTGGTCTTGATATCCAAATGGAATGTGCTGTTTGAAGTAAATTAAAAGAGTAAAACAAAATGGTTTCCTGACTATTATTTATTTCAAAAATATATTTCACATAACGTATTTTCCCAACGTTGGCAGTACTAGCACTACTGGGTCTTTCAGAGCTCATGGTCCAAGTGCCAGGGCTGTTTGAACACCTGCTATCAGCCTAATGGTCAAAGCCTCCAGACTGTCACCTGCTCTCACATAAGGGCAGAATGTTGCTAAGTTGTGGAATATGCTGCATCTAGAATACAAAAGAAGACAGCCAGGTACTTTCCCTTCTTGTGGCAGGAAGCGTAAGATGTAATATTCAGAGTTTGTTTCACTATGGGTCATTCCTGTACATATTTAGGTCATTTTCCTGAAGCTTGACAGGGTTTGCATCCCCTCAACTGAATGCACCCTAACAAGATTCCACAAAACCCCATCTTGATCATCTCCTTCTCTCGACACCCACCACCTACATCTGTGTAGACTGTTGCGATGTTCGAGGTTGACTGAGTTACAGCATTCCTTCAGGTTATCTCACAGAAGGTAAGAAACTCAACACAATCTCTGAACAAAACTATACGTTTGTCCAGTCCATGTGGTGGACTATTTACAATCCTTTTTATTCCTTATTATGATGAAAAAGCCAGATGTCGTAAATAGATAGCAGGTGACTATGTGTCTGAGATCATATTAATCAGGTCCAGCGAAAACAGTATCTTGGACACAATGCTATGTGGGAGGTGTGGCCTGACTGAGATGTTGATACTCTGCAGTCATCTGCTAGTATCGCCTCAGTATCTTCAGGGGACAGTCTAGTAAACCAAACCAAGGTCATGATGGACACACCACCCTGCATCCATGAGGGTTTCCAGGTACCACTCAACACTGCCTTCAGACAACCTCACCGCCTTAAGGTGATGATGCCTCCTAGCCAGGCAGAGGTTTAGAAGGTCACCACCTTCCCTACAGTGACAGATATTGCCAGATTATACCGGCTGGCAAGTAGTTCAACCCCAGTTCAGATCTGGGGAAGCATCTCCAGGTAGACCTGTGGCTCTGTGGACACAGTGGAGCCACTGTTAAGTCAGAACCTAGCTAAACTCCAGTCGCCATCCTCACCTCACCCTGAGAGCAATGAGACAGGTCAAGGCTCTGGGTATCAGTAATGGCTGGATCCTGTGTCCATTGCATTATTTGGGCACTTCTTTTTTTATTTTAAAGATTTATTTTTATTTTCATTAATGTGTGTGTGTGTGTGTGTGTGTGTGTGTGTGTGAGAGAGAGAGAGAGAGAGAGAGAGAGAGAGAGAGAGAGAGAATGATTCAGACAGACAGACAGACAGAACGAACGTGAGCACCTGTATGTGGGTGCCCAAGGAGGCTGGGAGAGACCATAAGACCCCTTGGAGGTAGAGTGACAGGCAATTATGAGCTTCCCAGAATGAGTGCTACAACTAAGCACAGTCCTCTGGGAGATCATCAAGAACTCTGAATTACAAAGCCATCTTTCCATCCCCAAGGTGCATTTAAATAAATAAGCCATAGGTTGTTAAGGGTAGGACTAGGTAGTCCTTAGCCTGTAAACTCACTGGGGCTGAACCCAGCCACCCCTTCAAGGGGCCCTAGGTTTAAAAACAGGTTCAAGTCTAAAACCTTGACAAGAGCTAACTACTTGGCCTCATGTATTAGGCATTCTGTTCTGTTCTGTTCCGTTCCATTCTATTCAAACAGAACCAATAGAAATATTAATATCAAACTCCTTTTTATTAAAATAGTAACAACTGCTGTTTCACTCCTCAGAGACAGAGAAATTAATACCCAGCAGTTGTTTGGTCTTTGAAAATGTAGTCCCATGATGGCTACATAGGTCACATAGGAGTTCCAGAGAACCTGGTAGTTAGTCCATGAGGCTGGGCACCTCAGCAGCTCCAATCTGGTTCCAAAGACTCAGAGGCTTCCTGGAGTATTGCAGGTCCTCAATCAGAACTGGAAATCTAGGGAGACTTGATTCTACTAATGGTGAAGGAGTCAGTGGCTGCAGGAACAGGGAAAATCAACTTAGAGATAAGAGGTGAGAGACCAAGCCAAGAAAAGGTGAGTAATCTTCCTTCTTCTGTGACCCCTTTCTTATCTGTGTTGTTCCCAGAAGATCCCTGGAACATTTGGGCTAGATCCTCCCATATCAATTAAGGCAATCAGGATAATTCCTTAGGTGAGTTTTCCTGGTCAGGTAATTCTAAGCTGTGGCAAGGTGACATTAAAAACAACCCTGGCTCACACCAGGTTTGAAGTCTTCAGTTGCTTCTAACTGGGTGTTCCCTTGTTGACTCTTCTTGTATTTTTCACCAGAGATAACGTGTTAGCTGTCTCCATGTCTCTCAAGAGGTCTGTCCCTCTTGGAGACCACTTCCCAGCTTCGGATACAATGTCCTTTGCCCTTAGGTCTTTTTCTTTGTTACCAGGTTTAGAAAGTCCCCTTGGGTTATACAAGGACTTAATTTTACTTTTATATATTGACCTGCCTAGTGTTTAGGAGAGAGGGATAGATTTAAAGATGGGACATAAAGCCTTCTGGGGGAGGAGCTTCTGCTTCACTGTCTGAAATGGTGGATTATCAGTTCTCACTAGAGAAGGAAAGGCCATCCTGCTTTGAGAAGCAGGAGTCTTTAGGACCACACTGTTCAGCAGTATCAGAACTACCTGTTTCCATCTCTGTGTCATGAACCTGTGCTTCCCAGGCAGGCTTCTTGTCTTTCTGTGTCACTACCTCATAAGGCAAACATCAGCCTGATGAATGATGGTGTTGGTTCATTTTGATTCAGTTCTAAGTATTCTATTATTCTACTTGCGAACTTAAAAATTAGTTGAGTACGATGCAAGAGGACAGTGGGTCATACAACAGCTAGAATACAGCCTGAGTAACGCGTAAGCTTCACCAACAAAACAAACAAGTCACGCAGAAATTGTTTAAAAAATGTTTTTCTTCCTTTCTTTTTATTCTGCCTGTGCTGTAGACAGAGCCTGGGGCCAGCACATGAAAAACACACACTCTTCTAGTATGCCAGACCCCAGCCCCTCAGGAGTTTTGTTTATAAGATCCAAATCTTGGAGTTTTAGTTCCTTTTTTAAAAAATAATTAACTTTAATTTGTTATTTTCAGAGAACATGATTTCCAAATATAAAACGTCCACTTTTGTGGCACAGAACACTGTTGTTCAATAGTGTTTCTACGTTGCAAAGGAATTGGTGACAGAACACCTTAGATTATACATGCAAATGCATGGCTCAAGGTCGCTAACATAACTTCAGTTTCTGAAGAAAGAGTGCTATTGGTCCCTGTCATTCTGCTTCCACATTCTTCTTGTAGTTCTGTGAATCTTACTCTTCTTTATTTTGAAAGGTAAGGATTCTGGTGCTTAGTGTCTTCCCCACAAACACTTCACTCAGTCACTTGTAAGAATTCTCTTCAGTTTTCTAAATTCGAGAGTGAATGCAATACTTCTCATGGTGCTCCTATCGTGCATTTTACAGGAATTTCTATGCGCACATAGACAGGTGTCTTTAAACAAATCCATACATTTTGGATATATTATGATCTTCTTCCATGATCTACTTTGTGTTTTATTTTGTTTGGTACCTTTATTCCTCCTTGCCTTCTCT
Organism: Uromys caudimaculatus; assembly: GCA_028551405.1. Classification (NCBI taxonomy): domain Eukaryota; kingdom Metazoa; phylum Chordata; class Mammalia; order Rodentia; family Muridae; genus Uromys; species Uromys caudimaculatus. Next base: position 8,887,121 of record CM052718.1, on the reverse strand, counting down.
CTGAATGAGTTTTGCTCACTCTTTTCTAAGCCTTATTCAAATCGCAAAATTTCAGGTATCATCTTCGTCTTGTCAAGCATGTTCATTTGACTAACATTTAAATCCCATTTCTCAGAACACACATGCACCTGTTGCTAGGAGATCTAAGGGAAGAGCTAGAAACTCCTGACCAGCATCTGTTCCCTGAGATGGACAACAGCAGCATAATTGTTTCAATAGAGTCTACTGTAGAAAGCTTCTCGGTGAGGGTTGAGAAATGCATTAATGCACTGGTATGATAATCCGTCATTAGGAATAAGTTTATTGCATGTCCATTTAACAGAACACAGGCTCTCCCCTAAGACCTATGACCTATCTGGACACAGGTTCTTGACCTGATAGTGGCACCAGGCATGGGCTTCATCTTTTGAAACAAGTCTTAAATCCATTTAGAACTAGTGGTTGGTTACACCCATAATGTTTGTGCCACTATTGCATTAGTGGGCTTATCTAGCCAAGAAAGTCATTAATATAGTTTACAGGTTTGTGAGATATTGATGATAACCTTCTCCTCTGGCAGCATGCATGGTGCATAGTACCACCAGCACTATAGCAGTTAGCCACCAGAGTCAATGCTTCCCCACGAATACAGGTTTAATTTCCGCATGTTCTATGGCTCAAGTATGTGATGTCTTTGGCAATAGGCACTTACTGTCAAATTCTGTAAGATAAATAAGAGCATTAACAAGTAGCCTATGATGTTTGGGTTTGGGGTTTCTGTTGTTGCTGCTTATTTGTTTTGTTTTCCCAAGACAGGATTTCTCTGTGCACCCTTGGCTGCTTTGAAACTTGCTCTGTAAACCAGGCTGGCCTTGAACTCAGAGATCCGACTGCTCCTGCCTTCCAAGTGCTAGCATGCACCACCACCATCTGGGCCTGGCATGCGGTAGGGGTTTTATGGGATATCAGTGGTCAAGAGCTCCAAAAGATGCCACACATTCATGACACTGGGCTTTTCATTTGAAAACCTGTGGTATCCAATGGGATCATTTGTGACCTGTTATAGCATAGTGATGCTTTGAATGAGACTGACGCCCATAGGCTTATATATTTTCATGCTCGGTTCCTAGTTGGTGAACCTTTGGGAAAGATTAGGAGGTGTGGCCTTGTTGGGTGTATGTGTGGTCTTTTGTGTGTCACTTGGGAGTGGGCTTTGATGTTTCAAAGGCCAACCCAAGAACCAGTCTTTTGCTGAGCGTGCTGCCTGTGGATCAGGATGCAAAGCTCTCAGGTACCGCTTTAGTACCATGCATGCCATCACGTTCCCTGCTATGATGATAAAGGACTAACCTTCTCAAGCTGCTGTCAAATTCTTTCTTTTCTAAGAGTTGCTTTGGAGTTTTATTCACAACAGAACAGTGCCTAAGACAGAAACAACTACATTTAAATTCTTTCTATACGTGTATATTCGTAAATTTTAGGAAGCTATCTGACCTCTGAAAGGTTCGTTACCCCTCCTGATAGTCCTCCCACCACCCCTTTCAATTTAACCCTTTCTGTTCCGTTCCATCCCTGTAATCCGTTGTATCACTGCATTCTCTCTCCCATTCTTTGACAGATTTGCTCTCACAGTCCTTCACAAATTACTTGATCTGTATGGGTATTCCAAATGAAACATACATATCTGAAAATCCAAAGCTAACGTTCACAAATGGAAGAAAACATGCAGCATCTGTCTTTCTGGTCTGGGTTAGCCCACTCTGAAGGATTCTTTCCTGCTCTATCCATTTACCTGCGATTTTTAAAATTTTCTTAAAGTCAGAATAATATTCTACTGTGTAAATATACTGTATCTCTTTATTTACCCATTATTATCTATTAAACGTATATCTAGGCTTTTAAATTTTATTTCCTAGCTATTACAAGTAGAGCAGCGATGAACACAATCAGTAGGCATTTCTATAGTTGTATATCAAGTCCGAGAATGGTTTGCCTGGATCCTGTGGTGGATCTCTTTCTAGCTTTTGAGGGACCTCCACACAGTGGCTGTAGTAGTATGCCCCCTCCACGAGCAGTGAGGAAGTGTTCATCTTTCCCCTCGTCCCCATTAGCGTTTGTTATCATGTATTATTTGGTCTTAGACATTCTTACCAGGTTAAGGGATGATAATTTGCATTTCCCAGGTGTCTAAGGAGGTCGAACTTTTAAAATGGTTCTCCTCCATTTGTATCTCATATTTCAAAGTGCATTTATTTTATTCATTTCCTTTCATTTTCTTCCACCTTGTTTTCTCTTTTCTAAAGTTATAGATATCATATAAAATGAATACATCAAACTGATAAATTAAACTGAGAAGTTAAAATGTTTACATATAAATGTTTTTGGTTTTTTCCTTTTCATTTATTTATTTACTTTTATATTTTTCATAGTTAACATCTATGGTGGGTCGTGTTGAATATCAAGTTTACAAGATCTGGAATCATCCAGGTGACAAAACTCTGGGAGAGATTACTTAGTCCATGAGTGATCGATTACGTGGTTGAGTTAATGGAATACAGAAGACCTGTCCTAAAGGGAAGCAACCCTGTTCCCTGGGTGCATGTCCTAGCCTGCACTAATAGAGAAAAGTAGCCAAGTGTAAGCACTCCTTACTCTGCTTCCTAAATGTGGATGGAATGTGACCAACCATTGAAAGCTCCTGCTGGCGCGGTTTACCCAGCATCATGAATTACGTGCTTACACTGTGAAGCCAAAGGAGATTCAATAGGTTTTTTTTGTTTGTTTTGGTTTTTGATTTTGGTTTATTTATTTATTCATGTTTTTTTTTTTTTTTTATGAAGCTAGGAGAAGAAAGCAGTTGTAAGTGGCTAGGGATGAAGGTGAAGGAAAGGCACTAGGGTGATCTAGGTCAAAATACATTACCTGTGTGTATCTGTGTGTAAAAAGATGCCGTTTATTTTCACATATGAAGCATATCATTTGGTATGTCTGATATGTCTGATGCCACCAATCACATGTGGAACTCCAAATTTGGCTTTATTTACTTAAAACATGAAACTAAATATTTCATTTGTAGTATTCTTCCAAAATAGAAAAAAAACAAAAAACAAAAAACCCTGATTTGGTTAGAATCAAGGAAAAGGGACTCAAGTGGCTCTAACATTCAAGACAGAGGGTATGCTGCCACACCAGCTGTTGTTTGGCTCCTGCCTGCTTGATAGATGAGTTATGCTGCCTCTAGAGCTCCTGTTGCTTCCTCTGGGCCAAGGATGGAGCCATTACCCATGCACCATCTGTCACCAGTGTGGACCACACTGCCTTGATGTGGTCATCTGCTAACGTCAGACTACAGTTAAGACACAGGGGTTCCTCTGGTGGAGCTGAAGCAATTGCCTATGTCCACGTCCAAGGGCCATACAGAAAGAACCCGATATTCCCAGCCTTTGTACTGGGAAAAATGGTCCATCAGATAAAATGAGGTATTTGTAGAACACAAGAAGAGGCCTGAGCTGAGTGCCAAGATGAGAGAGGACGTCCCTTCAGGAATGTACCTAGCAAGGCATTAGACAGTCTTTACTGTACATTTCATGCAAACCCCTTTCTGATGCAACTTTTTGTCACGTTCCTCCTCAAATCCCAGTATATTCTGTATAACAGGATGATGTCAACTTATTCCACCATTTTTAGGCTATAATTGTTTTTTTAATAAAGAAGCTTGGGAATTCTCTTTCCATATCCGCTTAGGCCACACGTCTAGGCACTTAGAGATTCTATTCTCTCTAGCTATCTAGGACTTGTTTGGAGGAAGAATACCAATATCCTATGATCTGCCAACATTGACAGATTGGAAGTGATTATCGGGAGACCCATATTAAGAGTTTTTGGAGGGAGGCCTGCGGATAAGCAGGAAATGTCGGAGATGATTAATGCCCACCCTCGGTGCAAGTAGAAGCATCTTGGCACGTTCGCTCAAATCTGCCATCTTTGGCACGGGTATAGAAAAGTCATTATTGTGTTTATGTAATTTGGTCAAAGCAAAATAAGGTTTCTTCCAATGTTGGGTTTTACGAAATGATACGAAGAAGAGCCAAAATTAAGAGGTAACACTAAAAGAGGAAATAGGAAAAAGGCTACTTCTGAGGCCGGCTTTGTGCTGCTGAACTTTGGAAGCTGGCTGTTCACGGGTTTGGCTGGCACCTTCATTGACATGCCATACTGAGACCATCTTTCCCACCATCTGGGTTACACATTTGATGAGGCTTCTTAGAAAGTGCTAACCACGCTGTCCAAAATGGTGATGTGGACCATCCTATGACATTAATTGTGTGGCATGTGAAAACAAGAGACGCTAAACAATAGAAAGGAGTGGATATTTGGGAGAAAAATTAGAAGATAAAGCCAGAAGGGGCAGAGAAGCTACATGAGATGAATTCTGAGATCTAATTCACAAGCAGGCTAATACTTCCTAAAGTGAAGGCCAACTCCTAATTCAGAACAGGTCAAGAGCACAGCAGTGAGGCTGTAAGAGATGAGAACACCAGACAGCTCAGGGTGACCTGTCATGGTCATCAAAGCAGAAAGCCATTCCACCATGTCTGGGGCCTGGGTTCCATCTGCCTTACCCAGGAAATGATTTTAGACTTTAAGATCAGTTCACGACACATTACCTGACATCATAGTTCAGGACACCAATGGCGATGATAAGTTGGTAACATACATGGAAACTTGTTAGTTTCTGACATAGCACCAAGACTTTATATATTAATGTTTGAGGCAAAACAAAATAAAATAGGACCTCTTGACATCTCAAAAAGATGTCTGTAAGCTCAGATCATCTGTGAGTAGGAGAACTGGAGCCTGGGGCCTTCCTCACCGAAATGCTTTCCAAAGTGTTTTCTACATTTAAAAAAAAAAAAAAAAAGGCACATAGCTAATTTGACACCTTCAAATAACAAAAATATGCTCATAAAAATAGCTTGCTTGATTTTGTACCTTTTCTGTCAGGAAAGTAAGCGGGGCTGCCTCCCCTCTAGTCACTTCGCAGCTCAGGACATGGAGGTTCAGACAAAATATTTGCCTGGAGGCCACACAGCCGGCGGGTTACAGACTATAGGAGAAATGAGGCTTCCTTGCCTCAGAGACAGTGGGCATAAAACCCTGAAAGGATCCAATGCTTGGTTTAGCATCTGTAAATTGAACAGCTTCTCTGTATAACAAAATAGGAATGAGTTGATTGGCTGTGTCACTTCCAGAGCGGGTCCCCCACCCCCGAGCATAATAATACTAACCCTACTCACACACCAGACAAGAAGGACCCACTCACACAGCTGAAAGGCACCCTAGAATTTATTACTTCCAATCCGTGCTTCAACAGTTAGAAACAAGTTGTCAGCTTGTTTAATGTAAGCTTCTTCATGACAACTGCATTCTGGTCTGAAATACCTCTGTCTGTGCTCCAACTTGGTTCTCTTTATGGGATAAAGGCATCAGAAAAATTGTCATACTGAAAATTTTTATTTGCTTCTTGTCGGGCAATGTTTGATATTATTAAGACAATTCTAACATCTGCGCTGTAACAGAGAGACATGTGCGTGGTCGTGACATAGATATGGGTTTTTGTCTGGGCATAGAGACCAGACAATGATGCCTAGAAACGAACTGTGTGAAACACTATGTAGACCTGTGACAGAAACTCTCCAACAAAGGTAGAACTTGACAGCATTCCAAGTCCTCCAGCAGCATAACCACGAGTAGCCAGCAGATGTCATTGTCGTCAGTTGTAATTTTCACATGTAAATGACAAAAAAGCGAGTTATTACAGAAATAATTAAAAGTAGCAAAGCTATTATCTTTAAAATGTTAGGTGGCGAGAGGAATGCTAGTCTGGTCTATACTGTAACATCTCTGGTGGTACTTAAGGATAATAGGAAGTTGTCCTCAAGTCAAGGACAGAGCCGGACAACAAAACAAAAACAAAAACAAAACAACGAAAAAAAGCTTTCTTTTTTTTTTTTTTTTTTTTTTGGTCTGGGAAGATGATGACGCCCTGTAAAGGTGAAAATTATATAGGATGAGGGTGTGCAGTTCACTTTTATTTAAAAGTCTTCTTTTTGTCCTTTTGGTCAGAGACTGGGCAAGAGGAGAGGTAGAAAAAGATGCAGGACGTTGAAGAGATTGATTTCAAGTGCCTTTTTTTTTTGTAAAACAGAACTAATGCTGTCTGTTGAGACTCTGGGACAGAAGGAAATCAAAATATTTGGGCAAAGCAGTAATGCTTTGAAATGTGCAGGAAAGGAAGAAGGCAAAACAAAACAATAAACCAGCCAGAAACCTGGCAGGGCCAGCCTCTAACGGCTCTCTTCTGTTTTCTCGTTCTGATTCTGGTTAGAGCCACCAACTCCTCCAACGACAAATTCCTAATGCAGCCCCGGTGTGTGTTCCAGCCGTGGAACCCCAGCGCTGGAGATGCAGAGGCTCCAGAGTGTGAGCACTGCCTACTGCCACAGTGAAACCCTGTTTTAAACCTCAAAACAACACAGTAAAACATCTGTGTGTGCATTCAGACTTGAAGGAGTGGCGCCCGTCAGTCACAGCGGCGCCGGCACGACCGAGGCAAGAAGATCGTAGTCGGAACATGGCCCACAAACGAAGCTGTGTGCGAATTCTGAGAGCTCATGAGGAAACTCCAAGAAAAGGAGACAAAAATTTTGTGACTTCTATTCCTCCAGAACGTGGGTTGTTTTTAGAATGTGCTTCTGGACCCTCCCAGGTGTAAATAGGACTGGGTTTTCTTACGATTACGGGTACCTCTGTGGCTCAGATGCTGTTTCCAACCACAGGGTGTCCACGTGACTGTATTACAACCTAAACTCACGTGACCTTTGCCCCGTGATCTTGTTTAACCCTCCGAATACAAATTGTCTGGTGCTTTAAATAAACTTGGCTGTTGCATGAGACTTTACTCTTCATACTGCTAACTAGAGTGGTAACAATCATGAACTTCAGGCTAGCCTGGGCTACATAGTGAGACCCTAATATACATGTATACATATCTGGATATATTCAGGAAAAAGAGACTTCATATCTACACACACATACACATACAAGGGATACACACAGAGAGAGGTAGACACACGTATACTCTAATAATGAGATAAATACACATTTAGAGGGGGTCTGGTTGGTTGATACTGTTGTTCTTCCTATGGGATTGCAAACCACTTCAGCTCCTTCAGTCCTTCCCCTAACTCCTCTGTTGGGTTCCTGGAGCTCAGTCCGATGATTGGCTGCAAGCATCCGCATCTTGCTCCCAGGGATTAAACCACCAACCAAAGAGTACACATGGAGGGACCCATGGCTCCAACTGCATATGTAGCAGAGGATGGCCTTATCTGGCATCAATGGGTGGGGAGGCCCTTGGCCCCAGCGTAGGGGAATGCTAGGGTGGTAGTGGGTAGGTGGGTGGGGGAGCACCCTCACAGAAGCAGGGAGGAGGGGGTGAGATAGGGGGTTTTCAGAGGGGAAACAAGGAAGGGGGATAACATTTGAAATGTAAATAAATAATATAACCAATAAAAAAATTAAACAAATAAATTTAGAGGGAAATTGTATGTTACTGCACACGTGAAAAGGGTAACATTTTAATCCCCACCAGTTGTAATTTTTTCTTCCTTGACCTCACGCTTGATAGAAAAAGAGTCTATCACTGAGCCGTACCCAAGCCCTTGACAGTTATAAACTGATTTAACTACTTTATAGAGTGTACTTTGGTAAATCCTAAGGAAGTTGAGGATAGATCGCTTTGTCCTAAGTAACTGCTCCTTCCTTGGAAAAGTATTGTATGCACCACCTACTTTCCCCATGTCTGGCGCTCTTGCACAGAGGAAGAACGCGTAATTTCCCTGAGACCAGTGTGTGTCCTTTTTGATATGTGAGGAACATGTGAGAAGACTGAGTTAGCCAGAGCCAGACTGACTCCATGACAGGCTGAAAACTGGAAGTGTGGGAGACTAGGCCTAAATTTCTGTTTCCCAGCACTGGAAAAGTCCAAAACAAGTCAATTCCATGAACAAACAAACAAACAAACCACCCCTCACGGGCAGCCAATCAGAAAGCAGTCCACCACTTAAGCCAACCTCTCAAGCACCCAATCAGGAGCCGTAAAAGCTGCTCCAGCACTTAACCTGAGTCATGAGCAGCCAATCAGGAGCTGTAGAAGCTGCCCTATCCTTGCATGTAGGTTCTCTGCAGAATAAACTCTCTTTGCTGTTGCATACTATTTGAGTCTAGGGTACCGTTCTTTCTGAATCATGGCCCTTTACACATGTAAACGAGGTTACTAGCACCACACAAATACATTTTTATTTAGATGTTCATAAATTACATGGCTTTAATAACAGATGAAACATTTAATGGGAAATATTAGATACTCTGTCTTAATGCCTGACCGATTTGCAGACTCTCCCCTTTGTTTCAGGGTTCCTCTAGTGTTTGGCCGCATGCGCACTGACTTCCTCTGGCACCTTTTAAGTCTCTAGCAGATATTTGGGAGAAAAACACCTTGAGGTAAAAACTAGTACACTGATATTTACTGGTAAAATGAATTAGTAAATCCCATGTTTTTGGTTATAGGGCAGGCCGACATGGGAAGATATTTGTTAATTTGCTTTTTAAAATCCTATCAGCATATAGCACACAATTACATTATGAACATTAAAAATTATCCCTTAATTCCTGAGAATCTGCCTATAGTGGCAGAGTTTTAAATTCATTCATGTTTGAGAACAGCGCAGTAGAAAGTAGCTGAGCCTCTCGGTGATGGGTACCATCAATGTTCAGCGTGGCAGGACCTGAACTTGCCCAGTAAGCAGGCTGTCTGCGCACACCTGTGCTGGACTGTCCCATTAGGTTGACTGTGAGGAAGACAGGCCCAAACTTTGGAAGAGAAAGCTTTTGCTTTTATCCTGCTTCTCTTCCTATCTTGCGGGAGCACTCACTGACTAGACCGTCTTCATTTTCCTCTGACATCAGCTTGTCAGCTCTCCACATGGACTGAAGGCCAGCATCATCGCTCCGCGTCACCACTCTGGCATCGCTCCGGCAAGTGTCAATGTCGTTAGCACCAGATTGAGACAGCTAGGGCGTCCAGTCTCCAGTGTGAAGAAAATTATTATTGTAGACTATAATATGTAAACCAATCTAATAAACCCCTTTAATAACGTTATCTACTCTGTTCCTCTAGAACAGTGGCTCTCAACCTTCCTAATGCTGTGACTCTTTAAAAACAGTCCCTCATGCTGTTGTGATCCCCCCAACTATAAAATTATTTCATTGCTAATCCATAACTATAAGTTTGCTACTGTTATGAATAGTAATGTAAATATCTGTGTTTTCCAATGGCCTTAGGTGGCTCCTGTGAAAGGGTCATTAGATCCCCAAGGGGTCGAGACTCACAGGTTGAGAACCTTTGCTCTAGAGAACCCCCACCACCACCACATAATCTCTAATGATTTTTTTTAGTGGGGGAGGGGTCAGGAAAACAGAATTGTCAGGAAAACAGAACCAAGACTTAGGATCATCAGAATTTTAAGAAACTCCATCTTTCTATTTGGCTAGCAAAAAGGTATTTAACCTTAAGAAAATAGATTTTTAAGGGTATATATATATATATATATATATATATATATATGAGTTATAAAGGCATAATGGTACATAAACATTATAAAAGCAATATACTGCTCATACGTATATAGAGGTAGGCCTTAAAACTCAAATCCCAATATATCATGTCTTCTCTGTTTTGCTATAGTTTTCTATTTAATACTTAACATGAGCACAAATTTTTAAGAAAAGAAAAAGTATTACATTTTAGAACCATTTTATTGAAGCACCAAAATCCATAGATAAAATTAAAGACAAAAATCAGACAATGAATCAAAATCATATCAGTAGAAAGGATGATGTCTACGTGCTTATTTGATATAATTATTAATTTGATATTCACTAATTCTTATTTGCTCCATTTTAACAGTCACAATAACACTTCATTGTACCATAGGAAGCTGATCAGAGATTTATTTATGTGTGTGTTTAACAGTATAACATAATTATGGTCCAGTCTAAGCTGTGAACAGCAATATTTTCTTCGTATAATTCATTCAAACATTTTGCTTGTATTCCCTATAATAAATTATAATGCTTAAAAAATGATCCTGATTAGAGTGATATGTCTGCTAAGTTTCTCTTGAAAACCTATAAATACCAAGTGGTCTGAAACCCCGATGAGCACCCAAAGAAAGATTTGAATGTGGAAGTCTTAGGAAGCCAGGAGTGAGAAAGGAGCACCAAACACCTGTGCTTTCACAGAGCACCCCTCTTTTGCGGTACTTCCAAGCCTTGAATGTTCATAATACTTGAATTGGGAGCCCCGTAGCCATGTGAGGAACACACTTCCCGCAGAACCCTCCGCATCTGCCGTAGACTTTGGTTCCGTCCTGGAAGTGTAAAGAAGTAGAAAACACAAGAGATTTTTATACAAGCTGGCAACAGTGCACAACGCAGAAAAAGCACCTGCTTTGAATAATGTGGCTTGAGTCCTAGCCAAGGATCCCTGTAAGAGCCGCTGTCCAATAAAGGTCACATGCTGGTCGGAAGGGAATGGGACAGCCTATGATTGATACCAGCTGCTGTTCATGTCAAATAAACCGTGGTAGGATTTACACACATCATCTCAGCACACATATTTTTTTCTCCCGAATTCTTATCTGTATTGGTGAGTTTATTAAAATAAAACTCTAATTTGCGTGTGAATTTAAGTAGTAGACTCTCGGAAAAGGAAAGTTGGCCATGAAGATATGCAAAACCGCCTGTGTCTTTCTTGTTTGTCTCAGTCATGCGTTTGAAACACAGCATGGAAAATTGCAGAAATTGGTGTGATGGGAACAGAAACAAAGGGGCAGAGGGCAAAAGTCATGATCAAACTTGGACTAAAACCGGAAATAGGCTCAGGCTGCTAGTCTGAGGGAGGAGGGCGGAACGGGGGCGGGTGCTCTGCGCTGCCTTCATTTTACATACAAACATCACTAACACTAAAAAATCGTTTTCATAGACCCAATATGTTCAACTCTGGTCAGTTTTCTTAGAGACATAAATTGTTTTTAATCCAGAGAAGAAAGGAAGGGTAGAGAAGACAGTGTTTGGTGTTTGAGACTTCGTGAGACAGAAGGTTGTGATCAGAAGCCCTTAAGCTGCAGAGGACTCTGGCTAACAGAGGAAATGAGAAGGAAAACTCAGTTTTGTGGATTTTTCTTTTCCGAGGCTGTTAGAGAGGGAAGTTCAGCTCATTACATTTTATGGGACATGAATATGTCTGCATTTCCGCAATTACGCTTGGCTTTCATGAGTCTCAGTTTTATCCTGGGTATCAGACTTCAAACAACGCTGTCAGGAACATTTTAACTTAACACGTAAGATTCTCCACAATTAAATTAGAAGCTATAACAAATAGAGAAAAAAAGAAAGATTTTACAAAATATTACTATCCCTCTGTGACTTTAGCCAAGATGCGTTCTTTATATCCAAGCAAGAGGTATTTAAAAGCCGAATACAGGAAAGTGAGGGTATTTCATTACATTCTCAACATTTATAATAATTTAAACATAAATTTTGTATTTCTCAGAAACGAAATGTTTTAAGACTATGACACAAGAATATTGCAAGTTGTCCATAAATATTAGTTTTAATTGGAACTACATACCATATTTACCAAGATAAATAAAAGTTAGAAAATCCTGGAGAGGGTGAAGGCTGTGGATGGGGAGATTTATGAGCAATATAAATGAGACTACTTATAACCCAAGCTCACTTTCCCAAAGAGGATCTGTGCACTGTGTTTGAATTAATAATTAAATGATTTTAATAGTTATTATTTTATGATATGGGTTAAATGGTAGGTTTTCAAAATAAATGGCTCTCTGGGTATCTATTCAGCATATTTAGGTTTTTAATAGAATGATGAGAATATATTATGATCTACTTCAAGTTTGTCCTTCATCTTTTAGAAACATCATGTATTATTAATATTTGTTTATATGTATGCTACACGTCTACATGCTCATGTGGGTATGGGGGGTCTGTGTACGCAGACCCACATGTGGACACATGTATGTGAGTACATGTGGCGACCAGAGGTGAACATCAGGTGTCTTCTCAATAGATCTCAATTCTATTGCTTGAGACAGGTCTCTCATTGGAAGTGGGCTCACTGATCTGGTTAATGAGTCCCTGCATCCTCCTTCCTTCACCCCTCCCTGTAGCACAAGGGTCATAGATGCAGGCTCAGGTCCACGTGCTTGGGCAGAAGGCACTCTATTGACTGAGTCACTTCTGCCTCCCCATCGACTATTTCTATAGACAAAACAGCAGTGTTTTCTAGATAAAGACAGGCAAGGAGCTATGAGTACCACATAGGTGCCCTAATCGCTGAAAACATCTTGAAGATACTTGTTAAATGACTCCATTTAATAATCCCTCCACTAAACCAAAGTAAGGGGATAAATAAACCCCGAATTGAACCATCATTTTGAAATATTAGACACTAAATCTCTGTTTGGAGTTTTGTTTGTTTGGAGTTTTGCCATAGTGGGGGTTGAACCTTGGGACCTGTGGTCCAAGCTAAATGGATGCTCTACCACTCATCTATAGCCTCAGCCTTCTTTACATTTCATTTGAGAAAAAGTCCCAGGCTGACCTTGAATTCACCCCAGAGCCTGGCCTTGAACTTGCAGGTCTTTTGCCTCAGCCTATGAGTAGCTGGCATTATAAGTCTATGCTACTGGGCCTGGTATAGTTATATCACTATCTTTAAGAACATACACTCATGTCCAGTCATAAGGTCCAAATTTGAGATTCATGCTCGTGTGTGTGTGTGTGTGTGTGTGTGTGTGTGCTTGTGTGTGTGTACCATATTTGAATTTTTATGTGTCTAGACACCATTATATGCTGCATATTCATAATGTACTGTAAGTTTCTAGTCGTTGTTCTCATGCACATTTGCCTCTGAGGTTGGGGACTTTAGTGCTAACTCACAGCCCGCATTTCCAGATGTGTGAGCTCTACAGGACTTACTTGGGATCTGTGGATGATGACCGAGGCATACCTCCCCTGAGCCAGCCACTTTGCTGTGTTGGATATCTTCATCCCAGTTCCTGCTAAGTTGATGCTAAACTGCCCCTGCAGTGTGAGAGAAAATAAATAATACATAAAGTATTTAAGACTGTCCTTGCCTGGAAACATCAAACGACTCAAATGATTTCCAAAACAGGTAAAGAAAGCGGATCTAACTTGACTTAAGGAAAATGATTCAAAGAGTTTAAAATCTGACTACAGATAAGTCTTCTCAATCAAAAGTACAATCAGAGTTAACACCGCGTGACCTTAAAGGAAGTTTGTTAGGCCTTGGAGTCTGTGGCACCTACAGCCAAGGGGCCTGTCACAGTTGGGGAGTCCTTCATGGAGGACTGTTCATGAGGATTAAGATGTCCCCAACTTTACCATTTCTTTTTATTCTAGTTTTGACTACTTTTTGATAGTTTTTTGTGGCACTACATCGTTTGATGCATTTCCTGGAATCTCTCCTTATTGTGACTCCTCTCCTCTGTAAAGAGCATCACTCCTTTACTGACAGCTCAAAACTGCCTAGTTTTCCCCTGTGGTCATCTTTTTAAGACCCCACAGGATTTCGGACTGTAGTGGCACACCACTTACACGTTATGGTGGGTGTTCCCTAGAGGCTCATGTCGTGCAAGAAGTATTTTTGTGTCAAAACAGCTCAGGTTACCTTTTTTAGTAGTAAGCTTTGAATGTGTGCTGATTGAGAAATTAAATGACCAAGGAGACATCATGCCTTATTCTTTCTGTAAAACAGACAAGCACACCATCTATCTCATCAATACACACATCTATGTTTCAGGTAAAGACTTTGAGGAATGCCTCTTCCTGTCTTAGTATTTCCTACAGGAGGGGATTCCTGTCAGTGCTGGGTCTCACTCTGCCCAGCAGCAGCTGGAACATCAGTGAGTCTCAGGACAGAGACTCTGCTGCCCCAGAACTGGACATTTGGGCTGGGAGGTGTGTGCATCCGTGCACTAAGGTGCAGGTGTAGGTTCGCTTTCAACCACACCAATGCACAGGTGGCTGTTGCTCTCCCACTACACTGAGATGAATTTCTTTGAGAAACTTACACGCGGCACAGGTTGGGGCGTAGCTGTGCCTCTGATCCTAACAAGGCTCCAAGGAAGAATAAATCTTCCAAAGGCTTAGGCCAAGGGAAGGAAGACTCAGGACCGGGAAGGTACATTGTTTTAAAGTGATATTCTTTATGATTTATGATCACTAAATGGAGCTCAGACTCCAAGGAACCAGGCACCACACACTTGTGACTCTAGTCCCTAGGAAGGTGAGACATAGCAGTATCCCAACCTTTGTAAAGGCAGATAAAGCTGGAAGGACTCTTGGATCAGGATACATGTGACGTGGACTTTGAGGGAGGCCAGCAGTGCAGTGAGGGCTTTACTCTCAGCAGCCTGGATCCTGGCTAGTCTAGTTCCAGGTGGGAAAGCATTGAGGATTTTTGATCTGAAGGACGAGGTTTAGTCAAGCTCCCATTCTCTGGAACACGAGGCACTGCACCCATTGTGCACTTACATTATTCAGCACCTGGATGCCTCGTCACGGAGCTGGCAGAGTTTCTAGATCTTTGTACCATGTCTAGCTCCATAGCAGCTGAGCCTCTAGGGAGTGCTATTGCTTCAGTTTATAGTGGAGCTTTCAGGTTCTAGGATGCTGCCACAACTGTGATGCTAGAACAGGTTCTCAACCTGTGGGTCACCACCGTTTCGGGGTGGAAATGACCCTTTTACAGGGGTCGCCTAAGACCATCAGAAAACATAGATATTTACATTACTATTCATAACAATTACAGTTATGAAATAGCAACAAAATAACCTTATAAGTACTAAAGGGTTGCAGCGTTAGGAAACTTGAGAACCACAGTGCTAGAGGGTGGAGGGATACCAGCTGTCCTATCACAGAGTGTCAAATCTATGAGATCTCAGTATGCAGAACCCTCCTGCCCCGGGCTGCGAGCTGAGATTAACCCAGAATGAGTTATAGCATAGATACAGAGGAGGGCTGACATGTAGAAAGAAAGTATTTTAAAATGGAGAAAATCTTGGTAATTTTGCCTTTGATCTCTTAGCTCAACGATCTGTAAGAAACAAGGCATCTGATTTTCTTAAAAATAGACGAAACACTTTCACTCTGATAGATACTTGAATGAATAAAATGATGGTTGATAGAAAAAATGGAATATTTGCATATGTCACTTCTGGCGAAGACCTTTGTGTACCCAGACTCTCAATATTCGCCAGTAGGCAAACAAACTTGGTGTTGAGCAAGGACAGAGACATAAACATTCACCTCATTCAGCAAAATACACAAATGACCAAGAACCCCAGGAAAGGTACTTAGCATCATTGTGCACTAGAAAAATGTGAAAAATAACCACTAGTAGACACCACTACTACAAAAGCAAACAAGCAAATGAAAGCAAAGTTAACAAGAGCAGATGCTGGCAAGGACGCGAAGCCGCAAGCATGTTCACCTGTGCTGGTAGGAAAACAAAATGGCGCAGCTCCTCTCTACAGTGTGCGCCAGGAAATCTGCAACAAAGGTCCTAAGGGTTCGGCTTAGAGACTTGGAAATGTATTTAAACACCTGTATGTGTGTGCATAAATCATAATTTCCAACCCCTGTAACCAACACATGTCGACGAGAGGTACCGGCTTGATCCACTGGCGTTACTGGAATGTGCTTACTTCTCCAACTCTCTGGGAATCAAATATTAATTAAAGGACAGGAAACAAGGACTCTTTGGGAACATCTACCTCCCATTTGATGTATGTATTCCCAAGTCGCATAATACTCTCTGACTTCGTCTCACGTTCATGTGGTAAAGTTTATTTTCTCTAAAGAACGCCGTATGTGTTTGTGCTCTTTTGAGCAGTCATATCCTGGGGTACCCGGTCACATGCAAACACAGAGGATGTGGTTTTGATGAATCCCAAACAACAGGAGACGTTCTCTCTGTGACACTGAGCATCTGGAAGGTATTCTTGCAAATGTCATGTAACTAAACACAGAATCTGGTTTATACATTTGACAGAACAATGCCAAAAATACTGGGCACTTTGTATTTTTGATAACTGTAGCCTGGGGCAGACAAATACAGACTGAGTATGGTTGACACAGCTCCTTTGAACAGCATCTGTCTGTGCCCAGCACGATCTAATTTTGGCGCAAAGCTCTGCATTCCCCCCAAAAAGTTCAGAGCCACATGAGGGGGCATTATACCCTGATGGCAAAAAATCAACTTACTGCTGCTTCCTGCATTGACTAGCTGAAGGTTCTGACTGAGGTTGTTGATACAGAGTATCTGTCTATCTAACTACAAGCTGAAGTTGCATACTTTACAGCTCCATAATTTCCTTAAGATATTTGTGAGAGAAAGGTGTTGGAAGGAAAAAGAAATAACCATCTTATTAAAGTCTGATTACATAAAACCTCATTCACGTTTCATGCTCATCAAGAAATTGCTTGTTTATAATAATTCTCTCTCTCTCTAACTTCCTACAGGGAGAGTTCACTGATGCGATAAGAAAAATTTTACTTCTACTTGATAATTATGTGGTTTCCATGAATACCAGCCTCCTTTGAATTTGGCTGATATCTCTCACTGAACAGACCTACATCAACATGAAAGGAGTAGGGCCAGATCCCTAGACTCTGGCAATCTCTCTGAACAGAAGTCATTGGAAGGACTCATATCACCAAACTGTTCGTGTATCTCACGGTATCAAATATACAACCAGATGGCAGAGTTAAAAGGAACGGGTTGTTAGAGAAAGATCATCCATTCTGACATGGATTGGCTATTGGAGAATTAATCTCCATGCGAGAAGGTCAAAAGGACAGTGTCATCAATAAAAGGAGGCCGTGTGTTATGGTAAGCATCATTTAGAAGGATAGAACATTTTAGGTCACACATCCTTGGCTTCAGAGAATGTGTCTGAACACAGAGACAAGGTGTTTGGCCGGAAGGTGATCTCAAAGGGGAAGGTAAATTCTGGGGAGAGAATAGAAAGGAGTCCATTCTAGGAAGTAACCATCTATCACCATATGAATAGAGGAGAAAACAGAGAAGCAGGAGGAGGGAAGAGGGGAGAGAGAAGGAGGAGGAGGAAGAGGAGGAGGAAGAGGAGGAGGAGGAGGAGGAGGAGGAGGAGGAGGAGGAAAAAACATGGACTTGAGTGTACCTAAGCAGCCTCAATGACTAAATGAGAAGACAGGATTCTTCTGCAAAGTTGTCTGCTTCCAACAGCATAGACAAGAAGGCTGGAGAGATGGCTCAGTGAGTAAATGTGTCTGCTATACAACCACGAGGAACTGAGATTGGATTCAAGCACCCGTGTAAAAAGCCAAGCGTGAGTCAAGCACATCTGTAACCTCTGCACTAGGGGAGGCAGAGACAGGGTTACCGAGGCTTGTGGGCTACCAGCCTAGCTCCAGGCTTAGTAAGAGACCCTTGTCTCAATAGATTAAGGCAGAGAATGATGAAGCAGAACACCTGACATTCTGCCCTAGCCTATACATGTGAACATTCAAACACATATGTGTGTGTGTGTGTGTGTGTGTGTGTGTGTGTGTGTGTGTATGTGTGTGTGTGTGTAATCAAGAGAAAAAGTTCTTATAGAATTGTGGGTTAATGAAATTATGAGGCATATGACTCCAAAAATCCTTCTAAAGTTCTACAGCAAACAGAAAATTTTTTATTTAGGAAAATCTATTACATCTAAGTAGGAACAGTTAATGATCCAGTGATAACAGAACATATCTTAGTATGAATAAAGAATTTATAGCTATAAAGCATTAAAAGAGAAGAAAATCTCAAATCAATAATTTTCTGCCGTAAGATGCCAGAAAAACCAATATAATATTCAGAGATAAGTGTAGCTCTCCCCCATTACCAAAGAAGCTTCAATTTTACAGCAGACAAAAGGCATTACAGGAATCCACAATTGGTCAAAATGTGGTCAAACTTGGTAGACAACAGCTAACTGTCCACCCTCAGTTAATGCATCTACAACACAACCCCCTACAAATCCAGAGAGCATCTGGAAAAAGGGACCAGAGAGATTGTAAGAGCCAGAGGACCAGGATGTCTTCTGTGAGACAGTGTCTTTTTTATACACACAGGCACGAAGTCTCCTAAATCAGACAAGTACAATGACAACGCCATCCTGGAGGGGACCTCACAAGGCCTCTACCTAGATGAAGAGCTACAAACTATTAATGACTATCCCAACCCAGGGACAAGTCTCTAGATAGGTTACCCAATCTCAAGGGACTATCAATAAACATATATAGATGCAGCTTCAAGTATAGGATTGTCTCGTTTGTTTGGACTTCTGGCAAGGTTACCAGATGGCTCCAGACATGTGCGTTGAGCATATCTCACACCACAACCTAGGCATCCCATAGAGAATGGATGAGAAGGATTCCACGGTGCTCTTTAGGACACCCCTCACCTGTTAAGGGTTGACAACCCTTCCAGTGCCACCTCCATGACAGTCCATCCTCTCTACACATGGTCTTTTCTAGAAACACGCACCATAAGAGCTGGTGTCACCATCCGCAAATAAGCAACACATGCTCATGGTCTGTTTGTTTACCTTTCCGGGTGCATCTGCTCGTTCTCATGGGCCAGGTTGAAAGATTAAAGGCATGACATATCATTGAAAGAGGATCTGAACAAGTTCTAGGTGTTGCTCTTGAATCTTTGACCTTAATATTGGCTACAGTGGTTTTCCTTCAGTTTCCTTCAGTTGATTTATAACACTTAAAATAAGTGCGTATTGAAAGCTTCAGATATCTATTTGTTACATTTCCTGCAATGTTCTTCTCAAGATAATTAATGAAGAGGAATATTGAATTTTTTGTTACAAAGAAAATAAGTAATGAAATACGTAGGAGGTACCTGTGGGCATCTGGCAGCACTGTAGCAGTCTCCAGCTGTGGCAAATGGAACTGCCTTTCCAAATAGTGTCTGGGAAAAAAGAAGATCCGTAGCTGTAAAAAAAAAAAAAATAATAATAATACAAGTCATTACCATGGAAACAGCAATACCCTCTTTATTTTCAAATATGCAGTTTTCATAGTATCTTAAGTATATTTATATGATTAGTTAAAATTTTAACAAAATATTACCACTATAGCACTGCTTCAAATGGATACATTTTATTTAACACAAAAAATATATATGGCCTAAATAGTCCTAAAAAAAAAAATCACAGATACATCTGAAGTTAAAGAAAAATATGAAAAACTAAATAAATGGGTTTTCACATGTATTTACCTGTATTATTTCACAGCAAATCTCTGACATAGATGGAGTGGGATCAAGAAGAAAATCACAGTAAAACAAAAAATCTCTTCAGAGGTAGACCTTTCATGCTAAAGCGGTGTGAGCCCACGTGTGCCCTGTCTATACCAGTTCACTGGTGTAATTCTTTTGCTCTTTCATTTGCTGACATTGTTAGCAACATTTGCTGACTGTCATACAAAATACCACAGCTAGACTCACTGGATCAAAGACAGGTTGTGCAGAACCCCCAGACTCGGTTACAGCAACCACTCGTGCTTTCGCTATTAGTCCCAACAATGGCTGTCAGCGCCACTGTGTTGACTGGAGACATTGGCAGGTCACACTGCACTCCCCGTGATGGCATGGAGTCCTTGCAAGGCAGTCCCCCAAAGGAGCATTCTGCAGATATCTCATCTCTAATGACAGCTTTCAAAACTGTCAGGCTTTTCCTAATCCACAAGAGGATTTGTGTGCGTCTCCCAAGCCTCAGTCAGTGTGGTCACGGTGAGCTTGTACCCAGAAGGGGTGGAGCATGTACACCATGGAGCTGACACACAGTACACATCAGACCTATTCCAAGATAGGAAGCTTTTAAACATGCATCCCCATTCTGCTGCTTCTTTGTGGCCCCATAGGTTGGAGCAGAGCACAGACACAAGTTTCAGAGTACTTTACTGTCTCCTCCAAAAGCAGGAGCGGTCAGTAACACCGGTTTCATAGTGATCACTGCTAGTGTGTGCATAGTCTGCTTGCCTCTGGTGAGGTCCAGCACATCAGCCAGACATCATTCCTTGGTTTCTGGGCAGGTATGTCTAACTTTACATGCCTAAACTAAAGTGCATTTACAACATGGCCAACATTTTGCAGAGTCCATATGTACCTGTGACTTGAGTAAATTACCAGTTAATTTCTAGAAAGATAGCATGCTCCCCAACCTCAGTTCTCTGAGCAGGTCTTCATCCCTCCTCAGTGGTCTTTAACTAACTGTAAACTGGGACAGGTCACTCTCATAAGAGAAACTTAATTTCATCACCTGTGACATTTTGATGTAATATCTGTCTTATCTGATATGGGATTTTTTGAAAGATAAAATGATATCATATATGGAAAAATATGATATTCAATAGATTATAATCTGGAACTAATGCTATTACTTAAATCTTACCCCAAAAACCTTAAACTTATGTAAAGAATATTAATTTCTTTGAATTTAACACAGTTAGGGATTTTTTTAAAGGTACATAGCTTGATTTGAAAGAGAACTATCTTGTTAATGTCACTATGTGATGTTTGTATCAAAGGTTCCCATGCTTCCTGTCATTTCAGAGAAAGTATGCATCTAAAAACTATAAAGGAAGCCATTCTGTACAATGGTTCTTCATTATATCCTGTCATGTATACCCGTACATTGCTGAACTTTGCCTTAGCAAATGGAGTCTTTTTGTTTTCCAGAGAGTCCCAGCACTTACTTTTGATTTGCATGGAAGTGAGATTCACTCTCACTTTGCTAAAAACAGTGTATCCAGCAGGTAGGTAGTCATTGTCACAGGCACAGTCTGGCCTCCTGCTTCCGTTGAAGGGGCATTCATGGGGATTTTGAAGTCTGTAACAACATTGGATATCTTAGCACTTGGTGCATTTGTTAGATCCCAGTGTGACAAATGATGAACATAGAAGAGGTAAAACAGAAGGCACACTTCTGTCCTTCCACACCACAGTGACAACTCATTAACAGGGAAAGAAGCAGAATCACCATGGCTAACACACAGGATTCCCGCTGCGAAATTCTAGGACTAGCTGTACAAAAAAAAGTTGAGATGTAATCCCTCCTGCTTTTGTTACTGGAATTAATTGTATTTCTATGAAAATAGAAAAGGTCTTAAACGTATCCCTTCTGTATTGCCCCATACTCACCCTCTTTGTGATTACAAGCTAACACACGGCTAAGGTCCTAATGTGTCCACCTCCTTCTCAATTTCCTGTCCAATATGTAAGTGATTCCAATGATGTGCCGAAAGTCTTAATATCTATGGGCCCGAAAAGTGTGCAGACAGGATAAAGTGTCTCATACCTAAGACCATATATTTCCGAAAAGTTGTCTTCACCTTTGACCAGTGGTAAATATTCTCTAGGGTTCTCCAGGTGCATGCCTGAGCAATGGATCTGAGGGGAATACACAAGGATCTAGAAAATATTTTCCAATGACAAGATCAATGGGAAAATCGATCAGAAATGGTCATCATAGTACCTTCAATATTCTTCCCCTGACGTTAAGGTCATAGTCACCATCCTTGGTAACGTTGTTTGTAACTTGGATTTCTTTGCAAGTGGTAAGTAATTTACCTTCAAAGATAAATTAATGCAGCAAATCAGGACCGAGCGAATTCTGCACAGCATGGACTTGACCATCAGAACCATCGCTGTACTCCGAAGGTCTGACAGTCTGTGTTGCAGAGTGTGACAACTGCATAGATCTATGCTGACATTTTAACTGGAACTTAAGAACACTTGATGCTGGAAGAGTCTATTACTTACAGTCATTGGCATAACATTTCTTTTGGGCATCTGGCTTTAAACGCTTTAAACATAAGTCACTGGGCCAACCGTTCTCAGTCCTGCACGCTACTCTTCTCTCCATTATCCCATTTCCACAAGTTACTGAGCACTGTCAACACAGTAAAGTTTGAGGTAAAATAGATAACAAATAATGAGGCCAGGAAGTCCACACTGCCTTCTGCAAGGCTAGGCTCTTTCAGAACAAAGTGAGGGTCAGTAATGGTTAGAACTACGGAAGACGTAGAAATAGTCTGGGGCTGCATAGTCACGGGAGGGAAAACATCCTTCAGGACGAGCCTGCAGCTGTTGGTTCTCAGTGACTGGGTTCTTGTCATTAATTTGTACAGCTGTATCAGTTGCACACTACAATCATCCCCTAAACATTAATTGATGGGGCTTATTAAAACTCCTTATATACATAACGCACTGCAAATAGTAAATATCAATCTCACTGATTACTGTTATTGCAGCTACTTAGAGGTTTTTTTTTTTTCTTCTGATGAGATTACAAAGTAATGGCATTGTGTTTCCATTAACTAAGTCGATAGATAGAATGTAGTGTAAGTAATACTTATTATGTATAGATTAGAAAAAACTATTATTTGTCTTCCCTTCACTGATAAATTTTTCTGTAGCACCTACAAAAAGTACAAGCCATTGTACATTGTCTTTGAGGAATTCGAATGAGGGTTATTGTTATCTTCTTACAAATTAGAATAAGCACAGAAAGAATAAGATATTTATACAAATAACTAATGAAATGAATTTTAGACAACAGGGTAGATCTACTTTAAAAAATGCAGGTTACCAGGCATTCTGCCTGTGAAAAGCCTTATGCAAAAGGCCCTAAATTCAGAATTCTAGACTGACCTTGCTCCACTTCCCCACTTTCCAAGTGGCTACACGCAGACAGCTTCTAAGGTTGCATTTGTACACCTGAGGAGAAGGTATCACGGGACATTCCCCATAGGCTACAGGCCGAAGCTGATGGAACGCATGCTTCTTAGAGGACCGGATCCTAGTACAGTATGTAATCGTCTGTGGGTAAGTGAACCCACAGTTACCTGCACACTGAAAAAATGCATACTGGTAAGGAAATGAGGAAGCCAGAAGCTCACTGTGAGCCCTAGTACCTGTCAGCTGCTTCATATATATATATATATATATATATATATATATATATATATA
>CM052718.1:8819580-8853639 GCA_028551405.1 Uromys caudimaculatus | reverse complement strand
TGATTGGCGCGCCCCGGGAGTGGGCGGTGATTAGTCACGTACACCCTTAATGCGCAGGCCCTTCGGGCGAGCCACCCCGCGCTATCCACAAGTTTCCTCAGAGTAATAGCGCCATCTGGTGATGGCGAATATCCTAACCGCTCCTTACAAATTCCTAAAGTTCTTTTAACAGTGCTAAGGCCTCAAGAAATGAAAAGCAAACTTACAGTATATTACAGGTATTTTCAAGAATGACCAGTTCATTTACAGAACAATTGCAACAGGGGGAAAGAGACTGAAATTGAGATTTTAGTTTAGAATTCAGCAGTACCTCTGTATGGAATGAAAACTTACAAGTGGTGAACAAAAATTCACTCTTCAGAAAGCAGAACAGTTGCCTATTGCTCTTCAACTCCTTCTCTTCCACCTTATTTTAATTAACTAGAGTTATCTTGACCTGGCTAGTTTAATCCCAACCATGTTTTAAACATACTAAAAGTGCAAGCCAATATTATAAATATATTTCATAAGAAAAATTTTTTTTCAACAAAATTTAAATCACTAAACATAATTTCAAGGATATTTCTTATCTGCTCAAGGAATGGCAACGCCACTCTTTTGCCTCCTTCTCTTTTTTCTTTGTGATAGATACACCCAGTTCTAATCAAGATTCTTTTCAAACCTGGAATTATACAACTTGTCATCATATTTTTCTTCATTTCATTTTATGTTAAGAGTATTTTGTATCCATATATGTCTGTTCACCACATGTGTGTGGTGCCTGCAGAGACCAGAAGTGCACACTGGATGCCCTGAGACTAGAGTTATAGATGGTTGTGGACTGCCATGGGAAATAAAGGAGCAGCCAGTGCACCCAACTACTCAGCCATCTCTCCAACCTCATTACTGTGAAAATTGGGCCACAATAACATCCCTCCTTTTAATGTTAAACAATGCTCATTATTTTCTTTCTTAGACTAACCAATCTTCTCTTAAGGCCCTTAATTTGTCTACACACACACACACACACACACACACACACACACACACACACACATGCACACCCTTAAGCTAGGAAAACTACAAAACCAAAGATTTGCAAAGTAATTTATGCATTGGATGGACTTAAAATAAAACCCTTTCTCTTGAGCTCTGAACACGTACAGATCAGTTTCCCCCATGTTCTAAGGAAGGGTAACTGCAGTATTTTATCACAGCGGATGAATGCCATGTGGGAATTTCTCTCAAGTAAAAGAGAACATGCTATGCACAGAATTATGTTTTCCTTGGAAAGAGGCAGCATCACAGTAAACAAAAGTGAAATGTTACTCTCCTCCTTCTCCCAAACATACTATATTCTGAGCTGTGATGACTACACGAAGTAGTCTGCTTCACAGAAAACCCCCAAACAGGGATTGTTTCCTCTGGTGCTACAGAAATACCTGCTTTTTTTCCTCTCGCATTTTTTAAGTGTTGGCATTTTATTCCCTTGGAATTTTATTAATACCACACAGCCCTTTCTTGAATTCTTGTCACTGAAATTTTTCTTAAAAGTCTCCTATATTGACAGTCTTAAACTGTTTCGAAGCTTGCATATTACTTTGGAGGACAATGACGTCCACGATGACTTCTCATCCATACCTACAACATACTTTGGTTACAGCTATCACCTTCCTCTCCAGTCAGCCTCTTCCTCATCTCAATTCCCTTCCACTTATCTAATGGCCACAGAGGGTTCATAACCACAAGAACACTATCCAGCGATAGTGAATAAGCATTCGGTATTTGTAGAGAAAATTGCTTGTAAGCAACTCCTGTCAATAAAAAAGTCTATGGTCAATGAGCTGAGGTAGAAATAGGAGGCGGGACACTGGCAGGAAGAGAGAGGATTCTGGGAAATAGTGAGCGGCCTGGGCGATTTGCCTTGGATCGTTGAGGAGATGTGTGTAAACCAGCAGGTAGCTGAACTCAGAAGAAAATAAAGAGGAGATTCATCCCAGACTTGGTCGCATGAAGCTGAGGAGAGGTAACTAACCATGTGGAAGACATAGAATAGTTTGAATAGTTAAATAAGTTACAAGCTAGGCCAAAACTTGTGGCCTAGGCATTTTTAAATACATACTTAGTCTCAAGAGTCATGTTTCCAGGATCAAGGGAGAGAAAATGTATTTATGTTTTACAGGTATTCATGATCAATGATGCTTACAAACTAAGTGAACAGAGGTGTCTATTAAAAACAGGACATTTGAGGGAAGTGAACAGGTTGAAGGCGACAAAATGGGCACACTCTAGGCTTCTTCATGTCATCTGAAGCTTCCTATTCCACTAGAACACTGATAAGATTAACTCTAGAATGGGCATATACTTCTTTTTACATTCTTTTATAATTTTATAATTATATAAAATTATAGAATGAATTTCAGATATAGATGATAGAAGAAAATCAATGACTTAACTGTGGGGACCTTTGACTAGTTCTAGAAACAAAATCTGCTAAACCAATCCAGTGAGGAAATGGAGGTTGTCTTGATCTCACACAGGGGAGCCTTTGCTTCTCCAGATGCTCATAAACTTTTAAATGCAGAACTTTTATCCTTTTCTGACAGTGGGAAGCATACACTGGGAGAATTAGTATGCATGCTAGCTAGCACCAACAAAACTTGCCTTCTACCTCACTGTATATAACCTGCCCTGTACAGACAGACCTTCCTGTTTATGTGACATTCATAAAATAACATCTAGGTAAGGACAAAGGAATTTTTTTTTACAAGAAAAAAATGATTAAACAAAACTAAATCTACGAACGTTTATATACTACGGAAATTGTAAAGACATATAAATCAAAAAGTACCAGAGAGTACTACAGAACAGCACACATTTTATATGAAGCAGGCTCAGAGATGTTTTCAAGACTGAAAATAGAGTGGGGTAATGGACAAAGACAGAGGTCAGTGAATGAGACAGTGTATAATGATGTTCACTAGAAAGGACTCTGCACACCCCATGTCATGATGCCTGAACACGCCATGGTACTCTCAACCCTGTCTGTAGTGTAATACTGAGGGTAAACATTATCTTTCTAAACATCATCTTTCTAAAAACTGCTTCATATTCTTTCAGGTGTTGTTTTGTAATAGTAGACATTTCTCTTCAGCTAATCTGTAAGGATCTTTGACGAAGAATACGTGTGTTTAGGTTGGCTTTTAGGAGTCCCTTCTTTACCTTCTGTTTCTCTTAACTGATGAGCCATCTCTCCAGCCCACCTTCTGTTTCTCATTTGCTACACTCAACATGCCTGTAACTGTCTATTCTCTGCCTCTTTTCTCTTATGGATAATAAAGTAAACCAAGAACAGACACACTAAAGAGAAACATGGAAAATAGAGAGGACTCCCAGAATGACTTGCTCCCAATTAATGTGTCACAAAGAGTGGAAAAGATAATTGCAGTACACCATAGGCAAGGAGAGAGTGTTCATTCAATTCCTCATGCTCCTCTGACATGGCACCAAGTCCACTGGGGACACCTAACTGATTTGTGGTGGCACATTCCAGATACATTGGTTGCTTACATATGCTGTGTGCTTAGTTCCTCTGAACTGACCCCCCCCCCAACACATACACACCCCAAGGATGGGTGAGACACTGAGACCAGGAAGATCAAAAAGTTACAAGACTTGGGAACTCTGTCTCTCAGATTACATACACAATGAACAATTCCTAGGGACAGGAGACTGGCAGAGCAGCCTGAAGCTTGTGCAAGAAGCTCCGAGAATGCAGCCTTAGTAAGTTGTCACTGTTTTATTGATGAATCTATCTTTGAGTCACTGGCTGATGACTCTAGGATTTGCTGGAATCTTCCCATTAGTGTGCAGCGAGTGCTGTATCTGGGGTGAATAGACATTTCTTCATGACCCCTCCCCCAAAGCCAGGCATCCACAAATTAGTAATCATTTTATTTTAATCTTTGGAGATCCTGTAGCTAGTTATCTGGCAAAAATGTGATCTGGTCTGCAGATTAGAAGATAAATCAAAGTTAAATCTATAAAATTGCAATCATGTATTTCATTTGCTTTAGTATCATCTTCTCTATGACTAGACACACATTCACATGCAAATGCATATATAATTAATTTTTAAAATTGGGATATATTTTTCTATGTTTGTCATGTAAATTTTATTTATACTTCTCTTCGAATAAATATTAAAGCTAATATATAACTGTTGGAATGTAAATTAATATAATCATTATGAAGACAGTATGAAATCCCTTAGAAAACTCAAACCGGTGTTACTTTATAACTCAGCTGTACCACTGCTGGCTGTGCACCTGAAGGTAATGAAGTCAACAGACAAAAGAGAGATCTGCACAGTCACATCATAGAGTGAACTAGGCAACCATCAGCGGAGGAGCAGATAAAGAAAGCCTGCTACATGTGTACAGTGCCAATGTGGTCAACCACTAACTTGCCAATGTGACTTGGCATGTTTAGAAGTATGCATGCAACTAGAGCTGATCTTGTGGGTAAAATTAGACAGTGAAAAAGGGACAAGTGTCCCATGTTCACTCCACCTGAAACAACCACAAGACCCCAATATGATTACCTGAAAGTGAAAATAGAAAATGACCCGATGGAGAAGAGAAAGGGCTGGGAGCTGAAGAAGGAGCTTGGGTAAAATTGGTGGGGTGGGGCAGTGGTCAGAGCAAGGTTTGGCATTAAGAAGACATCACAATGAAACCTATTGGTACGAAACTTGAAATGATTAAATATTTATTACTAAAAGTAAAAAGCATATGGAAAAGAAAAGAAATATTCAACACATGATATTAAACAAGTGGTATTAGAAACCAGATGGGAGACAGACTCTGACATCAATATTAAATCTTTTGAGGATTTTAAATTAAAAATGTTTTTTTCATCATGTAAATTCTTTTTCTTAATTAAAAACTTCCTGGATAAATTCTCTCTCTCTCTCTCTCTCTCTCTCTCTCGCTCTCGCTCTCGCTCTCGCTCTCGCTCTCGCTCTCACTCTCGCTCTCGCTCTGTATGTGTGTGTGTATGTATTTATATGCATATATATACACATATATATCATAAATATACATATATATCATAATATACATACATACATATATATACACACAATAACCTATTTTTAAAGCTGACCCCCAATAAATCTATTTATTCATTCCAGGTCAGTAAATAAGCATTAGCACTATCTTTGAACAACTGGACCCCAGCTTCTCCACATTCCTCCTTCCTGACAGATAAGGAAAAGCATACCAAGAAGGAGACCTCATCATTTGACAATATCATTGCAAAACTCTTATGGAAAAAGATACTCGGCAAAACCACTTTGTAAATGGCTAAAAATTGGGTCATCTGGTCTTCCAGCTACTACAAAGTAAAACCCAAGTTGACTTAACCTTCATGTCTCTTCTCAGATATTTGGTTAGTTTCCTAGTGTATTAAGTAACTTTGAATATATTAGTGATTACAGTAAGAAACACAGCACTGACTCTAAGAAAATAGACTGTTCAGTGCTTCACAGGCATGGACCCCAGGTTCCTGTCCATAAACAAACCACCTGGAACAAAACTAAGCAAGGTACTACTGTTCAGTTTTGCTCAGCCTACCAAATTTTCTTGAATTTCCCAATTTACTTATTCATTAGTTTTTGATAGAGTCTCCACAGCTATCCAGGCTGGCCTTGCACTTTTTATGTAGCAGAGGGTGACCTTGAACTTCTGATCCTTCCTTACTCCCTCCAAGGATTATGGATGTGTGCCACCATTCCTGGGTTTCATAGTACTAAAGATGGATCCCAGAGCTTTGTGTGGGCTGGATGAGCACTCTACCAAATGAGCTACATTCCAGTCCCCTAACTTTTCCTTTTAAAAGTAATTTTTAGAAGGTATCAGATGATCAGATGAAAGAATTATTTGACTTCTAGATATTACATCAGCCCCTGTCAATTCTGTAAGAGTAAGGCCCACAGGTTAAAGATGTCAATGCTCATGGACACATGGTTCACATACAGCTCCGATTGCTTACTTACTCAAGGAAAGTATTAGGTACTGTGTCCATACACTGAAGAAGGACTGCTCACAGAGTGGCAGGAGGATTCACACACCCTTTCTGTTGCAGAAGAGTTAGGGCTTTGGAAGTGCTTCTTACTCTTATAGCCTGGAATCCCTGCTTACTGTAAACTAGAAATCATTGTCACCAAGAGAAGCCAACTGTTCTTAAGGTGCCACACCGCAGCAGACAGAGCAGAGCAGATTAAATTCCAGGCACTCAGTTGGACCATCTCTCCTGGTTAAGCGGCAATTGCAAGCTGTCAATGAAGTTCTCAATTCTTATTTCATAAATAGATTGGTCTTGTTTGGTTCTTTATTCAAAAGTAAAGCTTGGTAAGCTCCTCTGGTGAAGTAGATTTACATTTTGATACCGGAAGATCTCCACCTTACCCACTTTGTTAGAGAATTTCAAAATGAGATTTTAGTGGTTGTGTTTACTCCCTTTGGAATAGTGTTATGAAATCAAAGACCAAAGCATGAAATAAGACCTCAGTAGAGAAATGAGGAGTCCTATGTCAGAAGACACTAGAAACAGAATATTCCAAGGAGTACAGCACGGACTTTCTCTCCTAAAGAATTCTAATAGAGCAAGTAAACAAGTAACTTTTAAAACAGGGGGGAGAGGGGAATCCACCAGTACAGATGTTATTGAACTCATCTCTCTTTTGCTAAAAAGCAGTACTAAAGGTAATTCTCATTAAAAATTCAAGCATCAGCATCATCATTATTATTAAGACAGGGTCTTACTATGTAGCCCTGTCTGACTTGGAACTTGCTATATAGATCAGCGTCGTCTTAAATTCACATAGTCTGCCTGCCTCAGCCTCACAAGCACTGGGGTCAAAGGGCTGAGCCATCTCACTTGGCTGAAAGCATTATTTGCAGCAAAAAGTACTCAGGACAACCTGCCATTATTCTAAAACTTGTAATTTACTTTAAACTCTGTATCTAAAAGTACTTTTTTATTTGTTTCTGCTACAAAAGAATAAGGATTATTTTAGACTTCTCCTTAGTCTCTGCTTGCACCTGAAACTGATCTAGATCTCCTGTCTGGAGTTTAAAATTCATCTTATTTTAAGACAACAAAACTGTGGCTCTTATGAGAATAGGAAAAAATATTGCCCAATTTTTAATAATTCTTTCAGTGGCATTGCTGTGAGCTCTTTTTTTTCCCCTGATGCCTTCATAAACCACAGTAAACCAGGAGATTGTTTTTGCAAGAATGTATGATACTCTCTATAATAACCATCCCACTCTTACCCTATCTGGGAGTCCACAGCCAGAGCCATGAACATCTGCCTTTCTGAAATCTGTTCAGTGTGGGTAAGCCACACACACACACACACACACACACACACACACACACACACACACACACTTTTAAGGGATTACTAGGATAATGCTGGCAACATTCTTAAAACCAAGGGCCAGCACAATAGCAGGATGGACCAACCTCATTTCCACAAACGCTTTGTGAGCTGCTTTGGGAATCCACAGAGCAGACAACAGGTTTGCTTTTAAGCAGGGCTATAAAGGTCCCAAAAGGACTCTGCATTGAGAGCTCTCAGATAAGACGTGAATGGGTGCTCATTATATAAGTGTTCTTGGCAGGGAGAAGTCAGAGATGGGATTAAAGAAAAGCTAGACACTGTAAAAATAAATGTTACTTAGCACATGCAACAAAAGTGGTAGTAGAAAGGCTTTAGGAATTAAATTTATATGTCAGCGAATTTAAGCCTATTTTAAATAATTACCATAAGCACATAGAATGAATTATTTTTTTTAATTTAAGATGGTTTTTTTTTTTTCAAGTTCTAATACCAGGTAGTGATAGATTGAATAATAAAAACATGGGATAGGGAATCAAACACTTACACTTTGAAATCTCTGTCAGTAACTGGGCAACCCAGGGCTAGATGTTTATTGTGGCTTGAATGTGGAATGTTCTCCAGAAGCTCCTATGTTTGAATACGTGGTCCCCCACTGGAAAAGTCATGGGACCTTTGGGCAGTGGAGTCTTTCTGAATAAAGAGAGTAACTTGGGTAGATGTTGAGATGTTGTAGTCCAGCCTCACTTCCTGTCCATAGTCTGATCCCTGATGTTATCAGCCCCCTCTGCCCATCTGTCTTTCCCTCCATGATAGATTGGATCCTTCTAGAACCAAGAGTCAAGCGACACCCATTATTAAGTAGTTTTGTCAGATGTTGCATGGTAGCAATATGTAAAGTAAGTATCAGTGCTTCAGGTTTACCAGTTCTCTGTTTTCTCATAATAAACTGACACAAACTGCAAGACTTGCACTGGTGGCCAGCCATGCTGCATTGGTGGTCAGCCATGCTGCATTGGTGGTCAGTCATGCTGCACTGGTGGCCAACCATGCTGCACTGGTGGCCAGCCATGCTGCAGTATTTTCTTTTCCAGATCCTGAGGATGATAAAGACTCTCACAGTGATTTGTGAGCTCACACTATCAAAACACAGCATTTCTGGGTTCAACAGTCAAAACAGGAGGTAAGAATGCCAGAAGACTCTAAATACCTGTGTCTTTCTCCTGAGGAAAACCATTTACCCAAACACTAAAAAACAAAATTGCTTCAACTATACTGAATTATTTTCAAAGTAGGCATGAGGTAAAGAAAGAAGAACAGATTTTTGTAAAAGATACTTTTGTAAATAAAATGTTTTTGGTTTTTGGTTTTTGGTTTTTTTTTTTTTAAGATTTAGTTAAAAGTCCTTGACTCCAGATGGTGTTGTTGGTGGTGGTGTTTGGGGTCCTCGGTAGCCCAGACTGACATCCAACTCATAACTGTTTCTGTTTGTGTCCGTTGTGATAGCATTATAGGTGTGAGTCGCCACATCCGACCTCACTACATGTGTCCATTTTTTCCCTCTGTTTAATCTTTTCAGTCCCCAAAGTCAAAGTGAATAATATGAGAAGTGTACTCTGAAATATAAACAGCATGAACACCTACGAGAAACAAGACCCTTGTCCCTGTGGAGCCTGCAAGGATTCACATCACACAAGGCTGCCCTGTAAATTAGGAGTGCAGCCTAGGTCTTTGCTCATCTGAGTATGAATAATTCAACACATTCTCATGAGCTCAGGGATATTTATCTGTGAATCAACACTGTTAGTCATAACATACTCAGAAGATATTATTTTCTGTATTTTGTTACCAGAACTTTAAAATGGAAAGCTTTCATCTGTCCATCTGAAACATAAACACTTTAACCAAATTTCTCAAAAAAATATACATACATCCCTCAGCCCAGATATACTATTGTGCATGTTCTATTTAGTATAAAGAAAATTCAGAACCCTATCTCGAAAAAACAAAAAAACAAAACAAAACAAAACAAAAAAACAAAAACAAAAAAGAAAAAGAAAAAGAAAAAAGAAAGAAAGAAAAGAAAATTCAGCACGGTGTTTTAGCATGTTTTTTTTAAAAAGACAGGATCTGATCTAGTCCACATTCTGAATGCTGAGATTATAGGTGTGTGCTACCACATCCAGCTTTTTAGCTTTTTAAGACACATTTTACGATGTCAACTCAGGGTACACACATCGTTCAATACCATCTCTATTTTATCTGAATGGAGAGGCAAACGATTGTTAGCCCTGCAAAAAACAACAGAGGGAGGATAGCTCCATGTCACTGGTCTCTTCAAGATCTCTGCTGTGCTGACTTCTAGGGTGTCCTGCAGATCAATGGAGATGAGAATCTACCCTTGTGATAGTGCCCATGTTTATAGAATACTGATGGAATTTATTTAGCTACATGCAGGATAGTGAGAAATTCCTAGAAGTGTGGGGAAGCCCTTTGATTAGCAAATAAGTAGTTATTTTGAAAATGAAGGAGGTATGACCTTCCTTTGACTCTTACAGTCTCTTTAAAACATATCCAGTTTCAATAATATCATTGACACAGTACAGTCTTCACATTTTTAGTTCTTGTACTACAGTAATGATATTCACCATTTATAAATAATAACATTGATTTTACATACTATATTTGAGGTTGTATGTTATGGGTAAAATACACTATATAGAATCAGCAAGTTTTTCTGAAAATACTTATTTCCGAGACAAAAATGACAGGCTAGAAAGAAGATGCTTTCACTACAGGCAGATCTTTTCCTGGTAAATATAATGGTTATAAGAAATTGGAGACCTGACCACTTGCTATTGTGTTTAAGCACATGGTTATTTAAGTTTGGAAGATCGTTCAGAGTATTGATTTCATACTATTAGTAAATATTCCACCCAATATTTTTCTCAGAAATAATTTGTTAGTCACATTTAAATCTCTCACGTCTGCAAGAGTTAACATTTTATATTGATCTCACCATTTTGCTGCAAATCAAACTTTATTGATAGTCTTCACTGACTTTGTATGGGTCCTAGCTAGCTTTTACTGAGTGTGAGTGGGTTCTAGCTTCCAGAAATATAATTCTTTGTTAAATGGTAGTTGAGCATCTAGATCATATACAAAAGCTAATAATCTGGCAATAGCTATCAGGAGTAAAAGTTCATTTTTCCTCTCTCAGTCCTTGAGGAATCTTTGTGTCCCAACCCCCACTGCCCAGAACTCTTCCACCTGTGCATGTCTATGTCTGCAGGGACAATCACATATGTGTTCCTTCTGTCTTTCTGTCTTTTACCCACTGTAATATAAACTGTTCCATATCCTAATCCAGTTGCACTCTATCTCCACCTCTTGTGATGTGTCCTATAAAGTAATTGCTATGTAAACATAGACAAATACTTGGTAGAAATTTACTATCTCTGAAAAAGCATGGTATGTAAAATAGGTATTTTTCCCCTCTCAATTAAAACTTCGAGATAAAGTAATATATTTCTTGCCCCAAGCTTCACTGTTCTGTGTCCATTACAATCCCCTCAGAGTCCCCGGCCTGTCCACTATGAGCAGCACCTTCTCTTTCAGCACTCTCTCTCCAAAGCTGGGACTGGGAACAAAAAGACCAGACGACAAGGTGGCAATCTTCAATGCTGACAGCCAGTGAGGTGCTACTTACTACAAGACGAAAGTGCTTGCTATGATTAAGGTGAAACAAAAGAACCAATGGGCAATGTTGAATTTCAAGATGGCTGAAGGGCCTTAGAAGAGGCGTCATCTAAGGAGGTGTCACACAAGAGAAAACACAGTGACACAGTAAGGGTATTGAGAACAATGCAAATTTAAACTGCAAATAAATGCCACACAAGAAAGAGAATTACTAAAATTTAGAAATCTGATGCTTTCAAGTGTGGACAAGGATGTGGGGCTCTAGGAATTTCCTTACAAATCCATTTTAGAATAGTGGTAGAATTTATTAAAACAGAGTATATGCATAGGCCAAGACCCTGCCATTCAAGTCCTGGCTACATAGACAACAGATATGACTATCCAGGTCACCATGACGTTTGTGAGGAGTGGCCATACGCCATTATTTAAATCCACAAGTAATAACAACCTCAATGTGTGTCAACTGTAGTATATCCATATAGATATATGGATTTTACCCGCTGGTTTATAAAGGTCATCCAGCTGTGTGTTCACAGAGGAGATCCTAGACTGTTCTGAAAACTGCAATCATGTGCCACGTGTTCACATCGCAAATGCAACATCGTGATTCTCACAAGTGATTTAAATTTCACTTATCTAAAGTTACAAACCAGGCCAGCTGATTGGCTATAGCTGGTGTAAGTCAAGTGGTAACTATTGGCGTTAAAGTGGCTTCAGAGACACAGGAAGAATTCCTGGGGTAGGTGCTGGCTGTACAGATTTGTTTAGTTTGGAAAATATTGTATGAATTGAAAATTCGATAAGAGTTATATTTCTATAAACGGCAAAAAAAAACCCAAACAAACAAACAAATATCAAATTTAGTCCAGATGAATTCCCCTCACACACTAGAGCATCACTCAGTTCAGAGGCTCTTGTCTTTGGTACTATAGCTGGCCTTTTCTACAGAATGTAGGTTTCCATCTCCAGAAAGTAAGTTTACAAGTGATAACATGTAAAACATGCCACCGAGGACTACTGTGAGCCCTTGCGTATGGCTTCATTCTGTCTGCAAAACTCTAGTAAGATGGTATCTTCCTTCCAGGAAAGTGAGATCTTAGACATGCTAGCTTGTAAAGGTTATTCTGTAAGCGATGAATCGTACTTAGATCCAGATCTTCTGCTAGCATAGTGCTTACTCTAACATAGAAGATCCAGAATAGACTTTCCATATTCCAGAAGGCTGAAGAGTAACAATACATCTTCAAACTCCTAGAAATTGAAAGTGCATGTGTCTCTTGGTGGAGTCAAGATTATATTATCAATACAAAATACTGTCTGGGCTATTAATGGACCTCACACATTACCACCTACAAATGCAGCACTCTAAAATTGGTTCCCCCCTCACTGGTCAATTTATCTCCCCTTCAAATCCTAGTTTCTTGTCTTAGTCAGGGTTTCTATTCCTACACAAACATCATGACCAAGAAGCAAGTTGGGGAGGAAAGGGTTTTATTCAGCTTACACTTTTACACTGCTGTTCATCACCAGAGGAAGTCAGACTGGAACTCAAGCAGGTCAGGAAGCAGGAGCTGATGCAGAGGCCATGGAGGAATGTTTCTTACTGGCTTGCTTGCCCCACTTCTGGTACCAATTTGTCTTGGTCATGATGTTTGTACATGAATGGAAACCTTGACTAAGTCATTTCTTTTATCCTAGAGTTAGCCATTATAGCGTTATTCTCTTGGCAATGATGTTCTTGACAAGATGTTGACTTATATATGTTTCTTACAGTTTTCAGTAGCTGTTCTACTTGTTAACCAAGAACAACCCTCTCATCCCTCCTCATCTGCTTCTCTTCTCTACTTACATATTGAGTACAATGTAGTGTGAGTCATGCAGAAATACCTGGCAAGTTCCTGAAGGTCCCTAAGTCACCACCCTCAGACAGTGTGTCACATTTTTCATTTCACTTATGAGAATTATCCATTATTCTTCCCAAACCAAAGGTCTCATTTCCATTCCAAAAATTCAATATTGCCCATATCTACAGAATTTTAGCTTTTAGAAATCTCTTATGCATGTGACATTTGGTTCTCGTTCATGTGATGTGAACTCACTATTCCAGCCTTCTGCTTGCTCCTTGGCTCTCACAGAGCAATCTCACAAATTGGGTGTCACCACAAACAAGTAAGTGGGCTGCCTTTTCTACGGGTGGATTTTGTTCAGATGGTCTCTGGTCAATGCCTCCTTTCCATTCACGTCAAGGTTGAGACCCAGGCCTGCTCCTACAAAAGTCCCCTCACATTCTCCAATAGTTTACATCCCTTTCTTCTTTGTTTTACTTATATATGTTATGCATGCTAATTTCCCATGGTCAATGGATCCTTTGAAGACACAACCTTCTTCATCATTTTCAGTTTTCTCCAATCCTAATAAGACCTAATACAAATGGACTGTTAATAATCTCAATGTCAATGGCCGTTGAGGCTGACAGGTGGCTGGTAGTTTCTACCCACCATGCCCCTTATAATTATTTCTCAAGCCACTGGGGTTTCCCAGGTCACAACTGCAAAAACAACACAAGTCCAAGGAAGTAAAAGCTAGTCTGTTTTCTAGAGGATCATTTTCCAGCTCAGTTAATGACCTGTGCAGAAGAATTCCCATCACCTTCTGAAGATCAACTGTGACATTAAAATCACACAAATACACACAAATCCTATGCTGTATGTTTGAATAATTAAAGGTTACATTACAGAAGAGTGTATGGGTCTGACTAGATTTAAGAATAAATTAGTGTATGCTAATTTAATTACAAATTAAACAAATTCTTACTTTTGGCACAACGTCATGTGTGGGACAGCACAGGAAAGCAGTTAATAAGCTAACAGTGTCTATGAAAACAAATCATATGCTCCCAGTGCTTTTTATTAATTGTTGATTAGTGTTTGCCTAATATAACTGGGCACCATGTTCATACAGTACCTATGGAGGCCAGAAGAGGGTGCTGGGTTCCCTGGAACTGGATATACAGATGGTTACAAGCCACCATGTAGGTGCTGGGAATTGAACATGGATTCTCTGATATAGCAATCAGTGCTCTTAAGTACTGAGCTATCTTCTCTAGCCCCTCAGGTGTTTATTGTTGTTTTGTGGAGACAGCGTCTTGCTGTACCTCAGCCTTGAACTGCAGTCTCCCTTGTCAGCCTCCTGAATGCAGGGATCCACAGGGCACATACACTGATCCCTACCAGACCATTTCTCTTTTGACCAGCCATAGACGCAGCTGCCTGTAATTCCAGATCTTGAGAAGGGGAGGCAGAAGTCTCATGGCATTGACAGTTTGGAGCCAGTCTGTCTCAAAAATGCCCAAAATAATGATAATAGTTTCTGTCTTGACTCTAGGGGATAAGGATTTAGAGATGTCATTAAACATTTTGGTCATACAGGTATCTGAATGTCTAAGTCAAAGCCTTCGAAAATTATAACTCAGAAATTCGAAAGCCTTTGTAAGAGCAGTAAATACTATCTTTTTGTATATACAGCATGCATCTGGTTTTATGTGAATGTGGGCGCTCTCTCTCTCTCTCTCTCTCTCTCTCTCTCTCTCTCTCTCTCTCGTGCATGGTAGAGGTCAGAAAACAGCCTATAGTCTGTCCTCATCTCTTACTTCATGTCTTTCTTGTTCACAGTGTATGCTGGGCTAGCCGGCTTGCAAACCTTCAGGAATTTCCCATTTCTGTCTCCCATCTCATTGGAGTGCTGGGATTACAGGCACTTACTACTGTGTCTAGCTTTATTTACATGGGTTCTGAGGATCCAAATTCAAGTCAAGAGACAGCTCTCCCACACCAAAATACTATTTTAAAAAGTTCTACTCATTTTTTTTAAATCCAAAATAAAAATGGAACCTTTACAGTCTGGGCTATGTATGTACCTGGCACACAGCACCCATGATATATACCTGCTTTCCCAGCAGAAGGAGCCAGTGCTGTCCTCAGTGCTTTGTGTAGCGTATCCAGTGAGGTTCTGAGGCTTACCCCTGTTCACTGACGACCCCTCCGCTGACACATGTGCAACCTCATGGTCCTTCTCTGTGCTGAGAAGATGCCCTGAAGTCCAGCCCTGTGCACTTGTGTCTACTTGAGCACAAGGAGGGTTTGGGCTGTTGTGTCCACATTCATGGAGAGAAACAGGCTCATGGAGGTGAACTACCGACTTTCATTATAGAAACAATTGTGTTCTGCACTGGCTAATATGTTAAGGAATACAAGTGAGCTACCTAATGTCTGTCATTTGCAATAAGGAAGAGCCTTTGTTGTTGGCAGAAAGCAAGTGTTTTAGGAGACCTCCTGCAAACATTTTGAAATGTTTGAAAATATTTATGTTATTTTGTCAAGTATATATCCTTAAAACTTTGAAGCCAAATTTTATAATCTGTTTAAATGGTTTCCAAGTTTTTCAAATTTAAGACCTTATAGTTCCAAAGGTGGGTATTTACTAAAATATAAAGATTTGACTCCTAAAATTTTAAAGAAATTAGTGGCACCATTTAAAACAAATTTGTAAAATGATCACCACACTTGATTTTAAACCAATTTCCACTATATTACTATGAGTATAGTTGAGCTTTGCTACTTTGAGGGATTTCTGCCAGTAAATCTTTAAACTTTAGAAATTATTAAAATCATATTTTAGATACATCATGTACTCTGTCTGGCCAATCTTATGGGGTTGAGCTAAATTTTCAACACTCATAAAAATATTCTAACACTTTTTAACAATTAAATAGTTGAAAATTATTACTTGATGATAGAAAATTTTCTTACCTTCATAAAATAAGTTACATTTAATACTATTCACAAGACTTTTTTAAAATTCATGTTCATATTTCTTTTATAAAGATAAACAATAATATAAAGAGACAGTGTAGAAAAAATATGAGAACACACAATGAACACATGTTAAGAGAAATAGATGTGATCAAGTCATTACTAATCAATCGCCTAGAAACTGTCAAGCCATAGATGTAAAAATGTTAATGTCTGACTCTTGCACTCATATAGAAGCCAGAATGGGGTTTTCTCCAGCTACTAAAAGCTGACACATACAGTGTTTATAGCACCAGGGATGTTCCTCTAGCTTCCACAAGCAGACTCAGCAGAGGCTTTAGAGAACACAGGATAATTTCTTCTGAAAACAACTAGTGTTTCCAGAGAATCTTATGCCTACACTCATTTCTTGTGGGGCATGTGTCAGATCCTCATCTACAGATGAGACTGTGGCATTGTGTAAAACTCACCTACTGTTTTAGGGCAGAGGAAGCCCCTCCTCAGCATAACCCAGGTTATGAAGAAATAAATTGTATTGGTTTAGGTTTCCTGGAAGTATTTACTAGCAGAAGAATTACTGTTCCAAGTGTGACCCTCATCAGTAATCCTTGGTTTATTCAAACACATCAAGCTCCAACTATTTATGAGTCTTCAATATTATAACTCACTTGGCTGTTACTGCAGCTGTAATACTGAATGCATGTGAATGCTTTTATGTCAAACACTCATCTTTAAATTGTCAAGTCTTTGCATATAGGACTGCATCTGGTTGAGCTACAGTGGCCAACAGAGTTCCTACTGCATAGCACATATATTACTTTGGAGAACAAACAAGTGTATTTTAGGATGATGCGGTATAAATACGACAAGCAAACTTTGAATACATTTTTAAATCTATAACTGATTAAATACAATTGAATACATTTTAAACTTTATTTTAAAAAGTTGACCTCCAGGGTGACAAGATGGCTCAGTGAATAAACGTATTCTCTGCCAAGCCTGATGAACTGACAGGTATCCACACGGTGTAAGTGACAGCTGAGTCTTGCAAGTTGTTCTCTAACATTCACAAGTGTACAATGGTGTGCATTCGTGCGTGCGTGCATGCACACACACACACACACACACACACACTAATATTAATAAATAACAAAACTTTTAAAATCTCACTTCCAAACTACTTATTATGTTTGTATGTTCTTTCTTTCCAAATTTAAGAAAATTACTGTGGGTACGTTTACTGTTCTTTACAAAGTTGAAATAAACAACAGCCTTCTGAACCATCCTTCATATATTACCTCACCTTGCTCCCATGCAGCCGCTGGCTTCAGGGGTGCCAGGCAGCTCTGAGCATCAGTCAGAGTCACAGCTGCAGAGGGGGCAGCCACTCCTCAGCTTTCACCAGACAGGTTAGACAAAACCCTCAACGCACCAAGTTGTGCAGTCAAGTGTGTGTGCTCAGCCCACCAGCTCATTCCTGAAAGGGTTTCTGTAGCACGCATCCTATTTAGAGGTGTAATGGGATTTCCCCCACTCTAATCCTATATGATCTTTCCCCCAGAAACACATTGAAGGAAAGCAACAGAGTGAACAGGTTTCAAAGGGCAAGCTTTCGCTTTAAAAAAAATAACTTTCTAAAGTTTTATAAGAGAAAGGCTCTTTGAAAAATGCGATTTCCTTATTTCCACTGTGCTATTCTCAACCAGAACGTCCTGGGACACACAGTATTTACTTATCAAATGTGAGGGTACTCCACCTGGTGAAGACAATCATTCTAGGGAAATGCGGTCTGGGGAAAGTTTTTGAGTTGGTGGAGAACTACAAGGGAATATTTTTAAAAAGCATTTTCTCCAATGTTATGTGTGATGAGCCTCTTAAAGATTATGCTGGTTACAAACTAGCAATCTGTAACTTTAATAATAATAAGCACCACTAAGTTGTATTCAATGCCTATAATCTATACAAAAAAACCATAAACATTTCTAGTAGTTTTGCATTGACAGGTAAATGGTAAACCTTACATTCTTCCATTACTATGTTAGTTTGTAAAAAGGGATATCTAGAAAGTTGTAGTAACCTATACAAACACCCAGTAAACTTATGAAAACATTCACTTTCAACAGTTAGCTTTTTAATAAGAGACATCAACAGCCTGTTACGAAGACAAACAGCACCAAGGAGAAGAGCCATTCGTTCCAGCGTAAGGTTTGTCAGTTGCTTGAAACATTTAGGTGCTGATGCAAGGGGTAAAACTGCAGGTTACATACACATTATGCAAAGCGTGACAACAGCACAGTAACACACATCGTATGTTAAGATACAGTCTGTTCACATCGGCTATTTACAAAGATGCAGTTACTCAATTAACAAGCATGGCTTACAGTTCATTTATTCTTTCTGTTATTACAACACAAGATTTCCCAGAACATGAAGAAAGGTTAGGAATATTTTCAAACTGTTTTCCTAAAATATTTTAATAATGATTTTATACACTGTCTTTTTATTTTCCTTTACAATAAAAAGATTTAATGGTATTTATTCGTGTATACACACATACATTCCCTTAATTTTCTAACTGAATGAGCAGGGTCTATTGAAATTCATGTCAGTCATGAAAGAATACTAATCTATTCTAATTTATTATAAGAGGTATTCTGAAATTTGGCTAATATGTAGCAACACTGAAAGAGTCAAAAATATATTTATATATACCTGGTTTTGATAACAAAACTTCAGATCCCCTGAGTCCTTTTAATATAAAAGACTAACTGAAAAAATAAATATTCTTCATATAATAACAGAAATCCAGGTACTCTAGTGATATATATCTTTACACATGCAAATAAATAGGTTTGTAAAAATTCTGGCATAAACATTTATTGAGATTTTTTTTTTAAAAACTTCATTTTCAAATTATCAAAATATATAAAGATATTACAGTCTTCAACTAGTGCAAAGATTGAACTACTCAGTTAGCCATTTTTGTAATAGTTGTGCAGTACACACTGAAGCTTTCTGCAATCCTCTCTTACTGTTCTGCAACCTTGGGTATCGTTTTCTTGACTGATTGTTTCTGTGAGGTCGAAAAGCTGCTCATGCAGAATAGACAGACATCCAGGTTTCTCGCTTATGGCATGGTTTATGCACAAACATCACTGGAATACAGGGTCAGCTATATCCCAGTATAGTACACAGGCATATGCAAATACCAGGTTGGATAATTTTAGAACTGCAGAGTCTTTAAAATACCAAGTGGAAGCCCATGTGGACACCAACTCCTATAGAACATGGCAATGCTAATGTCTGTAACTTGAAGTAAATTTCTGTCCTATACTTTAGACACGCCTTTTTGTGTACTAAGCCAAACAGGTATCAGCAAGATCTTCTAAGAAATGGCCCAGCAGTAAATATCTCAGCACCGTGGCCATAGAGTCAGCTCTGCCACTGGGTGTAGCACCTGTTACAGATGGCGAGGAACAAACAACTTCATTAAGCACCAGTAAAGTATATGAAAATAGCCAGTGCACTTATCCCTGATGAAAATCTAACTCAAAATCATCACATTTAGGAATTTCAGTGCCTGGCAGGAAGCAGAGAGACAGGTGGATGCTTAAAGCATGTGCACTGCGTCACGGGAAAACAGCACCAATGAGCTCAGAAGCGAAGCCACTAGAACCGGTCTCCAGTTAGTGGCTAGGTTTCTCCCTAACTGGGGTAAAATGGCTCTGTTTATGAGCTTAGCTATAAATAGATCACTGACTCAAATCCAGTTTTTATCTGAAAGGCTAATAATACTCATTCACTCATGATCTTTAAAAAAAAAAAAGTGATACAATGCTAATTTTAATATATTTGTGCATTAATTATACTTCCCACCAGATATTTGAAAAATATTAGAGAAAATATTTATTCTCACTATCTATGAGTTTTGTCTATGATTCAAAACATGGAAAAGTAAAATATTCCTAAACCACAGGACATCCACACAGTGGAAAAATGGATATTCATAGTAAATTACTACATAAGTCATAGTTCTCTATGATGCATTTAACTATGAACAATTTACCTTATATAAGCAAATGTCTTTGTCTTTACTATTTTCACATTTCTAAACAAAACAATTTAACAGTGAGGAAGCAAATTTTAAAAGAATGTTATTTGGTTTTAGATCAATTATTGGATAGGCACAGACAAAAGCCACATATAGTCATAAAGTCAAACAAGACACAGCCTTAATCTGCCATTATTACAAGTGAAATGTTAACATTATACACAAATCTGATTAATCAGAGGGGAGGTCAGAGATGTAATGAAAGAAAGCATTTCCATTAGTTCAAATTTCACATATAAAACCATTACATGTATGTAATTACAGT
Source organism: Uromys caudimaculatus (assembly GCA_028551405.1). NCBI lineage: Eukaryota > Metazoa > Chordata > Mammalia > Rodentia > Muridae > Uromys > Uromys caudimaculatus. The sequence goes on along the minus strand of CM052718.1, from coordinate 8,833,366 downwards.
ACTTGAGTGAATTCCTTCTCAAATTATTGACTTTAATAAACATGCCCGGACAGTTGATGGTCGGCTTTCAGAAGCAGTAACCAGATGGAAGATAGTTGTGAATTTTTCCACTTACAAAGAGGAAATTCAAGTAAAAGGAACATAGTCACAAGACTACTCTAACTATCATACCGATTTCCATGGTCCCCGATACCAGGACACATCATCAGGGCAGGCGTGCAGGTGACATTGTATCATGCTAGGTGGCTTGGGCAGTTCACAGCTGTGTTCTTGTGTCATCTGACCATTAGGAAACTGACAGATCACAACTCTTGATTTTACCCCTCCACCACAGGTCTGTGTGCACTGAAAAGAAGAATAGCAAAGTTTATACCTATTGAACTACAAAGAGAATATTCTATTTCTTTCATGTTCTTCTTTTGAGACAAGGTCTTATGAAATCCAGGCTGACCTGGAATTCTATGTAGCTGAGGGTGACTTTGAACTTCTGACCCTCCTGCTCCCACTTGCAGATGTGCCGCACACTCAGTTTATGTGGCCAAATGCACAGCTTTCCTGCATGCTAGGTAAGCACTCTGGCAACAGAGATGCATTCCTAAATTATAAGAAGATAAAGTTTATTTAATCAATGTCTAAATATTATTTGCAATGCTAGAGTTGCAGGTAGCGATGGGAGAGTAGATTTTTAAAAGGAACTTGATACATTTTAGTTGGCAGCTAAAGTATCCCTTTAGAGAAGGGTTTCCAAATTACTTATGAAGAGAGAGTATATGCTAAGGTCATTCTGAAAAAAATAAACTGAGTAATGTATCTATCTAAAAGTACAACTCTTTTCTTTTTCCATCTAAAACATAGGGAAGGGGTGTGGCTAATCTTCAGAGTTACAGTTTCAGAAGTCATCCTTACATAAGAATGCCTAAGAATGCTTGGGGATAAAGAACTGCTTAATGATTTATTTTAAAGGATGTTACAGGATATTTGAATCTGTTTCTAGTTAGGGTGTGGCTCAGCCCTTAGCACACACCTTTAATCCCTCGGGCTGGAATACAATACCCCCATAGTGATCACATTTAACCCCAAACAATGAAGATAAAGTTAGTCTGTAGAAGGAAGCACTCGTGTTTGAAAGTGATGTCTAATTGAGTGGCAGACAAAATGACAAATCAGATTTGACAGAATAGGATATGCCCAACTCTCAGGAGAAGAGAGAGGAAAGCTACTTAAGGGAGAGCCAGACAGTGCAGTGGAAGAGAGCACAGTAGAAGAATGCAGTCCTGGTCGTGGGGAGCAGCACAGTAGAGCTGAGACGGAGAGCAGAGCAGCAGAGAGGGAGGAGGAGGCAGCCTTACTGGGAGAGTTCCACAGACACAGATTGAAGCGAGAATAAGATTGATACAGGTAAAGACAGAACAAACAAGAGAATGAGAAGGAGCCAGAAGACTAGAAAACATTGGTCAGAGTTAGTTTGAGGCTGAGAGAGAAGCCAGGTTGAATTAGTCAGCTGGGAGAGGAGTCTAAGTCAGAACAGCTGAGTGAAACCAGTCAGACATCAGAAAGAACTAGGAAGGGGAAGCTTATTCAGCAGAAAGTCTCAGAGGCTGTAGACCTTCTAGGCCTAGATTAGCTTGTACAGGGGCTGAAAGATTCCAGGTCTAGGCCTAGGTTAGCAGATAGAGACGGTAAGCCTCAGAGAGGACAAATACTCCAGGAGAATAAAAGATACTTTTACAAAAGACAACTTGTCAGATGAATGGCATGCAATAGAGAGCATGGCACAAATGTCAACCTGGTTTTTTCTGTAGCTATATCAACCTAATTTTCTAAGAAGTCTTTGAACACACGCACATATGGGCCTGCACATCAGGCTTTGTTAAATAACATCGATCATGCTATCATGAATGACTAGCACACCAGAGTGCTTCTGCCAAAAGAACTTTTTAAAAATATCTGTTTCTGCACAAAATAGTGAGGGCCCAGAGACAGGAAGCACATGACTTTTATTTTCAAGGATGACATCAGGGGACTTACTTCTCCCCAGTCCCCATAATTCCAGTGCGGACAAGGTCCGGAGCCACAGTGCTTTGACTCTGGGGGCTTGGAGGCCGCGTCACATGCTGTAGTGCTTCGCCCATCTTCATCCTGGCAGACCACAGCCCTGTGCTGAAGACCGCCCTCGCAGCTTCTGGAGCACTGATGGGGACAACAGAAATAAGCACTGGACACTGGACACGGTGAGAACGGTGGCACCCGCTCAATGTGAAGCAACACTCAACACAACCCGCTCAAAGCAAAGCAAGGTCAACAGTAAAATCTCCCACCCAGAGTCACAGTTTTAATCAAGAAAATCTGTCAAAACACTTGACTTTTACCAAAGGCTTCATTAAAATTTGACCATGGTAGCACATGAGTTTAATCCCAGCACTCACGAGGGGGAGGCAGAAGCAGGCAGAGCTCTGTGAGTTTCAGGCCAACCTGGTCTATATATCCAGCCCCTGTCTTAAAAATAAATAAAAAATTGTTGATGAAAAGAAAGTCTTTCAAGCTTGCATTAGAAAGTGAACCTTCACCCTCAACATATATTAAGTAGAAAGAAATTAAGGTTTTAAGGTCTCACTGGGAGGGTATTTTAAAGCAGACACCCTAGAGTTCCTTGCTGTTCAGCCCACTGTCTGCACCATAGAAAGAACCCCTGCATCCTCAGGACTCACAGCAGACTTCTGCATAGCCTCTCAGTAAGTTTTGTTCCTTTCTCAAAAACCTTGAGTCTTACCTATTACGGGAATTGATCTGGTTTGCATGATATGGACTCTAATCAAGTGCCATTCAAGCTCCTTCCTCAGTAATCACTTCCAATTAGAGATTACCCTGGGGGCTTGTAATCTGCCTCAGAATGCTTCAGCCTTTGAAGAGCTGAGCTATTGATCTTTAGATAACATTCACATTAAAAGCATTTGATGTCATTACCCCATATCTGGGAAAGGACTGTAATATAACTCAGTCACAAAATTAATATAACTCAATAAAGACAGCTTACTGCTCCCCAAGGGCCTGTTCTCCACTGGTTTCCTCTGATTGACAGCTGGACCCCCTGATCTTGAGTCTCTTCCGGTTTGTGAGTTAATGGAACATTTCTTCCTGGAACATGGCTTGGCTGCTCAGAGGAGCCGGGAGATCGGCCGTAGGAGGCTGGGCAGGCTGCCAGGCTACATTCTTGTTCAGTCACAGGACGGCCTTCAGGGTCACAGTAACTCTCATCGACCAGCTGGTGGTAGTTCACGCATAAAACATGTCGAGTGGTTTGCCCATGTCCACAGGAGGCTGAACACTGATCGGGAAAGTTAACCAACATTACAGTGGCATATACTCCATCCATATCAAACACTGTCTTTACATTTTCGGTGCCTGCTTGCTTGTAGGCATACTCACCGGTGACCAGTCCCCTGCTTGCCACTCTCCACAAGGGCTGAAGCAGAGAGTCACCGCCGCAGGTCGAGGCAAGTGGGCACAGTTCGACTCATCTGCCACTTCATCGTGAGCATCTCGGCAGCTCACATAACGGGCCTGACTGCCTCTCCCACAGGACACAGAGCACTTTACAAAAAGCCAAAGGACAGTGAGATGGATCTAGTACCTCCCCCACTCCTGCTACCTGTAGCTGCGGTGTCTCAAAATACCAAGGTTGCAAAGAAAGCATAGAAAAGAGGTGATAGTCACGTGGCATAATTTCTGAGTCAAATACAGAGAAGGCAGTAAAATTCCCCACTTTAGATCATCCATTTTACACGTCAGATCTAATAATTTGAGTGAACATAATATTTAAAGTATTTAGTCACACATGAAAATTAAAGGTACTGAAGACATTTTGTGTAAGAGCATCTTATATAGATATTAAAAACAACTGTGAACGACTTTGAAATAGAAGTCATCTGATCCCATAATTTAAAATCTGGGATTAAAGCAAGCTGAAATGCCTAACACATGATAGCCCTCGAGTAAATAGACAAAACAGCACAAAAATGTCTGCAGTTGAGCCAGAAACTGATAAATTTGGAATACCACATCTGCTTCTCGGTGTCCGGACTATGGGTCTTATCTTCATTTTACAGATTAGAAAACACATCCTGAAGATTTGCTCCCCTGCACAGAGACTTGGGCTCATGGAAAGGACAGCCATTTTGTCATTCCAGCCAGCACCTAATTCTAAGCCCTGCAAATCTTCCATACCCATCAAATGCCGGAGAAAGAATGCAGACATTAAAGCTGGCACAACCAAGCAATTGGTTTACAAATGCGAGGCCTCCACAGAAGAAATGCTGTGTCACTTACTGGGGTCCAGGATCCATGGCGCCACTGTGCTGCCTTTCCCAGGGGGATGGCTGGGAAGGAGGTGGCCCCAACTTTTGGAATAGCCAGGCAAGGTGCAAATATACAGTCCTGTTCAAGAAAAGTAAACCTTATTGGATGCCATTTAACTATCCGCTCTGACTTGTATTAAATCCTGTATTTGGTTTCCCTTTTCACCTCTACAATCCGACAGTACTACACGTTAGACTGTAAATGGATGACCTACAGGCTCTCATTTTCAGAAATACAAAGTGCTGGCAAGGACTAGTACTGACAAGAAGGAAGTAATAGTATTGGACAGGAAGGAAGTGATAGCATTGGACAAGAAGGAACTGATAATATCAGACAAGAAGGAACTGATAATATTGGACAGGAAGGAAGTAAAAGTACTGGACAAGAAGGAAGTGATAGTATTGAATAGGAAGGAAGTAATAGTATTGAACAGGAAGGAAGTACTAGTACTTGGTAGGAAGGAAGAGAGTACTGGACAGGAAGGAAGTAATAGTACTGGACAGGAAGGAAGTGATAATATCAGACAAGAAGGAAGTGATAATATTGGACAGGAAGAAAGTAATAGTACTGGACAAGAAGGAAGTGATAGTATTGAACAGGAAGGAAGTGCTAGTACTGGGTAGGAAGGAAGAGATAGTACTGGACAGGAAGGAAGAGATAATATTGGACAGGGAGGAAGTGCTAGTACTGGACAGGAAGGAAGAGATAGTACTGGACAGGAAGGAAGTGCTAGTACTGGACAGGAAGGAAGAGATAGTACTGGACAGGAAGGCAACATTCCAATGTCTGTCACCATTCCATCTGACCACTAAAAGGATAAAGCCCTTCAAAACAGCCCTAATATGCAAATTCTGAAGGAATATAGGACTCTACCATGAAAAGAACACTTCCCCAGTTCATGGGGCACACAATCGCAAACACTATCAAAGAATGGGTATATACGAGTCCAGTGAACCCTTTTTTTTTTTTTTCTGCAATCACAGGAGGTTTATTTGGGGGACCAGTGCACTGGGGTTGAGCTTGTGTCCCACGCAGGGGCAGAGGAGTTCGACCCTAAGCAGCTGAAGCCAGGGGTATTTAAAGGAAAAAACCACAAGAACGGAGAGAATTTGCGTTATGGGGAAGTACAGAATGTTCTAAATTAGTCACAAGGCAGTTGCACAAACATTTTTGTGGTTAGCTAGTTCTTGGAACATTGTGCCTCTGGCCCTGGGGCCAGGCCAAGGTCATTTGTTTCTTAGGGGAAAGAATGCAGGCAGGTGGGGATTGGCCAAGCATGCAATTTCAGTCCTATTTCTGTTTCTGGCTCCAAGTGTGCTAGGGGTCTAACTTTCCTCATAAGGGGGTCAGGTCTTTCATTCCTCACTTCTTCTAGTGCTTAGTTCTAATCTTAGAACTATATTTCTGTATCGCCGTAGCCTGTTTGTCGTGTTCCCCCAAAGCCTGGTATTGCTGTCTTAACATTAGTATCTGTACAGCACTTACTCGTTCCCTGACAAAAGCTATTAATCCATTAACTAAACAGGGTCCAATAGTGAGCAAAAGGAATAAAATCAGCAGGGGTCCTGCTAAGGCAGAGAACAGAGTTATCATCCAAGGCGACTTAGCAGTGAACTTTTGTAGAGCAGATAGAGAGGAGCCTTAGAATAAACACAAGGGTGGGAAACCAAGAATGACACATTCTGTATTTTAGAAAGTGCTTCAAGGTGTATATGATAAGAACAAATATATATACATATATATATATATATATATATATATATACATATGTATATATACACACACATACACACACACACACACACACACACATATATATATATATAATTTGTGCTCATCGATAGCCCTTCTATTACATATGCATTTCTTCTTCTGATCCATGAAGAGACCTCCTTTACCTGTCTGTCACTTGGCCGGCTGGCTCTTGGGCATTCTCTGTCATCTAGCACGGTGCCAAATATCTCATTGATACACTTAACAGCACGCATCTGGTATCCATGTCCACAGGTGGCCGTGCACTGAAAGGAAACCATAGGTGCCAAAAACAGTTTTCAAGGGTTACACACATCCCCACCTTCTTAGTGAACTACAGTTACACGTAGTTAACCGTGTGCTTTCCTTAGCTGTTTTGACCAACCCTTGGTGTCAGATGACACCTGTAATCAGTACATTGAATCGACATGCCTATTTATTCAAATTTTTTGTGCAGATATTACCTAAACACCACAGTTTATGTACCATGACTAATGTATTTTTTAAGTTGTCAGGTTAAGATGTTAGTAGAGTCCTGCTATACCAAGCGAGGAAACAACACAATTTCACTAAAACACAACCCTGCCCAATGGACATATGTCATCTAATATGTAAAGTTCCTTCTCTAGAAAGAAATGTGTACTCAGTTAAAGAAATGAGAGGAGCCTTCCATCAGCCACAGCAGTCTCCAGGGGACACTGAACTTCCCCACCTCACCTGGCACGATCATCCTCCACCTCAGAGCCTTGGACAAGACTCCTAAACACAGTAAGGGCAAAGTCAGCATAGACACCGGGCATAGTTACATGTTCGTCCGCTGAAATAGCAGATGTTTTCAGCATTTTGGTGAAAGTAAATTCAAAAACAAAACTGGATACTAAGCATGGCAAAGCTATCAGGAACTGCATTTCAGTTATGCATTTTTTCAAATATTAATATGTGTGTGTGTGTGTGTGTGTGTGTGTGTACACAGATGCTATTGTACTTATGTGGACGTCAGAACGCTTTGTGGAGTCAGTTTTCCCCTTCAACCTTGTATGAGAGTTCCCAAGATCAAACTCAGAATTTCAGGCGTTTGTAGCAAGTCCCTCACCCATGGAACAATCTTACCAGCCCCCAGGGTGTATTTCCAAGTGACGCCCAGCCACTGCCTCCCCTAAGGAGAAAGTTAATCATTACAGTTTTCCAGCCATTTTCTATACAGCTGTGTAGAAGCAGAGAAGCCCCCATCATGTACTCACAGCACCCCATGGTCCTACATGCCAAGAAGCACACGCACGGAGCTCACAGGGTCTCAGAGACTCGGGCTTGGTACTGGCATTACAGAAGCCATCCATTACAGGGTCTTCACTCTGCTGACACCAAACCTGTCTCTGCTTCATCCCTTTTCCGCACGTGACAGGACACTGAGACGTGAACACAGCCTCATTACAAAGTGCCACAACTATCCGCTAGCCCCCAACTCCTCTAGAGACATTCACTGGTAAAACCAACCACTCCTAACATCTGCCACCCAGGTCTGGTTAAAATATCCATCTGTTCTAGAAACAAAGATCCAAAGCTAACCTTTGGAGAAGTGTGTGACCCACAATGCGATAGTACTCCTGTTTTTTTATGAAGGTAGTGATAGACTAAATATCAGTAAATGTTACTGCTGGCCTGATCTTTATAAATAGCCCTAGAACTAGGTGGTTTTACATGTTTTTCCTGCTTTTCTGACAAATACATTTGGAGCTTACAGTCCTGGCCGTAAGTTCCCATAGCACAACATTCGCTAGCGGTTTTCTGAGCCATGTGTTTAATGTTACCTCACTCCACTCACTCGTTGCCCAGCTGGGACACGGAAATTCATTGCAGTTCCCCAGTACCGCCCGCGGAAGCTCCCGACACTCTCGTTCAGCAAGGCGGTGGCCAAACCCATTCACACAGTAGGACTCCCGGGTCTTCTCACCACCTCCACAACTCCTAGAACACTAATTAAAAACGAAACCAAACCAGTGACTTTAAAAAAAAAAAAAATCAAAATTGTAACAATAATAAACTTTAGAGAACTAGAAACATTTGAAAATTGTTTTTTTTTTTTTTTTAAGCGACACTTTGTATTTTACCTGGGACCACTCTGAATAATGCCACCTTGTCAAAACACAGCTGCCATGGCATGGCTCTCGGTTGGGAGGTTTGAGCTGGTCACCACAATACTGATCTCCTACTGGGACAGTCTGTCCTTTATGAACAGAGTACTTCATGCAGTGAACATCTAGGGTCCTGTATCCTTGGCCACACTGGGACGAGCAGTCGCTTTTCCCAGTGATATACCACCTAGAGAGGAGAGGTTAGTACAGTTAGGAACTTATGAATATTAATTTATATTAAATTTAGAGGCTTGGGCATATGATTTAATTTTTTTAAACATTTTAAGAGTTCAGGAATAATCCATTAGAAATTATTTGATAAATCACTGAATTAAGGATGAAACATTCTTGTATTGGACCTTCTATTGTCTGTAGGAGATCTGGCCTCCCGTTGCCAGAGAGCTGGCCATGAACCTCAGACCAGGGGGCAAGGGATCTTGCCACAGAATGCCAGGGGCCTGGCTCAGTGTGCTGAGGATCTTGAACAGAAACTTCCTTTTCTGTTATTATTGTTTAACACAAAACTAAGTGGCTGGATACAAGCTGGGACAATTGCTTCCTTTTAAATAAAACTCAGATGCCTCCTTCAGCTTTGAGAATTTTTAAATAAAATCCCATTGAACTCAATGTCCATGCTGAGTTGCCATGCAAATAGTTTTCTTGGTTTATAATCATTTTCATAACAAGGTGGCTTGCTTTATACCTAGGCTACATAGTAAGACAGCCTGGACTACATAGTAAAACAGCCTGGGCTACATAGTAAGACAGCCTGGGCTACATAGTAAGACAGCCTGGGCTACATAGTAAGACAGTGTCTCAAATAAACAGTGCTTTTTTTGCTTGCTTGTTTGTTTGTTTGTTTTGCTTTGACCCAAGTCTGTTGTCCACAACAGTGGTTTAATAGAGTTCCATATGATCTGGAAGCTGCTGGATCAATAAGGTGCTGTGTCGTCTTCATCTGTATAATGGGAAATTGTGTCTAAGTGTGTATTTACTGATCTGCAGCCATAAGTGTTACTTTAGGAGGGCAGCTCAGCCCTGAGTGGTGGGGCTTTGGCAGTGGGGTTCTCTGTAGCGTGCACATTGCCTTTCCAGAGCTTGGGGAACAAGTCGAGCTGAGTAGTCGGTATGGACTCAACCCAGAAGTATTGCCCTCAGGGTGCGGTTTCAGGTGTGATGAGATTATTGATTGCCTTTTTCTACATTTTGATAAAGAGTGCACAGAAAGGTCATATAAGTAAATCATGTCCCATGAGTTAAACTTTGTTTCATGAAAAAAAAGGGAAAAGTTCTTGTGTAAAAATATAAGGCTTAAAGAGACTGGGTTCCAATTTTTTAAACGTGTGTGTGTGTGTGTGTGTGTGTGTGTGTGTGTGTGTGTGTGTGTGTGAGCTTATTATCTTCCAAATGAAATCTTGGTTACTCTAAAACTCTGCAAACGCTGAGCATATTGGTCTCACACTACCAGTTGGTGGCAATCATGGAGGTGTGCCTTAGAACTGCAAGCTTCCTTGAGAGCATCGAACTTTAATCATGGTAGACTTAAGACTCCACAGGATACACTAACTTCCAGTCAGACGGGCTCCTCCTCTGTAATCCCCAGGCCAGACCTTGGTATATGAACTGGGGCAGTCTGGGACTCAGTGCAGTGAATAAAATACAGCCTTTGGAAACTGGCTAAATAGTTTTCTTGTGATGCATATCATAACCTCTAGTTAATTCTTATATTCTCTATTTAGAAATAATTTTTTAAAACATTGTTCACTAAGTAAAAATGGTAACTTTAGCTGAATTACCGCAACTGTAGTCTAGTGTACACCTGTATAAAAAAGCATGGGGTTGAGACCTCATTCCTCTGAAGGACTTTGCTATGTTCCTTACAACGTCAGTGGTCATTTCTATGAGGCTTTTCTTTTGTGACTTCACCCAGTGCCACAGTATATCCAAATTCTCACTCGTCATGCATGAAGGAGAGGCTTTGGCTATCGCTTAATATTAAATATCACCTGGCACAGAGTAATGTCTTTAATTAGAATATGAGGTTATTGGGTTTTTGTTTTTAGTGTACATCAGTCTAGTAACCAGTCACACACATATGGAGACTCACACACAAATATCTAAGAAATTTAGAATTTGGTATAGAAGTGTCAACTTGCTTGCACCTTGCTTAGGATTATTAATATATTAATCCATTTCTAATATATCAGGGAATTCAATGTATACTCTCTCATTCTCAAATATTACATGTTGATGGGGTCTTAATCTCAGCTGGAGTTGTATAATCACACTACACAAATCTACTGCATCAAATCTTTAAACCATGGGTTTTCAGATTATCGTTTATCTGGATTCATTTTACAGAATAAATTGCTTCCATGTTGCACACAGTATGCCTACATACTGGTCTTTAGCTAATACGATTAATTCAAAAGTCACACGAATTACTGAGCATGGGCATAAAGTAGAGATCTTGAGTGTTATAAACGACCTGGCAGAAGATGGGAATTAACTAGCTGCTGGCTCCACGAAAGGCACTATGCTAGATGTCTTATCTGGGAATTAGTTCATCTTCGTTACAACAGTTTACATCACACAGGACTCCTCTTTTACCTGAGTTCACAGTCTGTATTGCACTTTTCAGTCACAAACAGTGGCAGCGGTAAGTGGACACAACTTTGATCGGATACAACTGCATGGTCACTCTTACGAACGCAGGCAACTTTTCTTCTATGAAGACCTTGGCCAGAGTGGAAATTAAAAAGTAAAGAGAAATGTATGTAAGTAGATGTCCTGTAGTTACAATAACTAGCACGAATGACTCAGCTAGGAAAGCAGAATTTATTGATACTATTCGCAGGTCATTACATTAATTAGTCTTGTCAGGAATTACTTTTTATAAGCTGAATCCTCAGTGACCATGGGATGGGGGTGGGGGTGGGAGTTTGCTTAGAGAGGAGCCCAAAAGGAAGATGGGTAGCTATGGAGTAAAAAACTCCTTCACCTCTGTAAAAGCATGGAAGTCATGCTACTTCTAGGTCACTGTCCTCATGGATTACTTTCTAATATGTGCTGTTAAGGTGTTATGACAACTTCTGTGTCAGGTGGAATGACACTTATGTCATCTGACAGACAGGGATACAGCCTATGACAACAAGCCCTGTCCTTTCTCTTCAGAACAGCACTGTCCATATAGGACTGACCTTTCAGACAGGAGTCATGAATGCCAAAGGTAATGACAAGCAAGTCAAAGATTAGTAGTTCCACAGGTTGCAGGGGACAGAATGGAAGGGTGACACATGGGTTTTGTGGGGACTGTGAAACTCCTCTGTGTGACACTGGACATCACCATTCGCTTGTCAAAACCCACAGAATTCACAGCATGATGAAGAAGGACTCTAGTGTAAACTGCAGATCTCATCAAGAGCCAGAACTAACTTGTGAGTTATACATACGTGTCGATGGACGCAAATGCTCATGGCGGAGCACCAGGAGGAAGAGGGTTGGGACAGATGGGGCAAGTCAGAAATAGTCAGCTCTTCTGTACTTCCACTGTTTGCTAGGACTACAGCTCTCTAAAAGTAAGGTCTGGCTTTGTTTCCAGGGCAGAGAAAGACACGTCAATGAACCCTGAAGCATGGTCTGATCAATGACGGCTTCAGCTCACCCCACAGAGACTGGGCAGCTGTTTCTCTTCAGGCCAGCCAGGGCCAGAGCACCCACCCTGAGTCTGCATCCACTTCAGGAGCTGAAGCACTCAGTGACACGATCAGATTTCTGTTTGGTAAACGTTCGACTTTGTACTCGCACTTGACTAAACATGAACACGTGTTTATCTCAGATCTAGTCTAAGCCCTCTTTAAAATAAATGTAAATGATTTTGCAGAGGCATGTATGTAAAGGAGCAAAAGAAAACAAGGAAAGGAAACGAAGCCGACAAGAAGAGGGAACTGTAAAGATGAAAAGGATTGGTAAATGCTTTGGACAGAGCCAAGGCAGACGAAGCCCAACCTTGTGAGGGCAAGAGGGGTAGGCATGAAAAACAAAGACTGGGTTAGAACTCAGATTCAGAGGATGGCTAAATTACAACTACTCCAATCACCAAGAGCAGGCTGCGAGCCTCAAATGCCATTTTGTACATTCTGTAATTGCAGTAACACATAAAATGAGACTAGCAAAATGAACTTTAGTGGCTCTTATATTTAACCCCAAGTATACTGAATTTCATTGTTTCAAAATACTGATATAAAAACTATTAAAATATATTTCACTTTGTTTTCGTTTTAATCTTCAAAATCTAGTGGGAAGCCCTCATGTGAAAGCAGACTGGTCAGGGATGACTGGTGGCTGCCATACTGGACAGAACATCTCTAGAAAAGGAGAGCATACAGCCTCCTTTTCTAGAGAAGGAAGGGTCGCCTGGGACAGAAACGCCTTGACTAAGGAAGATGCTCTCACTCAGAGGTGACATCCCAGCTCCCTGCACTCTCTATGCCCACTGCATCCAGCCCAGTTCCGTTTTCCCCACCATGACCAAAGGAAGACAGGAGACTTTTTTTCTCTCTTAGGGCACTGATCCCAAAAACAAATGCTCAACTGACTTTAGGGTCTCCCCCAGTCATTCCCATGATCCAGAAAGCAGTTCTAGTTCTTAAGTATCGAAAAACATGAACAGGGGCTTCAGGAAGCCGCAAACATGAGAAATAAGGACAAGCAGAATGAGCAGGAAACAGGCATGGCTAGAGCTACTAAGCAAGCAGGTTGTAGATGGCAGATTATTAAAAGGCTTGGATTGAAGAGGCTTCCCCTTCAAATAAGAGAAACGCTAGGAAGACGAAAGACTAGTGTGAGAAAAATCATAAAAAAAAAAACCAACAAAAAAACAAGAAGAATCTATTTCCCAAAAGATTGTCATAAAAAATCACAGTAGACAGACGAGAAAGACCAGCGCATCAAGGGGTCTGTGTAGGCCGCTGAGGAAGCCCCAAGTAGATGTGTGTTGCTGTCAAGAACCAATGCCTGAGAGCCCTGGACATTGGCAAAGCCTTCCCCTGGTCCATGTGCAGATGCTGCAGAGTGTGCAGGTAACGTGGACAGCAGCTTCCTTCCACCCAGATACTTACAGGCTGAGACCGCTTCACTACGAGACCTCCCCAGGAGACTCGTGAGCCCTCCTCCTCAGGCGGTGCATGGTAAACACTCCGAGGTTCCAGTTCCTGCCTGGGTGGTGCAGCTCTGTGGGGGCTAGCATGGTTCTCTCTAATCCCAGTCTTTCTGTACATATGCCTGCATCTGTGCTTGTTTCCCCAGTCCCCAGTCATGCAGGTCAGAGCAGTGTATCTGTTCTCTGACACCATTAGAACTACAGAGAGGATCCAGAAAGCTTTAAGAATGGAGAATGCGGGTAGCCAACGAGCGCCGTAGAAAGGGGGAAACCTCTGCCTGGGACGCCAGGAGTCGGTAGCCAACGAGCGCCTTAGAAAGGTAACCTCACAGGAACTTGGAAGGACCGTGAGTGGGGTTGAGGGGAGCAGCACCTCTCGCCCAGA
>CM052718.1:8803825-8819080 GCA_028551405.1 Uromys caudimaculatus | reverse complement strand
GGGGTGGGAGGTGGAATTCCCTCCTAGAGGCGGGTTGGGGAGGGGATGGGGGGTATACAAAGAGGAGACTCAGAAAAGGGGAAACATTGGAAATGTATATAAAGTATCAAAAATAACAAAGGAGGAAAAAAAAAAAAAAGAATGGAGAATGCCCCATACAAGCCCACGGAAGTAAAGAGGAAGCTGAAGAAGAAGCCAAAGGGTAAGACCTTCATGTGTCTAAAGACAAGCTGTCTCTCTAGAATTTACACCATTAGATTAAAGAATTTGCCAAGCGTCTCAGAAATTGTAAGTCCCCCAAAATTCCCTTTCCTTCTCTAAAATGTACTGTGGTCTGTTTCCCCTAATGTTGGAGGTAAATATAAAAGAGGATTTGTGAGATGAAAGAAATACTGAAGAGAGTTCCCAGGATTATATTGAAGGGGTGTCTAAGCAGGACAGTTATACAGTGAGTCTAAAACAATACACATTTATGAGCACAAGAGCAAAGAGGGATAGATATCTGCAAAGATAGAGGAAAAAATACTTAAAAATAACGTAAGAAAATTCTAAGACAAAAATGTATTCTAAAGTCTTGAGTATGAGTTAGTTTCAGAACACAGAAAAGTAGGTAACAAGCCACAGGGTTACACAGAGCAGAGAATCTGACCACAGTATTTGATGGCCAAGGGATTCATAGTTTCCATTTTCGGATGCTATCCTTGAGGTATCCACTGTATTCTAGAGTCGTTCTTCCTTCACCTGTTGCTTGACTTGCTGTCCCACGTCCACATCCACACACCTTATATCTGTTTACACATTCAGTGCAGGATGGCTGCTCCCACCTCTCTGAACTCCACTTGTCTTCTGCAAAGTTCACCCAAGGCCTTTTCATCGACTTGAACCTCCCCAGTCCACCGGCTAGACCTTGTGTCAACTTGACACAAGCGAGAGTCATTGAAAGAGGGAACCTCAACTGAGAAAATGCTTCATAAGCTTGGCCTGTAGGCAAGACTGTGGGACACATTCTTGATGAATGATTGAACTGGGAAGCCACAGCCCACTGTGGGTGGTGCCCCGCCTCACGTTGCTTTTTGCCATGATGTTTGATCTCAGAAGAGAAACGCTAAGCCACCCAATACTGGCAGTGACCTAATTCGACTCTAGCATTGATCTCGGTTGATCTTATGTCACCTACTACTGTGTCCGTTCTGAGAGCCTGCCCCACATAATGACAGAACACCATTTCCTGTGACCATCCTGAGCAGTTCTGCCCCAATGCCAAAGGACAGAGGCAGGGACTTTTCCAGGAGAGTGCCACTTCTCCAGTGGCACCTGGCAAGTGAGATGCTTGTCATCCAGGGCCACCCACCGCCTCTGGCCACCTACTGTCCCTCATCTGCACACTATTCTGAGATTCCTTCCCTCCAATCCACCACTCCCCACATGCTCTATTCTATGCAAGATTTATACCTCAGCTCCCACACTCTACAACTTCCTCTACCTTTTCAAGGAACTCTCCATGAGTAGCCATGGCACTGCATTTGCATGACACTATCTATTTATGTGCAGGCTATATCCAAATATAAAATTAGGCTCTTAACAATAGTCTGTATCGAAGTGGTCCCTCAATAAATATCGCCGGTACAGAAACATAGCATCATATCATAAACCGCCCACAATTATGACCACACCCTGACTCCACTGTTTCCATTTTCCCCTCTGCTCTCCAGCTTCCTGCTTTGCCCTTTTCCTCTCGGATCCTCCCAGCCTTTCACATCACAGTACAAATGTCATTTTCTCGTGTCCAAGGAAGAGAAATAAAATTAATGTTTGACATTGAGACAGTAAAAGACAAATGGGATTCTAAGAAAAGCTGTGTGAAGGAGAGCAACTGGGGGGGGGGGAGGTTGGTACTAGCTTGAAAACCTAGAGAGAAAGGAGAGAGAGAAACAGTGAAAGATGTTGAGAACAGTAGGGTGGATGGGATAGCCACAAGAAAGAGGAAGACTGAGAAGAAGAGGTACAGATAGAATGTGCATGCCTGTGTGCTCCGTGGATGGAAGGTCTCATTAGCCAGCCAGACTTAAGAGAAATCCAAACAATACCAGCATGCATAAACTTGGGTCTCTTATTTAAGGCCAGGGTACCTTGGCACATTTTGGTACAGTCTTGCCACGGCCCATATGGATCCCAGGAGAACAGATTACTCCTCTCCTCAATGGGGATGTTGAAGGAATAGTGCACGTCAGGGTTGTATAAATTACCCACACACAACACCTCAATAAAATACAGAGGAACACACAATTAATTTATAAAAGATACACTCTTGAGACATTGTTTTCATAACTGATGTTGTCCACTGATAAAACCGAAGCTCTGCCTCGCCTCTGCCTACTAGCCGTTACCTGCAGAACAAGCTCCGCCTCCAGCCGGTCCGTGCTATTAATTCTTTCAATCGAGTTGTTTGACCCACTGTATTCGAAAACAGCGCCCTGGATGTTGATCTCTTTCTTTGCCATACTTACAACAAAGTTTCCATTCAGAAGAAAGTTCCCTTGAGTGTCAGATAATGCTGTAAAACGATACAATGTGGCTCATGAGACAGGGAAGGAACGGGGTGGAATAACTGTCTTCATTTTCAAATTCAAACTCCTTTCTGAATCTGAAGAAGGCAACTACAAATGGATGCTAAGGAAATACACTACTTTACAATGCTATAAATCTGCAAGTAAGGAAACTTGAACAGAGCAGCCAAATATATTAAGACAGATTCAACCCTGCTGTATGCCAGAACCTCTTCAGAGGCACGAAACAGGAAGGACACACAGGAAGAGGAGAAACTGAACGAACCAGAGCACCCCCATACAGAGCACCCAACTAATCAGTCATTGATGCAGAAAGCAAAGAACAGCCTGTCTGCATTCCATTTATGCTTAATTCAGAACAAATGTGCAAAGCCTTAACGTTTTAAAGCCAAATTTTACAATTAAGTTAGCCCTTTGACAATGTCATACATGGATGCAGTGCATTCTGGTTACTCTCCCCACCCCTTCTCTCCCTCCCCATCCCCTCTCCCACTCCTCTCTACTAATCCTGTTCCCTGATTCATGACTCTCGGTTTAGTTTTGTGGCTCACTTAGTTTAACCAGGGCCATCTGTGTGACCACTGGACCATCGGGATCCGAGCAACATAAAACACTAGCAGGGTACACCACCCCCACGGAAATGTCCACAGTTCTTCCCAAAGAAGCTGATGATCACCACTGATACATGTGACTATTTTCAAAATAATATCTTCCTTTCATAGACCCTTTCAATCAATCTTTAATTGATTCCTATTATAGAATCAATATAAACCCCGGCGATCATTATTATCACCTTGATCGTATCTAGAATCACCTGGAAGGCAAGCTTCCTGAGAGGGAGCATCAGGATTATGTGAGGTACTGGCCATGCTCATGAAGGGTCATTTTGATTAGGCTTACTGAGGTTAGGATTTTCTAATACCAAGCAGCACCATTCCTGGCTTGGGTCCAGTCTATATAGAAGAGAAGGCTAGCTGAGCACAGGCAGTCATCATCCTCTGCTTTCTGACTGTGGTTGGCAGGCCACCAGCTGCCTCGTGCTCCTGTTGCTCAGACCTTCTCTCCACATTGGATACACCCTTGACATATAAGGCCAAACCAAACCCTTTTACCTTAAATGTCTTTTGTCATGATATTTCGTCACGGCAACAAGAAGTAGCTGGGACTCCTGTCATACATGTACACGTGTGTGTATATATAATATATATTCATCATTTGCTACATCTAAATACAGAGTTACATGGAGTCCATAGCTGCATGAAACTGAGCATTCTTCAGTGAGCAGCTCCACTGGGTATGTGGGTCGCACATACCCAGCACTTGTGCAGAGAGGTAAGTGAGCAGCTCAATATTTCAAATCTTACTAACTGGAGGCAGATGTTAGTAAGATGGGGATGTACACCTTATCAGCTGTACATCACCCCCTTCTCCAGGTTGAGGAAATCGGTAATTCAGGAATTGGCTCACTCTGAGAAGAAAACCTTTGTAAACACCCTCTAGTGTTTCTAGCTAAGCAAAAGTCTCCAAATCTGAAATACGTTTTTTTCTTAAGAAAAAAGACAGGAAACGAAAATGTGTTTACACACTAGAAACACACAGTGACCATAGTCAGTAATATCTCAAAATATAAAATTAGTTACATATAGAAGAAATGTAAGTAAAACTTTATTTAAGTACTGGTGCTACACACTAAAAACACATTTAAGGATAGCCAAAGGGTACTTACAGTGAGCATTAGAGGGAAGAGAAATTTATTCCAAATATACTTGCAACTTTAATTGACTAAACTTTTGGTTACCTAAGATACTATAATGAAAAACAAAAACTAAGATTTTTTTCCTGTTATTTCTTTTTTCTTTCTGAAAGGATGTATTGTGTATAACTTAAATATGTTTTGTGTAGACAGAGCTCCCTCAATCACAGACGTCCAAGGAATGGCACACAAGCTATTCATACATCACTGTTGCTTACATACCAAGATAGTTGTCATCTTCTGGCCTTCCAGAATAGCTGTGCTGAAGAATTTCAATGTTTGTAGCCCCTGCAGGGATCTTTACAACGACATTGTAACCTGAAATATAGATTTGCAAGCGTAAAATTTCACAAAACTATAAATGTATTTCTTTGCCCCTTGTATACAGGGTGAACGCCCCAGAGTATGACTATTACACAAACCTCAGACTTTCGAGCAATTATTACCATGAAGTAGCTGCAGGACGGCAGGGCGTGGTCATACCTAGCATTTCCTTCTAGCCTTTAACTCGTGGTTAAGTGGGTTCTTCCGTCTGAAACTCACCTTAACACACCACGCAAGACTGACATGAGGGTAACTGCCCCAAATGCATAGAATTTAAGATTCAGTTTCTTCTTCCCATTTTGTTTTTGTTATTGTGTATGCTTGTGTCAGGGGTGGGGGGAGGGGAGGCGGTGCCTGCAGTGACAAGATTTCAGATATCTGGAGCTGGAGTCAAGGCAGTTGTGAGCCACCTGAGGTAGGTGCTGAGAACTGCACTGGCTCTTCTGCAAAAGCAGGAAGTGCTGCTTCTGAGCGGTCTTTTCAGCTCCAACCTTGAGACTCTAAAAGCTCAACATTTCCATTTTGTTTGCTTGTTTGTTTTTTCCTACTTCTGTAATTCTGAATGTATAATAGAATGTTTACCTTGGGTCAACACACTTACAATCTGGGATTTCAAATCCATTCACAAATCTAGGGATATCAGGGCCACTGACACGGTGTGTTGATGGAGATGAAATAGCCGAAAATTTTATCATTGAGAAAATAATAAAATTAAAATTTTTTTCTTAATCTCTTAGTTGGTGCCTCAAACAAGGATCTCCATATTTACATCCAAATTTTGCATGACTTTTAAAAGTCTATCAACATCTGTTACAAGAAAAGTAAAAAAGTTTATTGGAGTGGAATGAAAGTTATATCTCTCATTCATTGGACAAGATTCTGCAATATTGGCATTGCTTCAAGAGTAAGTGCCAGGTAAAATACACATTAAACAAGCAAACGAGAACTTTTCCTGACCCTGAAAATACTCCCAGAGCCAGCTCAATCCCCCAGGTAAAGCACAGAACTCCACGGGTTCAAGAGATATTACTACAGCTTATTTCTTGTCCTTTTTAAAATTGGCCCCTCAATTTAGTACATGAATAATAACTGTAATTTTTCTTAGGCCTTAAATTTGAAAAGACCGTGCCAGGGTTATAGTCATTTAAAGATGACACTGCCAGGTCACCTGTAGGCCTTTGCAGCAGCTTGACTTATCTTTTTAAGATGTCACAACTTAGACATAAAGATAACGGCTTGCTTGACTGCTCTGTGTGTCCGGCAGGTTATAATCTCCAAGGTTAATTTTAACGCAGACAATTCTCCTCAAAATAACTTCTTCCACCTGTCTCCTCAATGTACTTGAAGGGTGCCAGGATGAAGGCGGCCACCAGGGGGCAGATGTGCTAAATATTATCCCCACCCTGCAAATGATTTGCAGCTGGCTTCCTATTTGTATGGGAACTATTAATCGCCACATAATTTACACAAAGGTTAACTACTCAGCTCTAATTTAATGTGCGTGGTTTTGTAATGGGAAATGTGTTTTAGTAAGTGAAGTCTACGACAAGTGTGTCAGTGGTTATGAAAGGGGGTCAGGTGTGTACCTCACATGAAATAATCAGTAACCAAGAGAAAAGGTGGATGCTGTGAACATCCATGACCATTTCCAGCACATTAAAATATGAGTTGTTTTATGCGTATCACATAGATAAAAATTTTAAAAACCAAGTCTTGTGTAATAACCCTTAACCAAATAGTTACTATTAGCGTCGTGAAGCTCAATCATAGGAACCTAATTAATGTTGACAGTAACTCTGTAAGAAATAAGTGTTTACTGCACTAGGTAAGTTTTAAGAATCTGCTTATATCATTAAAAGAAAGAAGGTTTTCCTGGAAAATTTAAGAATGGAAAATGTCTGAGGTAGTCTTAAAAGAATTTTACGTGAAATTGAAATCATGGTTAAGTGTCCATTGGAACTGCAGTGCACATGCTACTCGGGAAATGAAGGGGTGACAATTATGAGCCAACAATAAAATTAACAGTTTAACCCTTTACCTTCAGTCAACACTTTCAATAAACACAACACACTGACCAGGTATCTTCTCACAAAAATAGATGATAGACAGACAGACAGACATGTTAGATACATAGATGGATGGATGGATGGATGGATGGATAGATAGATGAATGGATTGGAAAGTTAAAATAATTAGAAGCAAGTTTCCCAGGAAAAGTCATAAAGATATACATTCTAACTTACAGGAACACCATTAAAAGGTCTCCAAATTTAAGTAATATTCACACACCACAGTCAAATACCACTGAATTTACTGTTTGATTTTCATTAATTCATCTGATTGTTGTTGTTATTGTTGTTGTTGTTGTTGTTGTTGTTGTTGTTGTTGTTAAAATTTAGACTTAGAGTTGGGGATGGTCTCGGTTAGTACAGAGCTTGCTGAACATACTAGAAGTCCTGAGCTTGGCCCCAGCACATGAGGTGATCATGGGAGTGTGTGCTTGTAATCTCAGCACTTGAGAAGTCAAGGTTGGACAACCATAAGTGCCAGGCCAGTCTGGGACACATGAAACTCTTTCCAGAAACAAAAGCCAAGAAAAATACAGAATCAGGTTTTCTTAGGCAAGTGAATCTATACATTCAAATAACATTCCAGGATCGAAGTTTAGTTTCTTTACCTTTGGACACTTTTCATCAACAAGCATTGTGGCCTGGGGACACAGAGTACACAGTCTATGACAAAGTATTACTGCTGTACCTCCATCACACAGTAGAACCCTCGCTCAGATGAAACCGAAAACCGGAGGCAAGCACACCCAGCTTACCGTAGTGTGCACTGTTGAAGACACCTGCCAGGGTCTGGCACGAAGAGTTATCACCACCACACACTCCACATTTGTCTCTCTTGGCCTTGGAGTTTAACACATGATCACAGCCAGCTTGCTTCAAAACACAATTATCATGATTTGTATCATCAAGGTGACTAATGAATTATGTGCACAGTGCTTTAAAGTGTACAGGTTCTCTTTGAAGGGTTATCTCAACTAGCAGGACTCTGGTACAGCAGGAGCCTCTCTGTCTACTGAGCCAGGTAGGCAGAAACACAGGAGCAACTGCATTCCCGGGGTCTAAAAATCAGCGTGTTTCAAAGGGTTTACAGAATTTTCTGAATCAATATTCTCAGGCAATCACTTGAGTTCTGCATTAGGACAGACAATGATTTCTGCATTCCATAATCTTTTGAAAACGATACCTCGGGGCTGGAGAGATGGCTCAGCAGGTAAGAGTGCTGCCTGCTCTCTCAGAAGACCTAGGTTCTATTCCCAGCACCCACAAAATGGCTCACAGCCATTTGTAATTCCGTGTCAAGGGGATCTGATGCCCTCTTCTGGCTTCTGCAAGCACTGCATGTGTGTGGTTCACATACATATTTTATATGTTTAAAGAAGAAAGCCATTCTTTAAAGAAAGATAATTCAAACGCCATATTAGCAACATGTTAGAATACCCGAAAAAGATGTTGGTTGTATTACTTTTTTTTTTAAAAATGTATGGCCTTAGAGACTCTTAGAAAAATGGGAAAGCCTACTTCAAATAAACATTTGAACAAATTTCCCCTGGATGAATCTTCAGCCTAAGTGTCTGCTAAAGGGTTTTTCTAGGCATTTCAGACAAAAGTACAAAATCCTTTCCCCACAGGCGCCCTCTGCACGTGACATGGCCTTTAGTTTTGTGGACTGCACCTCTAAACTGAGTGACCTTCAAGAGAAAAGCTCATATGCCGCATGGCTTGGTCTTCCTTGGGAATTGGTTCTCTCCTCCTACCCTGTGGGCTCCAGGGACAGAACTAACCCGGCAGCCTTCCCATCGCCCTGCCGTGTGGATTTTTTTAAATACATAAGGCAAATATTTCCACAATGAAGGTTTATCCGTGTATCTTATGAAAGTCAAATGCATGTGGGTGTTCAGCCCACCCGGTCATATTCTGTTTCATTTCACTTGGCTGTGTTGCTTGTTTAAATAAGGCACACAGCTTCGGGGCCACTGGGTACCCACTTCCTCCCACAGCTAAGATCTTCTCTTTGATGTGACCGATACCTGACAACTACCCAATCACTGCCAGTTGAACAGAAGGAGAAATGAGAGTCACGGCACTTGAGAGGGAGGGGACATGGGTGACATGTCACCACAGGAGGCCACATCTGAAGTGGCAAAAGCCCTTTGCTATGCCCCAGTCAGTCCATTCTTTTCCTACCTTTAAAAGACGCTGATCTCATCTCCACGCCAACTCTAACTGGCGAAACAAAATCAGTATCTGAACACACCGTAGACTGCTTTTGTTTTATTTTTGAGGTGGGATACAGCAGCTACCTAGATGAGGCTAGCCCACCTTAGGCTCCTGAGTCCTAGAGCACAGGTGTATGCCACCGTAACACAAAGAGCTGCTTCATAGCACGATATCAAAGACTTCTTGAATGATATTTACAAGAACAAATTCCAAAGAAACAGAGACAACACCGTTTACAGAAGTAGAACTCGCTGTTCTTATAACACAAGGTTTACTTACCCGACAGAGGCCCTGGACACAGATGTCGTTAGTTTCCGTCCCACACGGTGTCCCATCGGCAACTCTGTCCTTCAGCTGGTAGAAGCTGGTGGTCCCAGCGACCCGGCAATAGAGTTTACAGCGATCTTTTATGGCAACTGCAAAGGGAAGAGTCGCATTTTGGATGCAGAACAGCAAAGCTGTTTGTGCGTCTCTCTATGGCAGAAGGTTTTCGTAGCAGAGCAATGGCATTACTCACTCCCGCTGTACTTCGGAAGCCACCTCACATTGGGGGGGAGGCCGTTGATGTCGAAATGTTTACCATCAAAGTCGGAGCACTGCTTTTCACGGAAGTCTCGCTTGCCTTTTGGACATGAATCAGTATTACATGATCGAAATTTCATCCTGCGGCCCACACAGTACCTTCCTCCGTTTCGTGGCCTAGTCAAATTCATTACAGTTTAAAGCGCAATCAGTAAGGCGTTACTGAGGTCATCTCTTTCTACACCTGTCCCATTCTCTTCCAGGACCAGAAAGGTCACTGATGCTCTTCAAACACTTGTGTGTTAAAGTAAGGAGCGCTCGCTGACAGGAGCCTGGTATGGCTGTTCCCTGAGAGGTTCTGCCAGCACCTGACCAGTACAGATGTAGATACTCACAGCCAACCATAGGAGTGAGCCAGGGGACCTCAGTGGGAGAGCCAGGGGAAGGACTGAAGGAGCGGAAGGGGATTGCAACTCCATAGGAAGAACAACAATATCAACTAACCAGACCACCTAGAGCTCCCAGGGACTAAACCGCCAACCAAAGAGTATGGAGGGACCCATGGCTCCAGATACATATGTAGCAGAGGATGGCCTTATCTGGCATCAATGGGAGGGGAGGCCTTTGGTCCTGTGGAGGCTCCATGCCCCAGAGTGGGGGGGTGCTAGAGCAGTGAGGTGGGAGTGGGTGGGTGGGTGGAGGAGCACCCCCATAGAGGCAAAGGGGAGGGGGAAGAGGGAGGATAGGATGAGGGGTTTGTGGAGGGTTAGCCAGCAAGGGGGATATCGTTTGAACAAATAAAATGATTAATAAAAAAAGAAGGAATATACAACAGTGTTTTAAGCAGTTTTCTGGAACATGAATCATAAAAATAGCACGCGTGCATACACACACACACACACACACACACACACACACACACACACACACACTAGACCTGAAACAGACCTGGAACACCAGAAACGAGTCTCAGTTCTGACAACATTAATAAGAATTAATGGTGGAACTAAAGAATGATGTCTAGTGAGACACAGACATCAGAGAATGTCCTGGGTAACAAGAGAAACACATCGCTATCATGCTTAAGCAGGCACACAGATGCTTGTCACTGTTTCAATTTATCCCTAAGCATAAACCCCACATGTTCTGAGGGTAAGGATGATATATAATTTACCCAGCCTGACATTCCAATGCATGTTTATTTGTTTGTTTTTTGTTTTTGTTTTTTGAGACAGGGTTTCTCTGTGTAGCCCTGGCTGTCCTGGAACTCACTCTGTAGACCAGGCTGGCCTCGAACTCAGAAATCCACCTGCCTCTGCCTCCTGAGTGCTGGGATTAAAGGCGTGCGCCACCACCGCCCGGTTCCAATGCATGTTTATTCCGAGTGTATCGTATTCCTGTGCATTCAAAATGCTCACCGACATGACTGTTGTGAGTGTCACCGGGCTCATGAGTTACTCTCTATAAAATGGAAACATTTAAGATCTTTCTGGGCTCTCAGCTTGCTCTAGAATTGGATGAAGAGAGATGATTCGGCACTTACTTGGCAAAGACCATGATGCATCCAGAAGAGAAGCAGAGGAAGAAAAAGAGGCCCGTCAGGTTACAGAACAGGGTAAAGCTACTAACTGAATACACACTTGGGCAAGAGAGCCCAGTGCAAGAGGAAGATCTCTGTTTCCTTTGAAACACAATAAAATGAAGATGCCACCACAGACTCACTGTTTACACTCACTTCTTAAATTCACACTGAAGCAGAAAACAGAACATGAAGAAAACAGCTGTCTCCGTTCAAATTGAGAAATCTAATCTAGATTTTTTTTTTTTTTTAAAACGTCTGAATCTACAAAAGAAAGCATTCCAGGCAGATTCTGAATCTCCGAAACCCGCAGACTGACCTTCGGCTCTAGAAGTGAGCGAAAGCGACTTTTACTTTCAGGTGCTTGGGATAATCTTAATTTACAGTGAATAAGAAGACGTACTCGGGTCGGTCACAGAGCCTGGCTGTGCTCTTGATCCCACCTCCACAGGTTCTTGAACATGAGCTGTAGGGTCCCCACGGTCCCCATTCGCCATCTACAGGACGGGTCTCCATGTCTCTGGTCACACACAGCCCGCGGTGGCAGTGCTATGAACAGAATAAGCACACAAACAGAGATGGCTTGTATATCTGTAGTTAAAACATCACGGTCACTGCAACAGCAGCGTGAAGATGAACAGGAGAAGAACGCTGGTACATTATCTAAGGCCAAGGACAACTCAGAAGTGAGACTGCATTTAACACCAGCTTGGAGCTGTCTCTAGCTACTGAGTACCTGAGGTTGGTGGAATGCAAAAAGAACGAAATTCTTTCTCTTTGCTTTTGAAATTCGTGTTCTCATTGGAGAGGTAAAATAACAACATTTGAGATTAAAATGAAACGTGTTTATCCTATTCATACTAGCTCCAAAGCAGTATTTTTCATAATGTAGTGGTCATCACAACTGATATATTTATATGTGTGTGTGTACGTAAAATCATGTATACAAACATACACATATGCACACACACATACATACCCCAAACATGTGAATAAATATGACTAAGGAGATGACCGATCTTAGATACAATGAAAACTGCCAGGATGTTGAGGAAGTAAACCAAAGACGGCGGTAGACAACGGAAAGACCTTCTGTGCCACTGGATTGGCAGAGCTAATGTCATGAAAATGGCTATGTTAGCAAAACTGATCTACCTATTTAGTGCAATCCCAATCAAAATTCACATATAATTCTTTACAGAACTAGAGAAGAACAATCCAAGAATTCACAGGGGCTCACCAAAGACCACAAATAATGAAAACAATTCTAAGAAAGAATAAAGCTACCGCACTTCAAATTACACTACAATGTGTTTCACTTATGGATCAAATGTATTTTAATATATTTAGAACCACTAAAGATGGGAGAAAACCATTTAACACATTCAATTACCTTCAGTTAAAGTTTAAGGAAGAAAATATGTACAAGGAAAATATCCATGTGACTGGGGAGCCTGGGGACATACTAACATCCCGAGGTCTGTATTTATCTTAATCATAAAAATACAATATGCATGACCATGTAATTACTTATATAACTATATATAACATTAAACTCCGTCTACTAGTTTTAATAACAAAGTTAAAATTAGACATTTAATTCAGTTGACACTATACTATTTCCAACAAACCCAGCAATACAATCACCTCAACTAGCTGAGCAACAGAGGACAGCAAACAATGAGAAATGCAGAAATGCAGAGAGCGGATGTTCATTCCAGAAGCTCTGGGTACAAGACTCACCCTTTGAGAAAACCTACCATCCCAGGACCACAGCTCGTCCCGTCTGCCAGCGGCATGTGCTGTGTGCGACAGCCCTTGTGGACACCTTCTGCGCTTGTGCACCACAGGCGCCGACATTGTTTCTGCAGAGTAACAAACAGGCAGGCAAGCCAGAGCAGATATCAACACATGGACACACAGGGTCTATGCATCACAAACCCATGTGATCTGCTCCCTGGCTCATGGCTGAAGCTAGACATCGTCAGCAAATGCCAAGTTCTCACCAGGTTCTCAGCTGCAAGGAAGGCAGCATTTCCTTGGGAAACAATCTGAAATTTTCCTAGTATATTAAATGATGAGAGGAGTGAGTCAGGGTGGAAATATTCAGATATTTGAACATGCTTCCTGTCTTTGCAAGTTATTTTTTTCAGGAGGAATTGTTGTTGTTGTTGGACTTTATTCATAGATTCCCTGCCTGGCACAATGGCACAGTGTATGAGCACCGTGCCTGGGAATACCACGAAAAGTGTCAATATTTCCAAGTCTGTAAAGTATGGTGCATATTTACAATTTCTGAACAAATGCAAGAAAACTCCAGAGTCGTAGAATCTACACCCAAGATAATCCCTGTATTTCTGAAAGTAAACGCACAATTTGTCTGGTGTTCTAAATCAGCCCAGAAGAAAGAAACACAGCCATTACAGTAAAATGCTACGGTGGCAGTCTCATGATGGATAGCTACGTTTATTAAGATCTGTAACTTTAAATTCGAGGTCTTTAGTGTATCACTCACTATGTGGGATGAGCTTGAGAGTTCTGCACTTCAGCTGTTCAGTGACCACCACTGATCTGTTCACTAACTCTGTGCGGTAGCCTCTATGCAAGGGGTTCTCAACCTTCCTAATGCTGTGAACCTTTAACACAAGTTGTGCTGACCCGCAACTATAAAATTATTTTTGTTGCTGCTTCATAACTGTAATGCTGCTACTGTTATGAGTTGTAATATAAATATCTAATAGGTGGGTTATCTAGGGTCACAACCTACAGGTTAAGAAATGCTCCTCTGGGTGATGGTCCTGAACTGCTCACTGGGGGTGCAAGCGTATTAACCAGAATCTGAAATTACTGAAATCAGAAGTTTTCAGATTTTAATTTGTTTATACTTTGTGAGTTTTTTAATATGACAAGCAAGTTACCCTGGTGTTGAGATCCAAGCCCAAGCCCAAAACTCACTTGTGTTTTATATACACCAGAACTGGAAGCAAGCAACTTCCCCAGTGTTTTTCATAGTGACCCGTGGCATGAGGTCACATGGGAAGTTTTTTTTTTTTTTTTTGGTTTTTTCGAGACAGGGTTTCTCTGTGTAGCCTTGGCTGTCCTGGAACTCACTCTGTAGACCAGGCTGGCCTCGAACTCAGAAATCCACCTGCCTCTGCCTCCCAAGTGCTGGGATTAAAGGCGTGTGCCACCACCGCCCGGCATCTGTGCTATCTATTACACTGGCATTCACAAAGTTTCCAGATTTAGAGCATTTCAGATTTTCGATTTTCAGACTGGGGGCTCTCAATGTATATACATTCATTTAAGTAAATTAAGTCTATATTCCTGGGCCCAGAGGTCCTCAGACTCCATTAAGGTAGAAGTCGATTGGCAAGTTTATGCAGAGAAGTGAAGAAATGTAAGATCCGTTCTGCTTGGGAAAGTGAAGTGTGCATGCAGCACAGCACCGATGTGATCTGTAAATCATACCCTAACTTGACACCCGCACCAAAGAGAATCAAGATGGTAGATCTGATATTGTTTCTGATGAGTTTTTACCATGAAAAGTGAAAGTGGGTGACCTAGGAAAATTCTCCCAAAATAAATGGTGAAGAAAACTTTGATCAAAACTGAGCATCTAATTCCTTTGTGTTTACATCTGTGTAACAGACATGTAAGGCCAGAAAGTTGGCTCGGGGGTTCTGAGCAATGACTGCTCTTTTAGTGGAACTGAGTTCAGTTCCCAGTACTGACACCAGGCTGCCCATAACCTCCTGTAACTCCAGCTCCAGGGCACCCAACGTCCTCTTCTGGTTTCTGTGGGCATTGTGCTCACATACAATAGCCCCACAGACATGCACACAAACACATAATTAAAAATAAAATACAACTTTAAAAAGGCATGCAGTCTATTATGTTTGTGAGGCCCTTAAAACAACTCAATACTAAACAAACAAAAACAAATAAAAAACAATAACATTTTGACCTCCTCTTCTCCCAAAATAAGTATTTCAATATTTTTAAATTTTATATCCTATAGCTATGCTGTGGCTATACCTTCCAAATAGGAATACTTTGCAGAAATCTGTCAGAGTAAGCAATATTTATTTGGAAGTACCTAGCATAGTACCTGTACTGGCTAGTTTTGTGTGTCAACTTGACACAGTCTGGAGTTATCACAGAGAAAGGAGCTTCAGTTGAGAAAAATGCCTCCATGAGATCCAGCTGTAAGGCATTTTCTCA
>CM052718.1:8786323-8803725 GCA_028551405.1 Uromys caudimaculatus | reverse complement strand
CTTCCTGACCTGCTTGAGTTCCAGTCCTGACTTCCTTTAGTGATGAACAGCAGTGTGGAAGTGTAAGCCAAATAAACCCTTTTCTCCCCAACTTGCTTCTTGGTCATGATGTTTGTGCAGGAATAGAAATCTAAGACAGTACCCAACACATCATTAGTTTTGGTTTTCCATTGTCTTGGCCCCTTTCTAGAAAACACCACCTAATCCCTCTTCCATTCGAGAATAAATGTATATTTTGGAGTACATTCTTGCTACGACTTCCAGGTAGTTTTTCAAACAAAAAGTAGAGTTTCTCCTACCAAGTAGGGACACACTTGTGATCCAGGACCAAACATGAGCTCGCATTGTTTGTTCCCATCGTACACTGAGCCCGGAAGCTGTGGAGACAGGTCATATGTTCTTCCATTGGGTTTGTCGAGAAGGCATTCTCCATGGCCAGTGCTGGGCCAAAGACAGAAAATAGGACAACGTGAATCCACTTGCACACGCGGTAACATCTCCACCAGGTTTCTGTTGTTCATTACTCTCAAAGACAATATTTGCATCTTCCCATTATCTAAAAAATACAATTTCTAGCCACACCAGCAAAGCAAACATTCTTGAACTTAAAGATGGTATCAGTTTTGCCAAGGAGTTCTCACTGTGTCCGTTTGCACTGGATCCCCACTTGGGACTAGAAGTTGTAATGTTGTGGATGTGGGCTGTGCTTGTTTGGAACCCCACTCAAGTATGGAAACCACTGAAGCGTGGGCGGTGGGTGAGGAATGGAGCTCAATGGCGCAGCATCTATGCAACATGTGTAGGACCCTGGGGTCCATCCCCAGAGCTGCACACAAGAACTAGTTAATGACAAGTTGCCAGGATATAATCAACATCCCACTTTGAGGACCCTTCAGCCTCAAACGTCTCATCCAAACTACCAAAGTTTAAAAACAAAAGTGTATTTTGTTTCTTGTTCTAAACAGCAACAATGAAAAGGGCATTTCAAAGACTTGATACTTCTCTTTAAGAGGCTTCTCGGGACTTGATACTTCTCTTTAAGAGGCTTCTCGGGACTTGATACTTCTCTTTAAGAGGCTTCTCCGGAGTAAGCGGAGCAGAGTTAAGTTCTCTGGCTCTGGAGCTTACTCACATTTAAGTCCCTTCATGTGCCAGGAAACATGCTTGTGAACAAATTCTTTAACCTGCCTAAGCAAGGTCTCACCTTCCAAACACTGAGAAGGGTGACATCTATCTCTCAGCGTGCTACTAGAATGCAGTCATATATGACACAATGATGCCTTGGCCAGGACGGGTCAGATGTAAGATGGTGGTTCATTTATGAGAACTTATTCTAAACCATGATTCTAGCCCTTTCCATCCTTTCTGTCTAGAGAAGTAACTGAAAATACTAATGTTATGTTGAGAATATAAACTATAAAGGGAATTAAGAAGAATTGGATTTGTGCACAGATATTTTATGGAAAGAACTTGATAAATCTTAGTGACCATGGTGGAAACACAATTTTCATGAAGGAAATTAGAAAGCAAAGAAAATTAGCAGAAAGTAAAGACACAGGACTGCGAAAGCAAGCCTTCCTCTTCTCAAAGCTACCAAGAACCTCAAAAGAGCATGCTGGGTAGAGACTCCATCTCTGTGGCAGCAGAAGCAGATTTCATTGGACCTCAGCTATTCTCAGTCTTCAAGGGGCACCTTAAAGCTCTGCCGCTCAACAGCCTCTCAAAATACAACTTAGTAACACCCAAAAAAATTAAACTGTGCATAGGTGTGTTCTGATTGTCATTAACTCACTCCACAAACAGTTTTCAGCACAAGAAAAATGTCCAAATTAAAAAAAAAAACACATGTCTATATGCCTGAACTATAATACAAAAATGTCAAGTGAAATATTATATATAAATCCTTGTTTTAAAAACTCTTTATGCATTCATTTATTGTGTGTGGTGGGGGTGCACTTGCCACTGCACACATATTGGGGTCAGAGGACAATTTGTCAGGATTCTGTTCTCTCCTTCTACCACATGGGTTCCAGAAACTGAACTACAGTCGTCAGGCAAATGTCTTTACCCACTGGGCCATCTTGTGGGGAAACTTTTCGATTTTAGCCATGTATTTGTCTACTAATAATGAAAATATAATCCTTTATTGAGCCACTCTAAAAGAACATGCACCTGTGAAGGCTGATGGTTTAGAAAGCAGTCACTTAGCAACTAAACAAACAGGAACCCAGACTCACTCTAGAAACTCTGTGATGTGCTTCCGACTGCATGCTGACCAGGTCCAAGGACTCGTGTGGTAATTTAGAGTTGGGGCCATTACATGATACTGATGTTTAATCCCAGCCTCTTTACATTTAAAACTGTCATCATGTGGAACATTAAACCTGCAAATGAAAGCAAACACTTAAGACTACCAAAAATGAACACAACATTAATTAATAACAATCCCCTTGTGTTTCTACAGCTGTACAATATAAATATAGACAAATCTAGTTACAACGGGTTTTATACTCTGGGTCTTTACATAAGATGAAATTCTATGTTTAAAGTCATGGTTTCTGATAAGCATAATATCTGATAAGACAGATTATGTCTTTGATTAGTCTCATATCTTTCTTATTTGTTTTCAAAATCTAAACAATAAAAATATTTGGATTTGTCTCATTTGCTCAGAATATGAGCCTAATATTCACGAAAACATGCCTGCATGTTTCAAGCTGGACATCTAGGAGATGGGTGTACATGCTAGGTAAGGTTCCACCACATTAATTCTAGACCAGTGACTGGTTCTGCAGTATGCAAATACTCTAATCTCCAACTTGGTATTGTTCTACAAACCAACTCCATATCAGCAGAAGCCTGGGGCTTCTGGCCAAATGTAAGTAATTATCAACAGACCAGAATAATAGAAACATGCCCAAGGTCACACAAATATTGACAATGGGAGCATCAATTAAAGAGCTATCAAGACAGCAACAGACTGTACTAGGCTTCAAAGACTCAGATGTGGACGGAAGTGACCCTTACTATTATTCTCCCACATTTGAGAAACCCTGAGGTCCCTCAGGGAGAAGACCTATCCAGTGAGCACAACACCCTTTGCACAGTGTACAGGTCAGTAGCTTTAGGGACCAGCAAAAGTGTTTCTGAGGTACCACTGTAAGATTTCAACAATCTGAAGGTCTCCCTCGTTGTGCCTCATCTCTCTGTCCCCCTTTAGCTACTGGTGACCATGAGTTAAACAATAAAAGGGAACTGAAGTTGCACCTTCTAAATAAGTTATCCCATTTCACATTACTGTCCACAGACATTCTAATGTCATGACCAAGGAGGAAATGTGGTCAAACAAAGAGCCATCTCTGGCCTCTATTCTTTACTAGCTGCAACAAGGAACATAATGACCTACCCTGCAGCTACATTCAGAATTATTTCTCAGAAGATGGGTTTGTAGGACTGTCAAACTTTTCATGGGAGTTCTGGGCACATCATGGGAAATCATGGCCTCCATTCTTAGAGCACAGAACCCCAACAGGGTTTTCCTAAAGCAGGAAAAAGAGAACTCCAAATAGTTGTGGACTCGCTCTAAAAAGAATCTTTTGATGAATAAGAAACCCCGTGGACCATGTCCTCTGCTAGGGCTCTGAGCAAAAAGAGCAAGATGTGAGTTGGTCTTTCAAGTATTATTGGGAAGTTCTCCAGAACCAGGAGCCCTTGCAGGCCCTCCCAATGACAGTGGAAGTACCTGGTCATGTATAGGATAACAAGGGATAAAGGCCAAAGGTCCTTGCCAGGTAACCAGTAGAGTAAGTGAGATGGAAGAATGTTCAAGTTCTACTTCTTTGAACTGCTGCTGGTCTGTGCAGCCTGTCTGACCTAACACAGATCACAAAGGGCCAAAGTACCCTTTCAAGGATGAAGGATGAACATCACACTGTAATATGTGATGTAGAAATACAGGTGCTCGTGGCTGAATGCCTGCAAGTGGAAGGCACACTCCTCAGGTGAGGGAAGGTACTTACACGTGCCCAAGCTCATGGGCGATGGTGAAGGCGGCGCTCAGTCCATTTTCTTCGCTAATGGAGCAGCTCCGAGAAGGATCACACAGGGTGCCTAGCTCCGCTAAGCCTAAAAAAATCACACACACGTACTTCATCAAAATGGGAAGCAGCACCAAAATTGCCATGCAAAACTAAATGTAAACCACTCACTGGTGGTGGAATCATGACTTGAAACTAGATGCACAGTTGTCTATTAATGGTGAACAAATATGTAAAGCCGAAAAGTAAATGAACAGACTAAATAGCTTGCATTGAGATGTTTTTGCAAACTTTTGGATTCTCTCATGCAAAAAAAAAATAATAAAAATAATGGGATGAGCAGATACTCTTCTGCAGACATGAGGGAAGAGAAAACAGAGCTATCTAATGTGGGTGATACGAAAGACAAAGAGCTCCAGTCGGTGGACAAAGAGAAGAAAGAAGCTGTTGTGGCTTTCCTTTAACTTTAAAGTTTGGAGTACACAGATATTCAAATACCACGTATTTATACAAGTAAAGGGTAAGTGCTTGATGTGGTGTTTGCCATTTAATATATGTCAGCTAAGACAAGGCGTGGCTGCGATAGAGGAGCTACTGCAAGCACTCAGTAATCCCCCACTACCTGGGTAACAGGAGGTGGTTTTATACAATAGAACCTTCTCTTCTCCATACAAAGAATGGCACACAAACAAGCATGATGTGCACAGATGAAAGAGGTGGGACCTAGCTGAATACCAATGGCAACAACTCCAGCTTGTGGAGTCCTGCAAGCTGGAACAGTAAGTAATAATAATAATAATAATAATAATAATAATAATAATAATAATAATTCATTAATACAGTCCTGACTCCATCACTATCACCGAGGGTTTAGATTTTGGGGGTTTCAATGTAAATCAATACTACAGTTTCTGCTAATTCCACCCTTTAACGTTTACTAGTAAATGTATTCATTCGCCTGTGAGGATTCTTTTCACAAGAGCTGGCTTATGACTGCACCATCACCTTCTCACTATATATTGAAGAATTAGTATTGAACAAATATTGTCACTGTGACTATATTTCTAGGCATCCTTTTATTCATAAAAGTCAAAAATCTGAACACCATCCTTACGTGGAAGTAGATTTCCAAACAGTCATAAAGTTTTATTGTACGTTTAAAGAAGTGAAAGTTAAATCCACAAATCTAGGGCTGGGAAGATATCGAGAACAAACTCGGTAGCCAGCCAAGGAAAGATTTCCCTCTCCTCTTTGTGAATATCTTGCCAAGAGGCCTTGCTTGAGAAACATCCACCCCAGAAGATCTTTTCTTAGAATGAAGACTGATAGAGAATCATTAAGCTTCTAAAATCCATGCTCCCTCACGCATGTTTGTAATTAACTGCCACTTTATAATTCACTTCTCCTTTGTCAAAACAAAATAGTGAAGACACTTCCTATAGCTGTCCTTCTGTCCTAGAGTTCACTGGCATTATCAAGCTTCCAAGAGCTTAGTTCTAATAGATTCATCTTCACAGCCGAGCTGAGATTTGGAAGACAATGGTACCTCCATTATGACATGACTTTATGGTTCATCTTTAAAAGTACACATTGTAAAATTTTACTGATAGGGCAGACTTGTAAAAATATGTTTCATATAATCAGAAAATGGGCCACAATGTTGTCCTACAAGGCCACACATACATATCAACAAAATCTGAAGTCAACAGTTAGCACTGCGTTACCAAGCAGCTGGCAGATACTTTGTACCTAGATTCACTCAAGCTGATGTTGAGATCTCTCAAAGTTACCTAAGATAGAAGGTAGCAAGGGCCCCAAAATTATCAAGATCCCTTGTGTTAGAGTAAAAGACACAAACTGAAGCACTGGCTCAGCAGTTAAGAGCACTAGCTGCTTTTCCAAAGGACTTTGGTTCAATTCCCAGCACCTATATGGTAGCTTACAACCATCTGTAACTCCAGTTCCAGGGGATCCAACAACCTTGTTGGATCTGTGGGTAGCAGGCATATATGTGGTTCACAGACATACATGCAGGCAAAATGTAGATACACATACAATTTATATATACATATGTATGTGTGATAATCTTAAATTATATATTTTTTGTATATATTATACACACATGAGGATGCTAGAGTAATTAATGTTTAATGATGTGGGGCACCTGCTGCTCTTGCAGAGGACATGGTTTTGATTCTAACACCCACGTGACAGCTCACAGCTATCTGTAACTTCAGCTCTAGGAGATCCGAAGCCCTCCTCTGACCTCTGTAGACACCAAGAATGCATGTGGTGTGCATACATACATACAGGCAAGATATTCATGCACATGACATAAAAATAAATCTAAAAATACTGAAGTATAATTTTAAACAACAAAGGTCATAAGGTAAAGTAGTGATATAAACACAGAGAAAATAAATGTCAGCTTAAAACAGAGACTCAACAAGATAGATATTAAAATAGAAATGTGCAAATCATCAAAAAAGATCATTTGCCATCAATAACCTACACTAAAAATATTTTACAGGCTATAACTCAGGGGGGAAATAAGAAAGAAAATGACATCATAAACAAGTTTTGGAGGTGGGAAGATACATCTTCAGACATAAGTACTTGCTGTCCAAGCATCAAGACCTGAGTTCAAATCCCCAGCAGGCATCTTAAAAAGTTCAAAACTTTTACAAAAAGAAAAAAAGCCTTTGAGGTCATGTGCCCTTGTAACCCAGTACTGTGAAGGTCAGAGACAGGAGGATTATGGGGACTTGCTGGCTACCAGCTTAGCTCCAGGGTCATGGTAGATACTGTCCCAACTCTAATGTGGATAATGTTGGAAGAGAAAACCCACCTAATATGTGAGGTGTACGCAATGACAGAAATGAAGTCATGGACACCACTAGGTAGGACCAGCTGAACAAGGGCAAACTGATCTTTGCATCATTTGCTAAGAAGGCAGTGCTAGAAAAAGTTAGCAGATCCTCCTGGTTGCCCATTGCTGGATTGGAGGGGAAGATGTATCTGTGACTACCCAACAAGGGAACATTGGGATATCTGATGCGCATACAGATATGACATAAATATGCAAATTTGAAGAAAATGGATTTACATGTGTGTACATAAACACATACATACTTCAAGTGGAATTTTCTCATCTGAGCTGAACATGTACCTCCCCAAGTGATGTAGACAATTTAACAACAACAAAAAAACACTAGGCATGAGAGGCCTCCTTTTGAGCTGTTATATAGGATTGCCCAAGGGTCCGCCCCCCAAAACATTATAGGCTATTGCCTTTGGTTACCTCTCAGAAGTAGAAAGTACCTCTAGCTGAAGATATGCTCTCCAGACACAGGATCCAGTGGACCCATGTTGGATCTGACCCAGAAGCCTCCTACCTGAAGAGTAACTTTCTGGGAACCAGAAGGTGACATATAAGCTTCCAAGGCAAAGAAGCAACCAGTTGTCCTACCCATAGTAGGACTAAATCAACATAACCCTCAACATACTCTATAAATATCTGAGTCTCACCCCTCTTCAAAGAAACTTCTCTTTGCAACAGACAGGGACCATAGCAGAACGTTGAAACTGATTAAAACACAGAGAACAAATGACCAAGTAGTGCCCAGTCCCATTAACACATGAACGACACAATTCCTGCATCTAAGGCTCCAGGATCGCTGTAGAAGTGTCAGGAAGAGTCTAAGAGCTAAAAAAAAAAAAAAAAAAAAGGAAACTTGCTGCAAGATCGTGCCTGCTGGAAAAGTCAAAGAGGGCTATACCCATGAAGTCTCGTAAGCATGTATGGCTGCCTAAGTAAGACCTGAATAATGACCACTGAACATGCTAATTTAGAGAAGGAAAACTCACAAGGCCTCCACCCTAGACTATAAACTATGGCAAAGGGGGAATTCTGAAAGTGGAAGAAATAGTCTTACTCAGGAACGAACACCAAGATTTCCTACCAAGTGATTAGCCCTGAGGTCAGATACAGACCTATAACATTATACAGAATGAGCAATCTCTCCTCTCTCCTCTCCCCTCTCCCCTCTCCCCTCCCCCCTCCTCCCCTCTAACTACAATTAAAGAAAGAAAGGCTGGAGCAGAAAGTACAACATTACCTGCAGTTACTTTAATTCTGTAGAAAAGGAGATGATCAATGGCTGGTAGATATGGAAAAATATGTTCGAACTTCTTAGCAATCGACAAAATGAAAGTACATTTTAGGTTGACAAAGACTGCAAAATCTGCATATAACCTCTATCAACAAGGAGCGAACCAAAACGGCTGTTTACATATCCCATGGCTACCTAAATGAGCTGGACCAGGGTACTTCAAGTTTCAGAGTTTTTCAAAATTAAAAATATTTACATAGGATGAACCAAAAGTCTGACTTTTTAAAGTCTTTAAGATCTGGAACATTTTAAATGTAACGCGCACCATGAAAAGCTAGCATTTCAGATTAGGGGTGTTCAACACACAGCAGAACAGGTATTGACCTGGCAGCTCAATGTGAGAAAATTAATTTTCTGACTTGACTAACAGGACATCAGTATATGAATAAGCATGAACTGTTATGCAGAAGTGAAAAGGCATAGTCACACCTATAAGTTTTTTTCTTAAAGCAAAAGCAAACACTACTGTGTTTAGAAAAGTAATATATAGGTAATGTTACTACTTTTCAGAAATTGGAAGAAATTGACAAAGTTAAAATTTTTGGTGCAAGTTACCTCATCAGGAAAGGCAGAGACGTGCTATGAGGACTGAACACAGGCCTGCTATAGGACAGCCAAGGCCAGCTGTCAGACCTGGTGGCAGGCTCAGGACTCTACACTATAGCCTTTAAGCTGCCATATGGGTTACAGTGTATTATCTCACAGAAACACAGAAACACATCAAATATCATGCTCTGCATAGCACTTGATATTTGGTAACAACTAAATACTAGTTCTTGTTATCCTACAAAATTCAGAGGCAGAATCAGAGAAGCAAGAAACATGTATGCACCAAGGCAACACACAAAAATTATTAAAATGACAAAAAAGGAATCTCTAAATGTATTTTTTATGATTTACTAAATAGTCAAGGCACTAAGTTTAATGGATGAAAGAACTCACCTAATGTGTCACACTTCTCTTTAGCTCCACAAATGTCTTCCCTTAAAAGAAAAGATTGTGCTTGAGACATTTTCAGAAAACATGGCCGCAGTGAGTTAACACAAACACAGAGCTTTAACTCTGACGAGACTATCACCCATCAGCTCCCACCCACAGTGCTCATGGCACGCGCAAAGCCTTTGAGGTTACTGGTGCCTCACTCCTGTGCCTGCTTCCGTGGGCAACAAATGCTCTGCGAGATCACACTGTGAGGATGAAGTCACTCTCACAGCCTCAGTTTACCCTCTTCTGATCACACCAGTAGTTGCGTGAAACCTGGGGACTCTCAGATAATCTGGTTTTCCATTTTGCCTTTGCGTCCGTGAGTCCCCTTGTGTCGCTGGACAGTGCCCCTACTCCCCCTGCTGCATATCTCTTCTGGGTCTCTTCTCCCTCTTCTTTCTCCTTCCTATCTTCAATCCTTCACTGTGAACCTCTGCACTTGATTTCAGCAACAATGCAGGCCCGAGCCATAGGCTATGATGGCACGACAACCCTATCTTCTTTTAAAAGACTGAGAAAACTGATGTTTATTTCAAGGGTCTGAAACGTTCACCTTTCCTTGAGCTTGGCCCCAAAATAAAGGATTTCATCAGTAAACCATCCGACCGAACAACAAAGACCACACCTCCCTGTATTTTAAGTGTTGTTCAAACAGGTTTGAATTAGCACTAAATGGTGATACTAAGAGGGTGGAAATGATCTTAAGACAATGGAGCTTGCTCCTAGCGAGGGAACCCTGATAATTATGGAAAGTTCTAAAAATCAAAACCAGACAGACACGCAGCTGATAAAAGACAGACAGGTCCACAGAAAAAAGGAAATAAGTAAAATTGGCCCTCAGGTCTACATGTATGTCAATTTCCACGTATTATTTCTAATACTCCCATTCTGTCTCTAATATGACCAAGGTCTCATTTTATGAGATTATAGCAACTCATCCAGACACTGACGGTTTCCTGAGAAATTTCCCACAATTCCAGTCTGAAAGAAGAATCAATGCTCTCATTCGGATAGCTCTCCGCTGCTTCCATGTTTTAGGGACATAGAGTCAATGTTACCAAAATGTATCAGTTCTCATGCAAAACAAGGGTAGAAAATCGCTCTGCACATGATGGTTTCAAAAGTCATACCTAGTGATGAGAACAGCAGTGTCATGGTGAGAAGGGTGAGCATCATCCAGAACATTCTGACTCTGTTGCCATAAGCAAAAGTTGCGTAATGTGGTGGCTGCGTTAAAACTGATCACTGGTCCTTCCTGTGTGAGAAATGAACAACTCAATGTAATAGCAAGCATTTCCCTCCAGGTCGATTAGAAGTCACAGTTAATCAAACTCCATTTTTACAGGTGCCTAACGAATAGCATCAGCTTTGCTCTTAGTTTTAATTAGATGCATTTTAGCTTTGTGACAAAAAATGATCTGACAAAATGATCAAATATTCAGGGTCAAAAATCCAACTATAATAAAATTAATGTATTTAAATCCTTCAACATTATGATTATAAAAGTGAGTGGATGTTTTCATTTTGGATTTTTAAGGTGTTGATATATGTTTTATATATATATATATATATATATATATATAAATTCCATTTTATTTCCACCACCCAGAGTCTTTCTGAGACAGAGCCTAACTGTATAGCACTGGGAGAGGGGTGGTCCTGTAGACTAGGCTAGCCTTGAATTTACAGAGATCTTTCTGCCTCTGCTAGGATTTAAAGCAGGAAATCACCATACTCAGTTCAAATTACATTTTTAAGTACGTTTTAAAAGACCCCGTTTCTAGTAAGACTGCTGTAATTGACAGCTAGTCCCACCAAAAGCCCAAGATAACCCACAGCCTTCACTGCGTCCTGCTTCTTACCTGCTCACTGTGAATTACAACTAACTTCACAATCACTATATTTATAAGGTTCCCAATGCTTGAATCCTTGTAGATTGCAGCAACCTGCAAGTAGACACGAAAAGATGAGTTGCCTAATAAAAGATGAAGTTTCCTTTCAGCAGCAAAGTAGAAACAACCCAGAGTACCCATGCTCTAGTGCAGCCACTAACTAGCATCTCTTAGAGAGCCTTTTTCAAAGCCTGGGCCCCATCCCATCCCTTGTATACCATATGATGTGATAATTTACATCAGAATCTCTGGGGTCAAAAGACGCACCAGCATCCTTGAAAATTCACAGGGATTAAATAATCTTCATATAACGCTGGACAGTGGTGGCACACACCTTTAATCCCAGCACTTGGGAGGCAGAGGCAGGTGGATTTCTGAGTTCGAGGCCAGCCTGGTCTACAGAGTGAGTTCCAGGACAGCCAGGGCTACACAGAGAAACCCTGTCTCGAAAAACCCAAATAATAATAATAATAATAATAATAATAATAATAATAATAATAATAATCTTCATGTAGAGCTTGGATTGAGAACTACCTACCTATACCAGTCCATAGCTCAACAGGAGTAGCATATAGGGAATCTGCACTTTCCTCAAAATCACCAAGCATGTAAATGCATTCGAGTACGGAAATTACTGCCATAGATGATTGAGCAAAAAGCTTCTCCACTTCCTTCGAGGGAAGAATCTATTTATTTATAACCACAACATCCTACGCAAATATGTGACCTATTCTGTCTCTAGTTTTACTTAACATTTTCTCTGAAGTCTTATCTATCTCCGGTTGGGAACATGTCTATGGTTAATTTAGCACTGCTGCTCCACTCTGGAGTGCAGAAGATTCATCCACTGTCACATGAGTAGACAGAGAAGAGGTCCTACATCACAAGCTGATCCTCAGGTCTTCAAGACTAGAGAACTTAAGTTTGCGAGGCCCTGCCTGACTTAAGTCTGTGATTTATGGCTAAGATACAATAATAATATATAAAATATAAATATATTATTATAAACAATAATATGTATTTCTCCTTATACACTCAAAGAGGCTAGTACTACACAAATGCTTTACACAGTCAATGGCTCTGCCTCTGCCTCTCTGTCTCTCTCTGCCTCTCTGTCTCTCTCTGCCTCTCTGCCTCTCTGTCTCTCTGTCTCTCTCTGCCTCTCTGCCTCTCTCTGCCTCTCTACCTCTCTGCCTCTCTGTCCCTGTCCCTTTAATTAACCCAGGCCACTTGTATAACAGAAATCATATAATGTCTATATCAACTGCACAAAGGGTCACTATCCAAGCCACAGAAGTTCACTGTCTCAGGGAGTGCTACATCACTTGTCCATTTAATTAAAAATGTTCCATATCTATTATTTGCTTCATTTAGATAGACAGAGATGAGAAGGAAGATATGGTCCCTAACCTTTTAAAGCAGAGTTTGCATCACTCTACCAGGCCCCTCCACTGACCAAAGTGACTACAACACAATGTATACTAGGCCTCCAACAAATGCTTCCCAGAGCAAAGGGCCTCCACAAAGATAACTCTGGGCTGCAGAGTTGGCCAGCATGAACATATACACTCTGGTACTTTTACTGGTGTTTTAGGTGGGCAGCCACAACTATTTGTAGGCCTGTCAACTCCACCTGAAGTGATGGCTCTGCTGTTCACAATGACAAGAGCAGTAGTAGCCACAGTGTAGATAATAGTAGGCTAAGACAAAGATGGTTAGATGGTTGGTGGGTTTGAGCAGTGGCATTAGAACCGCAGTCATGCTCCATTAAGAATGATGGGCTTCCCTAGTTAGGAGTTCGGGCTGGCAGACTGCTCAGTTGGATAAAGTGCTCACCCGAGTTTGGATCCCTAGCACCCGGGTAAATCCAGAGTATGGCACATGTCAGCAACTGTAGTACCATGGGGGGAAGTGTGGGCAAAGCTAGGCAGGTCCTTAGAGCCTGTGGCCAGCTACCCTGGACAATTAGCAAGTTCCAGGTTCAAACAAAGACCCAGACTCAAAAAAAAAAAAAATCACGTGATACTAAAGGACTGGAAGGTTGTATTTATAAATGTGTGTGTGTGTGTGTGTGTGTGTGAGAGAGAGAGAGAGAGAGAGAGAGAGAGAGAGAGAGAGAACAATAATTAAAGAACAAGAAGGTATGAATTTGAGAGAGCATAGGGAGAAATGGGAGAAGCTGGAGAGAGGGGACGGAAATAATGTAAATGCTGTACTCATATGAAATTCTCAAGAAATATATATATATATATACATTTTTTAAATGATAA
Organism: Uromys caudimaculatus; assembly: GCA_028551405.1. Lineage (NCBI taxonomy): Eukaryota > Metazoa > Chordata > Mammalia > Rodentia > Muridae > Uromys > Uromys caudimaculatus. The sequence goes on along the minus strand of CM052718.1, from coordinate 8,790,370 downwards.
AGTAGTTCTCACCTTAAATGTTAATTCTTCAGTGAGCTAAAGTTCACTTTAAATTTTTCATTTTTAATGTTTAAAATTTTAAATTATAAAAGTAAAAAAAATGGTATTCTATTGAAAACAACGTGGAGATTGACAGAGGGAGATATCTTACACTGACGTTGGCCTCCATATGCTCACACACACACACACACACACACACACACACACACACATACACATGTGGAAACACACTCACACACATGTGCACACACAGCTTCACACACTACATTGACATTCATGATACAGATACAAAAAAAAATGGAAAAAAAGAGAATGTTATGCGGTGGGAATGAAGTTCAGTAGCAGGAGGTGAGTTTGATCACAAATGGAAGAGGAGGAGGAGGAGCAGGAGCGAAACTCGTCACCATGCTCCTTTTCCAACTGTACCCGCATCCTCAGCTGACTCTTGCATGCTCACACAGGACACATCTGCCTTTCAGTGAATTCAGATGGGTAATGGCCTGGCACTGAGTAACTCTAGGCAATAAGGCTGAGCTGCACTCAAGCAATGAGTAGCCAGAATGACTATGGAGTATTCAAGAGAACTTTAAAACAAGTATGTCCAGCGTAGGTTCTCATCCCGAGAGCCTGGCGTTTTGGCGTTTTATAACAGAGTCTCTTACGGGTGATTCCCGAATTAAATAATAAGCAATAAATTAGCAACAGAAGACATCTACTGATAGATTGTGCACAAATTTAAGTTTATATGAAGTATCCCATTCAACTCTCACATGTCCTGTGAGATAGGGACTGTTAGAATGTTCATTTTATAGATCAGGAAACTGAAGCGGAGAACTAGTGGGCCTACAGAAGCTGACAGGCTGGCACCCAGAGCCGATTCCACTTGGGCGTCTGATGGTCGAGACCGAACCTCCCACAATATCCTGTTACTATTGCACATCAGTATTATTGGTTGTGCAACACCAGCGTTTTGCCTCAAGTTCTTCCCAATTTGGTCTGGCTACCAAAATACTATTTCCCAGCTCTCTTGTAGCTCCTTCCCTGACCCAGTGATGTCCTTTGGGTCATGTGACTTGACCTTGGAAAAGTTCTGTGAATACATCTCTTGAATACATCCAGGAACCTGGGTGTCAGATGAAGCTCTGTTAGTACTTGCTGTTCAACTATGGATTTATCCACACTTGTTTCAATATTTGAAAACAGGCTAAGAATCCACTGAGCTGAAGCCATCTGTCACAATGCCCTTGTGTATTAGATTAGCATGAGTCAAGCAATGTTAGGGGAAGGTTGTAGAGGACCAATAACATCATCACAGAATTTGAGAAATGTTGAGTTTAAAAAGTATTTTCATTGAGTATTGAAAAACTAACGTACACACAGTTCTCGAGAAAGAAGTGTTATCTGCCGCATGTCATGTCACTTTTGTGACACAGGCATCTCTTCCCCCATAGATACTCCATGGCACACAGTAGGAAATGCTGCAACAATGCCAGATGATTCTGACATATCAGCCTGTTCTACATAGCCATGTGAAAGCATTGCACATTTCTATAATACTATATTTTAACATGACATGTATTAGTATTTTTCTTGAATTTATTAAGATATATTTTTATTTCTTAGTAAATACTATTTGCACCCTGGCATAGATACTTCTAGCTTCACAGGTTTCAAAAAAATAATAAATATTATTTTATACATAGCTGGTAATAAATGTGTCAAGAAAAGATTTTTATAAGCTATATTTTTCATGTTAAGAAAAATTCTATACAGAACATATTTGATACAAAATGTGAAATATATTACTATGCCCTATTCATTTACAATCGTTTTGAAAATAGCCATTAACAGACACTCTAGCAAAAATTCATATATGGCCCAAACTACCTTAAGTACAAAGTTATTATAAAATTCTAATCCCTACAAAGCAATTTATTTAAAAAGAATTCTATTCTTTATTTGGTCAGAAATATCATTCCATTTTTAAATTGAAAATGATGTCATTCCTAGCATATAAAATGACATGTCCAAAGAATTAAGGCTGCACAAAACACCTCGTCACAGCAAGGGGAAAGCACCAAGCAAGGAGTATTCAAGTGTATCGTTTGTGTTTACAACAGTAAACGATGACACACAGAATTAAAGCCAGAGATAGAAAGTTAACACAAGTGAACATCTTTCCTTGGTAAACACCTCCAACAACATTAAGTGTGTGTCAGTAAATGAGGCTGATGTCCTGACCATCTAACAGCGCTCCTTCCGTGGTGTTACCAGGTGCATGGGAGGGACGCATTCAATCAGTGTAAGGGTGTGACCTGAGATACACGGGGAGTGGAGTTCTCTAGCATCCAGTGGGCATTTAAGGCCTGCTAAAGAACACGCCATTTAATAGGAAAGAAAACTTGTCAGAGAAAACCATACCGGCTGCCATTGATCTGAGACATTTACTAATGCGTATGCAAATGTACTCTTAGCCTGATGCTATCACCTCGAGGTGATATAGGACAGCAAATAATGGGGCCTTTTACCTGTTTAACATACTTATTTCATGGAATGTATTATGCCACGGTTGTGTTCTGCCTCAGTGATATTAATCCCAAAGTTTGTTTGAGATCCCTTAGAAACCACTAAGCTATTTCTATAATACTTCAGGCTAACAAATTAAATGGATGACATTCATTATCTCTCACTAAACTATTGAAAAAAACTCATTACTTATTCTGGATGGTTAAGATTCAGGAATTTTCTTTCAAATTTTGTATATATCATGTATTTACTTGATTTAGTTACTTTTACAGGTAGAACTCAACACACACATACACACAAACACACACACACATACGCACTTTTCATCAATTTGAATTTTTCTTTAAGTAAATTACATATTTCAAATCAAATAACATTTTTGGCTTCTTCTAAACTACTAAAATCAAAAGAGTATTAATAACCTGTACTTGAGAATGCATTTGGTGACTTCTAAGATGTATTGAAAGACCACTGATTTTTGTAAGTTGATTTTGCACCCCACCATTTTCCTGAATATGTCAATTGCATCTAGAAGTTTTCTGGCCGAATTTTTGGGGTCTCATATATAATATGATACCATCTGCAAATAGGAAGAATTTGATTTCATTTATATTTTAATTCCTTTAATTTCTTTCTCTTGCTTTATCATTCCAACTTGCACTATATTGAAATAGAATAGGATGGTGGGCAGTCCTGGCTGGTTCCTGGTTTTAATGGGAATGCTTCGAGGTTTTCTTTCCATCTAGGACAATGTTGGCTGTGTGTTTGTCAGATAGCCTTTATTATATTGAGGTGTGTTCCCTCCTGCCATATTCTCTCTAAGATTTTTATAATGATAGCATGCTGGATTTGGTCAAATTTGCTTCTCTTGAGATTGTCGTGTGATTTTTGGTTTTTAAGTGTATTTATATGATTTATTTTTTTACTGGCTTATGTAAGTTAAACCAGCTGTGTATTTCCAGGATAGAGCCAACCCGATCATGATGGACAACCCTCTTGATCTGTGTTTGTACTTAGTTGTATACTGGTGATTTTAGCATCTATGTTCCTCAGGGATATGAGTCTATAGATATCAGTCTATAGGTAGAAGGGTGTGTGCTGTATGTGTGTCTGTCTGTCTTACTAAGTTTGGATATTAGAGTGATACAGGTTTAGTAGAACAAGTCTGAAATGTTTCTTATGTTTCTATTATTTTTTTTGTTTTTTTTTTTTTTTTTTTTTTTTTTTTTTTTTTTTTTTTTTAGTCTTTTTTTTTTTTTTTGATACTTTATTTACATTTCCAATGTTTCCCCTTTTCTGGGTCTCCTCTTTGGAAACCCCGAATCCCCTCCCCCTCCCCGCCTCTGTGAGGGAATTCCTCCTCCCACCTACCCGCCCACCCATTCCCATATTCCCACCTTGACATTCCCCTTTACTGGGGCCTCTAGCACCCTCAGGCCCAAAGTCCTCTCCTTTCTCCCTGATGGCCATCGAGGTGATTCTTCTGCCTCATATGTAGTCCAAACCATGGGTCAATAGATG
>CM052718.1:8725900-8785823 GCA_028551405.1 Uromys caudimaculatus | reverse complement strand
GCCTCTAGCACCCTCAGGCCCAAAGTCCTCTCCTTTCTCCCTGATGGCCATCGAGGTGATTCTTCTGCCTCATATGTAGTCCAAACCATGGGTCAATAGATGTGTATTCTTTGGTTAGTGGTCTGAACTCCAGGACGACCAGGGGGAGGGTCAGGCCCATTGACGCTCTTGCTCCCTCCATGGGGCTGCCAATTCCCTCAGCTCCTTCAGACCTTTTTCCAGCCCCTCCATCTGGTACCTCACTCTCAGTCCAGCAGTTAACGTTAAGTGAAACTTGGCCATTCTGAACTTTTGGGCTAATATCCGCTTATCAGTGAGTACATACCATGTTCCTTCTTTTGTGACTGAGTTACCTTGCTCAGGATGATATTTTCAAGTTCCATCCATTTGCCTGCAAATTTCATTAAGTCATTGTTTTTTATAGCTGAGTAGTACTCCATTGTGTAGATGTACCACATTTTCTGTATCCATTCCTCTGATGAGGAATATCTGGGTTGTTTCCAGCTTCTGGCTATTATAAATATGGTTGCTATGAACATAGTGGAGCATGTATCTTTGTTACATGTTGGGGCATCTTCTGGGTATATGCCCAGGAGAGGTATAGCTGAGTCCTCAGGTAGTATTATGTCCATTTTTCTCAGGGTCTGCCTTCTATTATTTTTAAAAATTTAAGAGAATTGACTGTAGATCTTTGAAAGTATGGCAGAATCCTTTTGTGAATCTCTCTGGGCTCAGGTTTTTGTTTTTGTTTTTTGTTTGTTTGTTTGTTTTCTCTGAAGGCTTTTTATTATCTTTTCAGCCGCCTCCTTTATTGTGGGTCTGCTTAGGTTGGTTTAACTTTGGTAGTTTAGATGAATCAAGATAACAATCTATTTATTTTATATTTTCCAACTTAAAAGAGTACAAGTTTTTGAGATCATAGATACACTCCCACTTACAACCACAGCAAAGGCAATAGAACATCTTGTAAACTATGTAACCAAGGATTTGAAAGACTCTACAATGAAAACTCCAAATTTCTGAAGAGGTTGAAAACATTTTAGAAAATGGAGAGAATTTTCCAAGTCCCTGAGCCAGTAAAATTAATATTGTGAATATGACCATTCTACAAAAGCAATTTACAGATTTAATGCAACTTCACTCACCGTACGTATGATATTCTTGGCAGAAATACGGAGAAATCCCACAATTCATATGGAACCAGAAAAGACTTAAGATAGGCAAAGCAATCTTGAGCAGAAAGAATACTAGAGGGGCTGATATTCTAGACTTCAAGATATATGATAGCGTTATATTAATAAAAACAATATGCTGCACAGAGACAAACGTGCAGAACAATGGAATAAAAGAGTCTGCCTAAAATGAGTAGCAATAACTACAGCTATCTGGTTATCTCACAAAGAAGGAAAAATCCTCTGGAGAAAAGACAGCATCGTTAACAAATAGGCCAAGGAAAACCGGATCCCACATGCAGGAGAATGAAATTAGACCCATATCAGTCACTCCACACAAAACTGGATTCAGGCAGATCAAAGAAAACTGACATTTGAAACACTAAAATCTGCTAGAAGAAAACAGAAGGTGTATCCACATGCTATAGGTGGAAGAACGGACATTCTGAACAGGACCTAACTTGCCAAGGAATTAAGGTCAATGACCTACAACTGGGAGGGAGCTCATCAACTCAAAAGTTTCTGTACAGCTAAGGAAACAATCGAGACGAAGAAGCCCACAGAATGGGAGAGGATCTTTGTCAGCTATACATGTGACAGATTAATATCCAGAATATACAAAGAGACAAAAAATATGATCTCGGGATGTACACAGTGCTATTAATAGAAGAAAGAAAATGGCTAAGAAGCACCTTAAAATGGCTACAAAGTATCTTAAAAGATGTTCATCATCCTTATCCATTGGATGGAAATTATAATAGCTTTGATATTTTGTAAAAAAAAATCCTCTCTTTACATAAAATAGACACCACCACAGAAAACCACATCTGGACGCAATGCCTCAGAGATCAGCATATGGTAGGTACCCCTTCCCTGATGGGTACACCTACATCACAGCTCTGCACCTCCAAATCCGAGAGCTGAGCAGAAGAAGGGGAGAAAGACTGTACAAGCCAGAATACTAAGCAGTCTGCTGTCCAACAAGTCTCTCCCAGAAATGACTGTATAAACAAAGCCAGAATGATAGCAACATCAACGGACATTTAATTAATGTTGAAGTGGGATTTTTTGTGGGGCCCTCCCCCTAGACTAAGAATAGCAGGCAATTATTGATTCCTGGCAGAAAGAGTTGGTGTCTCCCAGGCATGAGCCCATTATTGACTGTCCAGTGTAGAAAGGTCAGTCTTAAAATCATATATGCACAAACCACAAAAATGGACTCGGCAGGTGCACATACACAAATATGAATATAAATGCATTCATATTAAATATATAATCAAAGAAAATGACATACTGGAGAGTGGGGAACACAGGAAGGATTGAAAGGACAGTAGCTGGAAGGGGTTGGAAGGAGGGACAGAAGGGGAAACCAATGTAAATCTATTTCAACTAAAAAGCATTTTAAATTTTTAAAAAATATAGGGGAAACTACACACGACTCACAGCTCCCTCTTAAGATGGAGACATCTGTGGACATTGAGCAGAGACAGCTTTTGTCTTACATCTTTAGAGCTATTTTGGAAATAGACTTTACATGAGATAAACCACATTGACTGGACCTGATAACCTCTGAGGTGGGGTCAACTGTCCAACTGCGCAGAGGATTCAAGTTTTCAGAGGAAAAAATTGTAAGACGTTAAATGCTAAACGAAGAAAGCTTTAGGTTAAATCCAGAGTGTCCTTTCCAAAGTTTATTTCCTTTTCTTCATCTGTAATGTTGTTTAAAACCTTTTAAGCCCACGACAATGGATGGATGAGACATCAAAATGTGCCAGCTTCCCTATGTCTTCACCCAACCATCAAAGACGGTGTCTATTTGTTTAGAAGTCTTTTGACACTTGTCCTCTAAGGGGGGAGCACAAACATGCCTGTCTAACTTCCTCTACGTGTTTCTCCTCCACTCATATCTTGAATGGTGCCCCTTCTCAGCCCTGACAAATCCATCACCCTAAGATGAACAAACCGTAACACAGAACAGCCAACAGCATTGCCCGGGGCCCAGCGCCAGCTGAAATCTGCACTCCTCCTAGTGAAAACTAGGAAGTACTGTGTCCACTCATTGCCTTGTTGTTTCCAGAAATACCGATACAAGAATCTTTTCATGATGTAAACAAGTCTGCCTTGCTCTCAGGAAACTTCAAAATGCACAAGCTCATTTTAGTTATCTTTTCAGAAAACCATACTACTAATTGATTTTTATATGCAATAAAGATGTCAAAACTTTCGTTGAGTATGGAAATAGCACCAAAAATGGCTCTTCCATAATTCCTAATGTATCACTTTGCTTCCTCTAGTCGGGATTTCCAAAGCTCTGCCATCGGTATAATCTGTATCATCAACCCACACATCTAATACTACTGCTATTATAAAATCTGGTGTCTTCCTTCAGTGTCTCCCTTGAGACAATTTTCTTAATAAATGTAATTTTCTTATCATTAAGTCTATCCAGTGTTCCACAGAATGGATTCAATGTTGTACATATTAACTAGTATCCCCCATACCATAATTCTCCTTAGAACACCTGTGAACCACACCCACATACAGATAAATAAATGGCTAAATAATTATTTTGGATTCAGAAGTTAAAAAAAACTATCATCAGTATATACATATTCTATTCATCAGCTGGGTCATTTGTTTTTAAAAAAAACAGTTCAAATACATGAATGAGTCTGTGATACAGTTTCAGAAATTAGTTTTGGGTCATCTGTTTTTTATCATAATCTTCTATGTCCACAAGAATTATTACTTCTACTTTAACTACTTGCTCTCATTTTAGTAAATTTACTGAGTATCTACTTTGTACGGAGTATAGCCTGATCTAATTGCAAGGACTTTGGATAACTTTCATAGGTAAGAAAAATGAGAAGATCTTAGGATCCTTAAATCATAGTAACTTGAACTAGGGCAAAGTCACAAGAGGTGTCTTGGTCAAGTCTCCACAACAGCATAAGTCTCAATTCCACCCATGTGAACAGAGGCACTTCCTGCCATCAAGTGACTGTGTTTTGTCAACTAAACCTGGTCAACTGGAGCACGAGATGAGGTGACTTTTGTAACTATTCCTGAGCAACAGAGCTACATTCAGGGATACTCAGGGAAGGGAACACAGGTGAGCTGACGCAAGTGCATGCGTGTATACTCATGCACGCAGAGAGTTAACATGTTTCTTCATGATATTAGACTTGTGAGTCCCTGAACCACTATTCAGTAGAGAGTCTAACACCAGACCAAAGACTTACAGCCTATATCTCCTAAGGCAGCTCTATTCGGAATGTGTCTGTAACTTAAAAGACAGAGTGCCAAGCTCCTGACCAAGGGAGCGTAGTAGTAGTCAAAGGCACACACTCTATCCTCCTTGAGAACAGAAGGAGGTTTTAACATTCAGATTCAAAGAGTCCACAAGGATATTCTCGGTCACTAGAGGGCAGAAGCCATTCACATGAAGAACACAGCAAGCATTCTCTGTAACTGGTGGGGAGATTTTCAAATGTCAAAGTAGCCAGAGTAACAGATGAAATTCTGGTTTGAATGGAAATACAACTTGCTTATGTCTAGAGCTTGGAGAAACATTTTTAAGTGAAAACCATTGACTGGAACTTCATTTTAGATGACATCAGAGTTCTATTAAGTTGGGACTGAAGGGATGGTTCAGAGGTTGAGAATACTTGTTGCTCTTGTAAGGGACACACTCAGTACCCATGGAGGCAGCTCACAACCACTGCAGGGGAGTTTCCTATTCTGGCTTCTAAGGGTACCCCTACAAGTACAGCATACACATATATGTGCACATAAAGTAGTAAAATTAACATAAGTCTTTAAGAAGAACTATTATGATACTTACAATTGACATCAGTGTCAGCACATAGTGCTGCAAATTCTGCCCATGATGGTGAACCATTTTAGCATCGGCTGTCACCATAACTTCCACGTATCTTGGGTATGATAAAAAACGCTTATTCCTGGAATGTAACTGGCTCTGTTCGCCTTCCGATCTGAACACCGCTTCCTTCTTTATATTAACATCTCCAGTCGTGTTCCTGAAGTTATGAGAGGGCAAAGCAGTTCTCTCCATCTGATTTTCTGAGAAGGATAAAACAATAAAGTCGTCAAACTGGGAGCAATTCATGTGTCACACAAAACAGAACAGCCACACACTGAGAACTTGCCCCGTCGGTCATCACACGAGCTTTGTTCATCACAGTCAGTGACTTACAGTGCTCAGATTTTTCAGAGCTATATGTACAACCCTGACTCTTAACTTTACTTTTAACAGCTCTGATTACTTGAAAATACTTATTTACCAAGAAGTGTCAAGCAATTCCTGTTTTTCTCAGTAAGCAGACTAGGTTCTTAAGTGGCTGTTGGGATTCAACCTCATCATACAGTAGTCACATTCTGTCTGGTGATGTTTCATAGCATATAGATTAAAAGAAACTTTCACTAAACAGTATACAAAAGCAGCAGCACTAACGCTTCTTAATAGAATCACGCCCCAACAGGCAGCAACTCAAGCAAAACCATCAACCATTGATATAAAATATATGACAGTGACCACAGAGCATGCCTCGTGATTTGCATTGTTTCCTTATGTAGAACATTATTTGATACTGTAATCATAGGAACTACTTTTAAGTACTGTATAAAGAAAGAGCATTTAAATAGTTGATCATTTATTTGCGCTTATACAAAATGTCCATGAGTGGTGTGTCTGTGTGTGCTATTTCTTTCTTCCTTCCTTCGTCTCTTTTCTACTCTCATCTTCTGTTAATTTTCCTGAAATTGATGGGTTGCTGTATTTTCAACAGAAAGGCAAACAAAGGAGTCGGGTAAAAGGAAATTATAATGCCTGAGTCATCTATAATCCAAATAATCAACAAAAGATATTGTTGCACTATAATTGTATGTGTGTATGTGTGTGTGTATCTGTACAAGTGTGTGTATGTGTATGTGTGTGTGAGTGTGTGTGTATCTGTGCAAGTGTGTGTATGTGTATGTGTGTGAGTGTGTGTGTGTGTGTGAGTGTGTGTGTGTGTATGTGGGTGTGAGTGTGTGTGTATGTGTATGTGTGTGAGTGTGTGTGTATGTGTGTGTGAGTGTGTGTGTATGTGTATGTGTGTGAGTGTGTGTATGCGTGTGTGTATGTATGTGTATGTGTGTGAGTGTGTGTGTGTGTGTGTGTGTGTGTGTGTTGATTCACTTCATCTAAATATAAATGTAGTCATTTGGGGATGTAAACAAAGCCATCAAGTACTTCCCATTATCTTTAATATCTGTCTTTTATATGACACGTGCTTAGGTATGAGCACTGCTCCCTGTTTTCTTTCCCCTGGGACCCCTCATCCACCGATGATCACTGAACACCTGCTGGCCTGGAGAAGATCCCAGATAACCTAATACATATAAAGCGCCAGCTATCCGGAAAGGCTGAAGGTTTATGTTTCAATAGATCCACTTGTTTCCAGATTATTGAAAACAAACTTTGGCTGAGCATGTATACACATCAAGAATGTTTAGGAAGTGAGGTGCACACATCACCTCATAAAGTCTACATACCAAGGAAGGGGACAGAAGCACAAACTTGAAGATAAAATTTTAGGTCAAGTGCTTCAGTAATATTCAACCAAGTGACAAATGACTTTATTCTACCTACCAGGCTGGCTAACGTTTGGAAGTTGGTAATGGCAGGCACTGATGTAACTTCATTGAAAAGGTATCATGCAAGTTTCACACATGCTCACCCCATGGGCTGCAATTCCATAACTCAGCAGCCTCCTCTGAGTCACACGAGGCCATTGCAGAAGATACTGAGACAAGGAAAACAGACTAAAGACCCCAGAAATGCACCTTCTCTTATACTGCCAGGTATAAGGTATACCTTGAATGTGACAAAGGAAGAAAGATAAATCTGGAGATTTAGAACCATGTCACACAGCAACCTTGGAAAAGAAGCAATGAAGCTTGCCTCTTATCTCACAAGAGAGGAAGTCTAACAGTCACACACTCATAAACGAAGAGGTGCTGCCATTTTCTGTCCATCATCAATACAAATACTGATAAGTAGCCGTGGGCTTCAGGTCTAGAGATCTGGCCCAGAGTGAGTGTTGTCAAGCACTCCAGCCTGACTTGTGCCAATTGGATAGAAAAGAACAATGAAAGAACAGCGTAACTTGCCAACTGACACTATATTACCCATGCATACTTCAGTTTACTAGTGTGCATCTTGAAATAATCAAAAGAAAATATACAATGATGAAAAAACCAACAGAACAATGAACTAAAATCTACAGACTCATATTTCATCAACACATGGAGGAGCGAGTCTTGCCAGGACAAGAGAAGGATATGAAGAAAGTTAGGCAGAGCATGCTTCTTTGTTGCTAAAAATTAAAATTCAACATATGCTTTCAAAAGATACATGGGTACAGCAATGCCACCTTCCAAAAAACTCAAGGAGATTAGGAACTGCAAACTAGAATCTCTGCTTCAGGTACTGAAAGGGAGTGAACAAAATGAGTGAGAAAGAAATGCAGTTATCTTCAGCCTTTATGGTGTGGTGGCTCCTACACTCACGGATATGTAGACCAGAATTAACAAGTCTTTAGTTAAGAACATCAAAGTAATTCCCAGTGTATCAATCTGATGACTATCACCTTCTATTGTTCTGGTAATGTTTGCTAAAGCAGTAAGATAATAAAATTAAACACACTGTATGACCATCAAGGAGATAGTTTTCCAACTTTTTAACATTTAATTTAACACATATAAAACCTCTATCACTAGAAATCCCAAAGGGCTCAATTTAAATCTCTATAAATTGCCTATCCTAAACATAGAAATAGGTAAATAATAGACGTAAAATTGTCAATAAAAGAATGAACTGAGATTTGGCATGGAATATTTAAAAGTAGGAACTTTGGAGGCATTTAGATTTTTATCCCATTATTTGGAAATTCTATTACCAAAATATGCAGATACATATTAGTAAACTGTCTATAAGGGGCCAAAATTATATAGAAATACATAGCCCCAGCGTTAAGAGTATGGCATAGGAAGCAGATATTAACTTAATATTTCAGTATCCCTAAATGATTACTAGTTTATATTCTTATTAAATTTTAAGAAATAAAATAGTATCAATATAGCATCTATTCATATTTCATGAGCTAAGAGCTTGCCTTTTCTTAGTATTTCTCCCCAAGCATTGTGACTAATGATGACAAAGTGACCTCTGTAAATACCTTCCATAAATAGCCATCCCTCAAAGCACATTTGCTACCCAGCATAGTGAACGTGCCTGAAATACCAGCACTTGGGTGACAGGGCAGAAATATCAGGAGTTCAAGGCTATCCCCACTTGCATACTAAATTTGAGACCAGCCTGGACTACATGAGACTCAGTCTCAAAATAGCAGGACATGTTAGCCAGTTCCATTCCATCCTTTCTTTGCAATACTTCCCATGTTATTTCTGTCCCATCAAATCAAGACTAAAATTGATTCTTGCCCTTCGTTCATAGTAAGTGTATAACAGCATGACACCAATTTAGATGAACCCAACAACAAGGTCACCAGTATCTTACTAGAATATAAAAATCTTTATAATTTATGCCAGCGATAATGGTCCACAGAATAATCCTATAACCCAAAAATAATATTTCAATTAGTAGCTACAAAATCTAAATGGCTCAAAATTATCATTATACAATAATGTGATTGGACAGCCATATTTCTACTTGACTGTCTAGCTGCTACCTCAGGCTCATGATTTTCTTCCCCAGTTTTCAGCTTCTGGTGTCTACAGATGTCAGCAATAGCTTCCTACATCACACAACTGAGTCACCCCAACACACAATCACTGTGCTGTGTGCCCTCCCCTCACCCTAGGTTCGAGCCCCCGCTTCTGTATCATTTCTCCTTCAAATGCTTCTTCATTACTCTTGTCTTCAACTGCATACTACTTTACTCATTTATTGAAATTAAAATACAATCACCCCCTTTTGAAGAACAATCATGCCTCTGAATTCAGTTAGGTATTCTGCGTCTTAGAATTCCTAGAACGAAGACTACAAAATTAGATTTTTAAAAAGCCTCCCATACAGTCTAGTCATTTCAATTCCCTGTCCCCCCATTCATCTTTAAGTTCACTTCTAAATAAACACTCTCTCGTTTCACCCTCACTCGAGATGAAAGCAGGTATATCCTCACTGGGAGATTCCCCATGGGATAAATTCTAAGTCCTTCTTAAGAGCTCACCACTATGTGCCACAACCTCACCAAGCTGTGACTTCCCTAGTGAGTGCGAACAATGTCGGGAATGTGTCCTCCTAAGTTCACTAAATGCTCATGGAGAATAGGGAAAAGATGAAGATGAAGAAAAGATAATAGAGGAGAGAGACAAAAGACAAAGCAGGTGGAAGACAGAGATGACTTGAGGAGTAAGACAGAAGAGCTTTGTGGGCTGCAACGTCAGCATAAGGAAAAGACGAATAAGCTACAGACCGGTGTCAGCTCGAAGGCAGACCCACACTGCCTGAAACATTCCCAATACCAACCCCAGTGTTGTTATCTGTGCACAGGCAGTCTGTTATTTGACCAGAAGAAAACTATTTCATAATTCTCCAAAGCACAGAACCATTAAGTGAGGCATAAAATAAAATTGTTTAATCTAGTGTAGCAGCATTTGATCATATGAGATATTATGTTACCATATTTCCTCATGGTTTAAGCTGTATTCCCGTTCTACAATATGTCTTAGGTCTCCAAGTTATTGAACTAATACTATGAATAATAACTACAAATGTTTACTGTGTTGATTATTTATCAAATGATAGTTCAAGCCCCATGTGTTTACCTCCTTAGTAGTAACGAGAACTCTCTATGAAATAGCCACTATGATTAGAACCACTTTATTAATGAAGGAAATTATGAAGAGAAAGGTTAAGTGTGGTGGCCATGGTAACAGAAAATAAAATAGAGACCTGGGGCATCATTTTTAAACCAAGAGTGTTGCATAGCATAAAAACACAAAAATCTACCAGTCTCTAAGCTTTCTCATTATCAAACATCTCAAGAACATACTTTAAGAGCTATGAATTATAGTTTGTGCATTTTGAAATGCTTAGTTTTGAAGAATGTTACAGATTAATACATGGAACCTCATCTACTAGTAATGAACTTACAGAAGATTGTGAACTTGCCTTTCTGAGGTAAAAGAATGATTACATCATCCGCCTTCCCTGCAGTCTTGGATCAGTTACTATTACTGAACAATTTTTAAGACATACAGACATGTGACAGGGGTGGAGAGAAATTTTCATAGCCAGCAACTGAATACCATAACAAAGAAGTGAACTCAGATTTCCTCAAAATAGGCTTCTAACCTGAATACAACATCGCATGACTCTGCTCATGCCTATATGTGGCGCCACACTGAATGAGGAGAATTTAGCAACAACGTCATCATGAAAAATATTACTTCGTGGAGACTAAAAGTAAGAACTATCTAGTCATACCTATGAAAATATGGGTCTCGTCTTTCTTGCACTACAGAAACATAGAGTTGAGCTAAGACATAGATATTAAGCTTAATAGTTTGGGAGGAGAAAGATTTGAGACCAATCAACTACTGTCATTTTATCTAGTAGCCCTACAAGAGTATTCTTAAGTACTCTTTCTCTGGTTAAAGAAATTCTCTTAAGTCCACAGTTAACTTCCTAAGTGATATTAAGAAATTTCATTATAGATGTTGAATTTCATCAAGAACTATTTAGTGGGAGCTAGAGGAAAGACTCGGAGGTCAAGAGCATGCGTTGCTTTTGCAGAGAACCCGTGTTCTGTTCCCAATACCCATATCACAAGCTCATAACCATTTGTAACTTCAGTTCCAAGAGATCTGGTGCCCACTTCTGGACTCCGCTCACACCAGAAACATATGTAGTACACGTACATAAATTTAGGTAAACATGGTTACAAATAAATAAATAAATAAACAAATAAATGGTTTTTAATATTATTTCATTCCAGAGATCCAGAAATGTTCAATATAAAAAATAAATCACATAAGCGGGTGCAAGAGCACAAATCATATGATCATCTCAATAGATATAAAAAAGCCAATGAGCTTTTGAAGCCTTGAAGAAACCAACAAGCCTTTATAATAAAAAGTCTAGAGATAACAGGGTTGGAGAGAACAGGTCCCAACATAATAAAGACAACATATTACAACTCTATAGTAATCACGATGTAAATGGTGATAACATAAATACATTCCGACTAAACTCAGGAATAAGACACGCTGTTCCTGCTCCTACTTAATATAATGTTAGATGTCCTAGCTATAGCAATAAGAGAAGAAAACAAAAAGTACAAACATAGAACAGAAAGAAGCTCGGCTATTCTTATTTTCAGAATAGTAAAAATTAGAAAAAAAGAATAATAAAGTAATTTTAAGGATATCTTATGAATAATTTGTATCAAATTCAAGTTGATAGAAATTAGAATCTTTGCTTACTTTTCATGAGTAACGCATCATGAGCTTAAGTAGCAGAAAGCCAAAGATACAGATTTACTTCACTGAATATGGGCAACTAAGTTAGGTATTTTGGAAGTCATATATAAAGCTGTAAATCAAGCTGTATGGTTGATTAATGACCTAATACTTATATATTCTTTAAAAGAATATATAGTGTAGTGTGCCATAGCACTGAACTGCCTTCAGCGCCCTGCACACAGGAGACATGAATCGTAGTACTGACTCACAGCCCATCCCTCCTGTCTCATCTTAAGACAGAGTCATAACAAGTGTCCCAGGCTGGCCTTGAACCTACTCTGTACTAACCCAATCTGGACATGAACTTCCAATTATTTCCCTATGTTCAGACTATGGAGTAGATGGGATGACAGGCCTGTGCCACCAATCCAGGATGAATCTTGAAATATTTGTGACTCTATATATTTTCTCATCAATCGTATATGTATGCATGTATTCAAAACTCTTCAAGGTCATTCTCTCTATTACCTGCTGAGTAAATCTAACTGAATAATGACTACATACAACAGATCGATGTCCGGTCACAGCACATACCCTACGAGAACATTAAATCCCATCAACAAGCTCTCATCTGCACAGCTCTTCTCCTATGTAATAGGAACCCATTAGAAACCAAATCTACTCATGAAGGTAGACAAAATGATCTGAGAAAATATTACCAAACAGCCTGTTGAGAAAACAAAGTGGGGCTTAGGCTTCTCGTCACTCTCTCCTTGGTAGAGGGTCTTTCTGTGTGCCCTGCTGTCTGTAGTTCCTTAACCTTGATAAAAGCCTTTCTTTACTGGGAAAGAAATAAAAAGAGAAAATGAAGGAAAGAGGGAGAGAGGGGGGTTGGAGGAAGGGAAGAGAGGAAATCAAGAGTAAGTGAAACAGAGCGGCCTTGTGCCAATCAAGGATAGGATAAAACATCTGTTTACCTTGGGCCACTCGTAAAATAGTTTTTGATGAAATTCAACATCTACTCATAATGGAAATTGCTAGTAACTAAGTACCTGGCATAATAACTTAAATAAGCTATGAATTTAGGAGGAAATCTTTAGTCCATAAAGAGTACCTAAGATAAACCTAGATCAGACAATGTATGTATCAGCAAATGTTGAAATTGTTCCTATTTTATGACTGGTAATGAGACAAGGATTTTCATTACAATTATTCCTATGGGCTAGTCTAGCAATTTCAGCTTGAAATAAGCCAAGAAAATAAAAAGACTAAAAGATTAGAATGTAATATATAGAATTGCTTGGTTATTTATAAGCCTAAAATAATAAACAAATTAATTAAATGTTGCAAACTTGCTGAATATAAAGATCAATAAGAGATCTGCATTGTTGTATAAAAGGAATAAATACAAACATAACTATAAAACTGTCTAGCTTGCAATAATATAAATGTTATTGTAAATAACAAATTCATTTAATACCCCCCAAAAAAACTACCAAAAATATACAATATTATAACAAGAAAAATCTACAAAATATTTAGAAAATAAAGAATAAATATGTAACAGAACATACTGATAGGCAAGTGGACACAGAATATAATGATATCATCACTTCGCTGGGTCTGAGAAGATGGCTCGGTGGTTAAATGTGTGTACTTCTCTTACATAGGGCCCAAGTTCAGTTCTCAGCACCCGTGTCTGGAGTGTTACTACCACCTGTAACTCCAGCTCCAAGGGATTTGACTTCATCTTCTAGACTCCATGGGGATCTGCACTCATGTGTATACACACACACACACACACACACACATTTTAAAAACAAATCTTTGCAAGATGTATCATTTAATTTTATTGATTAAATAAAATCTAATCAAAATCTCTTCTTTCCCTTTTTTTTTTAATTTAGCAAGCTAATTGTAAAATTTCTATATCCATTTCAAGGATTGAGATGTATATCCACACACGCCAAAAAAAATCTGAAATCTCATGAGCAGCCTTCTCCCACACACCAAGAACCAGAGCAGAGCTTTGGTAATCTGAGACATATGATGAGTCTGATGTAAGGCTACACAAGTAACCAGTGAGGGGAACACCAGGTCAAGATAAGCACACACATATGGGACTGTTTGTGAAGGTCTAGGAAGTGTGGCCTTACAGGAAAGGTGTATGACTGGGTAAGGCTTTGAGGCTTCAAAAGCCCGTGGCATTCCCAGCCCCCCTCCCCCGTGTATGTGTGTGTGTGTGTGTGTGTGTGTGTGTGTGTGTGTGTGTGTGTGTGTGTGTCTTCTCTGTCTCTGTGTTTCTCCCTCTCCCTCTCCCTCTGTCTCTGCATAAGCTCCAATAAACTGTTTCTTCTATATGTTGCCTTGGTCATAATGCTTCACACAGGTAACTAAGACAATTACCTTCAACAAGAGTGATTAGAAATGGCCAACTCAGGCCAGACTGAGTAATTAGAAACTTTTCCTTGATCCCTGTTGAACTACCCAGGAAAGGGACTCCCAGTCAGCTGGTTGGTTTAATAATGAACTGTCTTAACAAGGGGTCCGTACACATTACACTGAGCTTCTTCTTACGGTATCAAAGTACTACCTGATGTTCCATATTCCCCTTCCTATTGACTCTCAGTACTCTAGGTGGTCCAAACACTTTCTCAACTACAGTGTGCATACACTTCCGCTTCCATGTAAAAGACTCCGTTCTTACTGTTTCCCAGACAAATTATCCAACTTTTGTACTTTAGATAACGTACTAGTACCTCAAACAGACTTTCATCCAGGCTAGGTGCATCCCATCCCAGACTTCAAAGCATCTTCTACAGAAAAGTGGGATACCAAAATTCCTCAACTATTTGCCCAAAAATTATTTTATACATAACTGTTATGGGAAGAATATGAAAAATGATATACAATATGTCATTTTGTTTTATAGAAGACAGAATATAAATTTTAAAGCTGAGAGGTGAGATGATAAAAGCATATTCAAGCTTAGAAACAATTGAAGACAGAGGTACACTGACTGGTAAGCTATTCTGTCACCTTGGAGTCTCAATCCCACATTGTAAGCTTGTAGAAATGATGGCAGGTACACTAACCATAAAAGAACAAATAGACATAAATGATAATAGAGTTGACTATTGATTTGCAAACAAATGTTTCTATAAGTCACAGTTAGTATGAGAGACAAAAATTAATGAGCCACTGTTATTTTATCTCTATATATCAAGAACACCCACATATTCATTTACCTGGCTCAAGTTTAGAGCAACGTGTTGTTATAGTTTTAATTTGAAAAAATGTAATATGTTGCTATGGAAGAAAAACATTTGAAGCTAAACATCTTTTAAGGACAACTAAGTCTAAAAGAAGAAAAGAAAATGCAAGGCAGCAGAGGAGATAGCTCTATGTGAAAGGCTAAATGGATATAAGAAAGGGCAATATGCAGATCACCCAAGTTGCTACGTGAATAACTAAATACACATATCAGGACATGAAGCTAAAGCAAAGGCAAGAAAATGTTCTGAACAAAACAGAAAAGCAGGTATGTCAAGAATTTCAAGGTTTCTTAGCCACAATTCCTCTTCCTCAGAAAGCAGATCAACACATGAGCCAAAGCAAGTCCACATGGGCCAGGAGATGCCAGATTTCCCAGCAACAGACTAGCAACCAAACTAACAATTTACTAACTTTGCAGCAACCAAACTCTCACGCTCAAGAAGCAGAGACTGGATCCCTGGGCCAACCTGGCTAGATAAACCAGCCAGAGCCAGCAAGCTCCAGGTTCAGTGAGAGGGCTACTCTTATCACACACCGGGATTTCCAAAGAATAATTTCTTCTTCTGATCTGCATGCCAGTGCTAACCAATTCTTACCTAAGGACTCGGAGACAATAGAAATAGACAGAATTAGGAAACCTCAATTAAAAGTCTTGTCACGCTCAGCTGGTTTCATCCTTCTTACTCTCAACTAAAGCTTTGCAGGTCTACTCCACAACACAGAGACGAGCAGGTGACTGGAGAACCTGGGCAAAGCTCACGGGATGCCATCTGCCCGCTGAAGATGAACACTAGCGTGCACAATGGAGCATCAATGTCTCATTTCATTTTTGTGAATGCTTCCAGGTTTCTTCCCCCTTTGTGTTCTATTTATTATGTTTAGTTCTGCTGGTGGCATTTGAGGGGTTTTTCCATTGATATCTGCCCAGTTTTGTGTCTCTTTTTGCTAGTATCCCTCCATCCACAGGACTGTACCTGAGCCATGTCTATATATGAGACCCTGGTACCCACAATGGCAGGGATTAGCCAACAAAAATCCTTTTATATGGCCTCAGGGCACATAGTAAACTCTGACCTCAGAAACAATTTAATCTGATTCATCAAGACTAGAGTTGAGAGCAGTTCAAACCATGGAAAAGGAAAAAAAACCCCTATAACACTTCACTAATTATATTCACAAGTCTTCACTTTTACTAATGAAGCAATAATTAATAGCTAATTTTTAGGAAACTAATTGATTGCATTTATTAATGACTGAAAATATTCATGTTAATTAGAACTAAAATAAGAGGAATCTATTTATGAGAATAGATACTAATTCATGTTTTGGTAAATATTGTACAGAAACATATATTGTAATTAATTTAAAAAAACTAAGTCCCAGTTTTCTGGTTGCTTTCCACTGGTAATTTTTATCATATGTCTTTTGTATGAAAAACCTTTGAAAGTGAAGATCATAGCTCTTTGGAGCATTTTCCCGCTAAGAATGAATGCTGAGCACGAATATGAAGGTCTGCGCATCACCACGTGACACACGATGCATTCGGAATGCCTCTTGGTGGTTTTCTTCTTACAAAGCTACACAATTCATTAAACAAGCTGCTCATGAATAGTCCATCTGATTGGGCGTGAGCTGCCTTCTACAGCGTCCCATTGTGAAGCTGCACACCCATTTGGGTTCTCTTTGAAGCCATAAAAATGAAACCCTTATGCTCATATGAGAAGCATAAGAAAAGCATCTGTTATGTCAGTGGATTTAAAGTACAGCCTGAGTTGCCGTGAGAGCCCCTCCAAGGGGCAGCCTTTTCACAGCCAAGGTTAATTAAGAAGCAAATTCCCAGAGCAAACCTTCAAAGGCCTGTATATCATCACCTGCCACCACAGGCTGCATCACAGCATTTGGAACTATAGTTTATAGACATCTACAACTTCAAGTAAATCCTTCATAATCCCATTCTTTTTTTAGATTTGTTTTTTTAAAGATTTATATTAATGCGCATGGTTGTCTGGAGAAGAGGACTCAGATCCTATTATTACAGATGGTTGTGAGTCACTGTGTGGTTGCTGGGAATTGAACTCAGGACCTCTGTAGGAGCAGCTAGTGCTCTTAATCACTGAGCTATCTCTCTAGCCCCCCTAATCCCACTCTTTTTGTCTTGGCTTTGTGTTTTTATTATAACTGCTGGTGCCTTTTCTCTGTGGTTTTCTATGTTGTGTGAAAAACGAAGACCCAAGAATATACATGAACCCAAACCTAACCTTTACACAAAGTACAAGTAAAATATTTTACCAGCAACATACTTATCCTGCAAAGAAATCTATCATTATTAAATCCTAACAAATTGTAAATATTCCATAGTTTGAGCTTTATAAGAAAAAGAAGATGGAAATACAATTCTATCATATTGTTGGAGCAAAGAACAGCTTTGATATATATGTGTATATATGTATCAAACTATTAAATATTTTGGAGCCTGAAAATGGACAAACTGCTGTGACATATACCAAAGTAGACTCATCTGAGAAGCACAAGATGGTGGTTACAGATACATATGGATGATGTTTCCACAAAAGAGTTAGAAACCTGTGAGGTGGAACCAAGAGGGACTGGTAGCAAGATTCTACTGTGAAAAACCAACTTAATCACCATTCTGCAACAAATAGATTGAAATAAAAATAGCCTATGATAGTCCACCATAAATTCTATATACTGAATGCATATTTTGGACTCTTATTTACTACAAAAATACTTTAAAATGCATAGTTTCTAATGGGTCCTTTACAGGAACAATTTTTCAGAGATATCATTTAAGGAATGCCATATCTTATGGGTATGTGTGACTAAACTGTTGAACTTACATGAGTAAAAAGTGTTGTGGTGTCTATGGAAATTGGGAGCGATGATTTGGAGAGATGTTGGTCAAAGGATAGTTCGTCTGTATCTAGAATAAACTCAAAAGCACTACTGTGCAACAGAGAGACAATTTTAGTGAAAGTGGTATGTATCCTTAAAATTGTTAATAGTAGATGTTTGGCCACAGACCATCACATACTGTATATATTCTTCATATGCAATAGGTGGTGTATACAATTGTGTCAATGAAAAATATAGATGATAGTCAACACAAACTTGACGTCGCATTTTAGTCGAGCTGCATGGTTTCCCTTCAAAGTTTACCTGTAACTTCGCAAGGTCCATGAGACCTCGCAAAGGAGCTCCTCTTGAATTGCTGTCTGTAGATCAGATGCGGCTTGTTGTGGTCGTCTTCATGCTCACTCCCGTCTGCCTTCAGGACTGGCTCTAAGAAATATTCCCCATCGTTCGCTCTGAATGTTCCCATCTGGAATGGAGAAAACGGCATTAGCTTTTACCAAGAGTCACTGTAGTGGCTCACATTGCACCACCAGATAAAGTAGCACATAGGGTTGGGACTGTACCTCAGAAGCAGAGCACTTGCCTAGTGTGTATTCTTCCCCGCATTCAACCCCTAGCACGACAGGGAAATGAACTGAGCTCACAGGAATAAAAGAGCGGACCCACTCACTAAACGCTATCAGCTGAACACAAGTTTCCTCTCTGTGGCTCATGTCTCTGTCCACATTCTTCTGAATGAAATCACAAGGCTATATACTATCTCCATTCACCTGAGACAGCTGATACTCCAGGTATTAAAGACAAGCACAGCGATGCTCTAAATGAAGAAGATCTAGAATTTTCTATAAATGTTACACTGCTTGGTTTGGTCTACGAAAGGCAATGTGGGGAGAGAAGACTTAAGTAGATGAAGGTCAGACTGGATAAGATGGGTCTGGGGATGTGAACTCAGAGCTCATTGATGACAAATGAAAGATTAGGACGATTTTCTACAAAGAAGGACCTACTGTCTGAACTCTAGAACTCAACGGCAAACTTAAAAATCAATGAAAAATAAAACTTGGGAGGACCCAAGGGTGGAACTTTCTCTTCTATCTTACGTCAAGCCCACTGCTAGAAGGTGGTAGTTCAACCCCCACAGTATGACCCAAATTGAATGAATTATCCCAAATTTAAGCACTATATTCAAGATCGAATCAAATATTTTGACTTCGCTAAGCATAGAACCAGCTCACTATGTTCTAATCCCCACATTAGAAGTCATACAGGACCTTCCTTCATATGCAAGCAGCCTGTCAAATCAGTGGGAAGACACACTATTTAATTAGCAGTGCTGCATCAAGAACACAGACAACCAGAAAGAATACATCTGAATCCATCACAGAGAATAAATACCAAAGAATTGATAGTGTAGACTCCTAAAGATAAAACCATAGAAACCCTGGAATCGAAATAGAGAGAACTCCTCTGTAACTTTAAAATAGGGAAGCTTCATGATACATTTTAAAATATACCTAAGATAGCGACTATGGAGATGACATAGTTGGTGAAGCACTTGTTACGCAAATATGGAGGACTGACTTTGCACCCCCAGCAACCAGGCAAGAAACCAGACACAGTGATGGATGCCTATGAGCCAGCTCTAGGGATGCAGAGACTAGAGGATCTCTGGGGTCTGCTAACCAGCCAGTCTAGCCAAACTGGTACACTCTGGTTCTTATTAGAGATCCTGTCTCAAAAAGAATCAAGTGAACTCTACGGGAGTTTCACTGATGAATCATAGCAAGAACTTTGAAAGACAAAACATTATCATTGTATAGCTAAGGAGACACCATGAATTAGGGCAATATTCTGGCCATTAGGATATGAAGCCCCTTAAACAATGGTGAACACAGAAAGATAGATTGCTCTCTATGGTCAGATAAAGCAAAAGCACACACGTGGGCATTTGTCACAAAATTCACAGCCAACTCCAACATAGAGGCCAGAAATCATTCATGTATTCATATGCAATTAATCTCAATCTCATAACAGCTCTTCAAAGTAATATGTTTTCTACTTTCTAAATAAGATGGATGAGCAGCAGGAAGTTGCATAGGTGGTTGACTCTGTAGCTAAAGACACTTGTCACCAAAGCTGGGGACCTGGGTCCTATCCCTGGAATCCAAGAACCTGAGTCAGGCTGAATTCAACAAGGACAAATGTTCCTGGTGAAGGAGATCGCAAGGCTGGATAGAACCCAGGTTGTGTCACAGTTGCTGTTCACTGCACTTATCCAGGTCTGTCAGAGCAGGAGAGCAACACGTGAGCAGAGATGGAAACTGTGTGCTCCTGTGGGGAAGAGGGCAAAGATGACATTGTAGATAAGGCTGGTGCTGAAAAAGCAGCGGAGATTGTTAAAGCCATTAGGATCATGGCTCAGATGCCTTATACCCTGCTTCTGGACATGCATCAAAGGCTGTATAGGAAACTATGAAGGTGTTACTGAAGGGGTTCTCTGCCACACAAACAGCTAGGGCAGAGGTTCCCCGGGATCAGCCCACAGGAGATGATACAACTGTGATCCAAGGGTCAGACTACATCTCAACCTGGCTATAGAACTTGGTAATATTGTCCACCTGGTACCAGTTTTACAGGTATGGAAGAGGTAAAAGTAAAGAAGCCAAGCATGCATGTGCTAAGGTCCTGAAGGCCAGCTCACTAGTGATCACAAATATACCTTTACCCACATTCAAAAGATCACGCTCCCTACTGAGCAAAGTGTGTTTCCACAAGGATCCAACCCATCCGTGAAGTTCTGACCCGATGATACCGTGCTAAGCACGGTTCTGGTGACACTTCACTTCCATGTCTTAACTCCGGCTCTCTACACATTATTTAAGAGCAACTTGAAAAATTGTCCTAAATTCCACTGTAAATGATAAGTATATATTTTAAGCCACCATTTTAATGCAGTCATTTATGTCACTGAAATGGTCACGATTGTAAACCTGAAGCTCTCTTTACTGTAATCATGATTGGGTCACTATCCCTCCATCAACATCTTCACTTTCTTTATCTTTCTGACACTTAAGACACTGCCAGGAATGGAGACAGTGCGTAGCCATAGAAACGAACAACTTGTGACTGTCATGGTAACGCACTTGTGTTATTATGGTTCACGTAACCATTAGCTCACGTCTTTACTGAACATTCTTGAATTATGGCAGTGTGTAGACTTCTCTGACATATCTATGTATAGTTTTTTTTTTTCATGCTGACAAGTCAAGTGTTTAGGTTCTCTTAGGTTGTATGTTAATATAACAGACTAAATTTTTAATGGCCTAAACATTTTAAAATTAGGGGCTAGAGATATGGCTCAATAAGAGAATGCCTGTTTAGCAAACATAAGGGCATGGGTTCAATCCCCAACACAACCAAAGCAAAATAATTTAAACTCAGTTTAGGTGTGCTCACTATAAAGCACTGAGAATATAGTATTTTAAAGAAAAGGCAAAGCTCTACAGAATTTTTATTTGTTGGGCACTCTCCTAATGGTCTAGCCTCTCCCATTTTTCATTAATTCTCCCAGTGTGAAATTTGAAAACCTGACTGTAAATCATTTTCTTTTCACTATAATTCTGAGAATCCAGCCTTTTGGCCCTACCCAGAAAACTAATTCTGCCCATACTATAAGAGGTAACAAAGAAATTGTTTTTGAAATCTGAGCACACTGCTCCACGAGAAATCTTTTTCTGCCTTTAAAAGAAGCCGCTGAGGAGGAGAAATAGGATAGTATCTTCGGGAAAGATGCAAATAGACACGAGCCGGCTGCTTAGTTAAGGCACACCTATGGCACCCCTGTGAACAGCAGGCTGCTCCCAAGAAACAACTTTTAAAAATCATTCTACGTCCTTTTGCTTTTCTCCTGGTAAAATCTGGCACCGTTTTTCTATTTCAATGTTTCAGCAAAACTCAGAAGTTACGACTTGTGCTCCCACGGGAAAACGATCGGCACTGCCAGAGTCCAGCCGCCCATCAGCTGAAGCCATACTACACTAGCTTGCCAGGGACCACTACCTCCACAATGGACAGGGGTTCCTCAGAATCCATGCGATTTTAAAATACCAAGCTCCCACAACTATGTGAAGACTTTGTTTCCAAAGCCGATTTACCTGTTTATTTATCAATGAAGGACTATTATGTCCATCAGTTTTTCCATAGCCGATCCTAATGGAAGGGACCGCTTGCTAAATAATAATAATAATAATAATAATAATAATAATAATAATAATAATAATAAACAACATTATGATTGTGCCAAAAGGCTCCCAAGGAAGCTATTAATTCAGATTTAAAAAAAAACTTGGAAAGGGATCTGGTAAGGAATTTGAGGACTTGACAAAACAGGTGGTTCATAGAATCATATTTAGCTCATCCATATTTTTAGCATCCTGCCTCTCTTCAGATGAATGCTGCAGACTGATTCGGAAGGGAGCCAGTGGGGTTGCACTGTGCTGTGCTGGCTAGCAGACACTTCAAAACCTGTTTTCACTTGCACAGGAGTTTCCTGATTACTTAGAAGAGCGGCCACCTAGCTGCCAAGATGTTCTGAAAGGCAGTAAGTGATCAGATAACTGCTTGCCATGGATCCACTGGATATAATTTTTATGTATTTAAAGAATTTCATACACTCTCAGTCCCAGAATGCTATTTCAGTATTGTGGCATCTGGTCACATATTTTGATGTTGTTGTTTTCAAAAAACATAACCAACACACATATTGTTACTACAACCAATCGTGAGTGTTTGAATTTCATAAAGAGCAGAGAGAAGCACAAAAGATAAAGCCACTGGACTCTTTTCCCAAAGTATGCAAAGTTCACCATGTTAAGCCTGGACATGGGAGAACCACCCTGGAGGAAACGGAGCTGTTGAACTGAATGGGTTTTTGATCCTTAGTCACAAAGCTGCAGGATATTTTTAATAGATAGCATAGGCATGAAGCCTGGGGTTTGCACTTATAAAAACGTAGGCAGGCTATTTCATATCTCTCACTCAGATCCATCATCTGTAATAAAGTTATGAATAGTTTTACTTATCTACTGTCATAAGAAAATTAGTGTGTGCTCCAATGATACTCATCAATCGAAGCTCAGTGGCTACCATGAAATAGAACATGTTTGAGGCAGGATAAAAAAATATTCTGCTGCAAACACTGGTGATATTGCCACACTTCTCACTGTGCGCGAAAGGGTAAACTCTGTAAACTAAGAGACTACAAGCTGACCCCTGAGATTCATCTTAGCCTGCTGATTAAATGGTGGATATCTGTTCAGTGGGAAATGGTTTTGATGGTAGTCTTTTACTGTAAAACCTGTCCAGGCTTAAGAAGACTGTTCACACACAAACACACACTGGATAAGGGGATGAATCTCTAATGAGAAAAAAAAATGTAAGAACAGACAGCAGAAGCGCAAAGCAGAAATTCAGTGACGCACAGTTCCTAAGCTGCTTCCTCCGACTGCATCCGTTCTTCGGGTAAGCTCCAGACTTCCAGCATAGACATGAGTGGAGGTGATGAAGGAGCATGTGGCTGAGAGAATGCCCTTTGACCAAGTCCTAGCCCATCAGACCCAAGCAAAATTCTGAGCCAACCTAACCTAAGATGTAATGGCCGAAGGACTTGAACTGTGTGTCCCAGCAGACTTAGAAAAGAGAAATTCACAGGCCATCCCACCCCACCTCCACTCCCTTCTCTCTCTTCTCTCTCTCCCTCTCCCTTTCTCTCTTCTCTCTTTTCCCTCTCCCTATTTCCCTCCCTTCCTCTCTCTCTCTCTCTCTCTCTCTCTCTCTCTCTCTCTCTCTCTCTCTCTCTCTCTCAATGGGTCTGGATACCACTTGCCACAACAGTCTCTCTCAATACCTCCCTAAAACACTGGCAAAAAATATAAACCTACAATCACCATAGTATAGAGAGATTAAATCTATGACAAGAAAAGCATCAGGAGCTGTTTTACAAGGACATGACAAAATATACTCATGACAGATGGCCAACTTATTCTAAAACAGTAGAACAGAAGAATAATTTTTAATATAAATAAATAAGCAAACACATGAATATGCCAGGTGTCCTATTATCTGCAGTGAGTTTCTTAGATTATTTTTAACTTATTTTGACATAGGATTCTCTTCAACTATTCAGGTCAGGCTATATGTTTTTTCTCATCTCTTGTATTCTCTATTTTTCTTTACCTAAAGCTTATATTACACATTGCCATTCTCTCCTGATTACTTAATAGAGCTGAAGGTTTATCTGTTTCACCAACAAGGTAAGGACTCAACATGGTAGAGATTCTTGGCATTCACAAGTTTAACATAAGTGCTTTTTTGAGCTTTGGCAGTGGACACAGAAAACAAGTAAAGCAGTTATCAACATTTGAAGTTTGAATTCACTTGAATTGTCAGAAGCCAATCAAATTCTGTAGGCATAAGCAAAGAAACTATGAGTCAGAACTAAAAGTATTTCTTGCTGTTATCATTGTAAAATAACCTACAAGGTCCTTAAATTTAACTCACATGCACGCATACAAACAGATATACACAGGCATGCATACATGCACAAACAGGCGTGCACACGATGTACACACACACACACACACACACTTCGACACAGGCACACACAAGCACATGCACACCCTCTACCCTAAGCCAGCATTGTCCCTAAAATCCATTTTAGATGTGGTCATGCAGCAGAAATGACATCCCCTTTAAACAGCAGACTGGTACCCTATATAATATATAACATATAACACATAACACATAACATATAACATAATATATAATATAATATATTGATGGACTTTCTAGAAAACGGAATCATGAAAAATGACAGGAAATTCCCTTGTTGCCAGGGACTTTAGCATCCCTACAGATCTTCTGCAGAAGGAACAGACAATCCGCAGTCAGCAACTACAAGACTTCCTCTCTTGTGGAAAGTTCAGGCTAGGGTAATGGTCACATGGCTCACCATGTGTGCCGGGCTTGAGAACATGCAGCTAGTTCATATTGCCCAGAAGATCTTAACCTGGCCCTTATGGAATAGCAGTGCACTCTGCTGGGGCTTTGTTCTTTGAATCCAGAGGCAGTGACCCTGTGAACACATGCTGACAAGGAGAGAGTGACTGATAGGCTGAAAGAGAGCAGCGTGGTATATGATGGGATACACCACTCATCACCGACACCCACAGTCCTTGTGTCCTCCTGGAAATCGCTCTGCCAGGCATTGTTAGTCATTCTGCATCTTCAAAACGCCAAGAAACGCCTCCTCATAGATGCAAGGGAGTGGCTGTGTTCCTTCTCAACTAAGACAGTCAAGAACCAGCTGGCCTGCTCCACCTTCTCACCATCAAACTAAATGATTTATCTAGCTTATGAGTATATTTGAATTAATACATACAATATCACCAAACATTTAAGGAAAATTCAATCAGAATACCTCTACATCACTTCCTCCTTACATATCTGTCCCTGAAAGTTCAGAAATAGGTTTATATCCCTTGCTTAAGGACACTTGACACCATATATTCATTTAGCACTTTTATTCACAGTTTCTACATGCTGCTGGCCTTGACAGTGCTGGACATGACTACCCAAGAGTACCTTGAGAGCTTTTTGTACTGTATCCTGCTGTGTGTGTGTGTCTGTGTGTGTGTGTGTGTGTATGCATGTGTGTGTATTTGTATGTGTGTGTGCATGTGTGTGTGTATTTATGTGTGTATATATGTGTGTCTGTTTGTGTGTGGGTGTGAGAGTTTCTGTGTGTATGTGTAATGAATGTGAATTGTGTGTGTGTATGTTTGTATCTGTGCATATGTGTGCCTGTGTATGTGTTTGTATGTGTATGTGTGTGTTTGTGTTTGTATGTGCGTATGTTATATGTGTATGTCTGTGTGTGTATGTGTATGTGTGTAAGTGTGAGTGTGTGGATGTGAATGTGTGCTTGTGTGTAAGTGTGAGTGTGTATAAGTGTGTATGTGTGTTTGTATGTATTTGTAAGTGGGTATGTGTGTCTCTGTGTGTGTTTGTGTGTGTATGTCTGTTTGTGTGTGGATGTGCACATGTTTGTAAGTGTGAATGTATGTGACTGTATGTGCATGTGTGTGTCTGTGTGTGTTTGTATGTGTGTATGTGTGTGTTTGCGTGTATGTGTGTCAGTTTGTGTGTATGTGTGTTTCTGTGTATAAGTGTGAATGTGTGTGTCTGTCTATGTATATGTGTGTAACTATGTGTGTGTATGTGTGTTCATGTATATGGAGGTCAAATCCACCCACAGATGTCATGATACCTGAAGCACCATTCACACCCCTTGTCTCTCACTGTCCTGGAGCTCACCAGGTAGTCCAGGCTGGCTGGTCCGCCAGCTCCAGGGATCCATCTATTTGTACCTTCCCCACAGTAACGTGCGAAGCACAAGCCAAGTATGTTCATTTAAAACAAACAAAAAGCATTGGTTCTGGGGACGGGGCATCCACACTCACACTTGTAAGACAAGCGTTTTACCAACCGAGCTTCTTCTCTGACTTAACCATCTTATCGTTTAAATGAATCTGCTCAAAATCTTTGTATTCTCTCTTCATTACCAGTTCATGCTGCTTTCCCAATTCCCTCCTTGGTTTCTCTAATACAGGCACTTCCCATAAACAAAATCACATTTTGATATTTGCTTCTTGAAGAATGTGGACAAATACACACTAGAATATTAAAATTAAAGGCACAAGAAATTCTCTCATATTGTTGTTTGAGTATTTGGGTAACCAATCAGGTTTGTGTAAAAAAAAAAAGTGTTAATCAAGAGGCACTGGATGGAGGGCACAGTGGCTAAAGGTCCCTTACAAAGCTTGAAGACATGAGTTTGCTTCTCTAGAATCCACATGATGGAAAGAGGGAATCAACCCCCTGCAAGCTGTCCTCATAAATGAATCAATAAAATATACAAGTATAGAATAGTACATGGGACTACATTGGAGCTACTTAAATATACTTTCTTTATTTGCACTACCTGTTAGCAGTTAACAGAAGCAACTCCATTAGTATTTAATCTTCACTAGGAGGAGAATTTGTCAGGCTGGGTCTTTGTTCTTATGAGAAATCCCAACATAATCCACATGGCCACATAAGATACTCTGTGAGAATACAATCCACATGGCCACATAAGATACTCTGTGAGAATACAATCCACATGGCCACATAAGATACTCTGTGAGAATACAAAACAAGCTGAGCACAACATCCAGTTTGATATCATCAGGAAACTGTTTCCTTCAACCAAGACTTCACTGTTCCAATGCCATCAAAAAATAATTCAGCTAACTTCTAGGTGGTCAAGTTTGTCCCTGAGAATCCTGGGAAAAATAAAATCCACTAGGCAATTTAAGAAAGGAGTTAATTAGAGCTGCGAGGAATCACTGTCTTTAAATATGTATTACATCCTGCCATATACATGGTAATAATAATATTCTAACTTACTAAATACAGACTCTAATCTATTTATCAACATTATGAGATCAAAAGTAATATCACTATGCAAAGTAAGTTTAGAATTGAATATGAGGATTAATACCCTGTAATTCTATAGCAATCAATGGATTGATATGTTTGATTGGCCGTTATCACACTAATAAATATCTTATACTATGCTCTGCTTCCTTATCTATTACATAGTTTAGAAACATATAAATCTTTGTTATAAAATCTTTGAATCATTGGATAAATATTTATGAGAAATAAAAACAAAAAGAAGGAACATTAGAAGGAACATATGTGTGTGTGTGTGTGTGTGTGTGTGTAGAGGGAGAGAGAGACAGACAGACAGACAGACAGACAGATAGATTATAGATATACACTCATTCAAGAAAACTCCTGGCAAGACTTTTAGCCCCTTCTGGTTCTTGGGCACAAAACACTACACTTAGGAATGAAAATAATAAAAATCGGTCAGGTTCATTGACATAGTAAAAGAAAAATGTAAACACAAAGACTTGTGAAATTTTTTTTTAATTAATGACACAGAAATTGAAGAAACACTGCTTTACGTCACGCCTTAGACTAATTGAACACTAGCAACTGAATGGAATCAGTAAATCTGCTGGGGTATGGGTTTGAACAAGTGGCCATAAAAAGGGGATTCTGACAGTATTTATTTGATTTT
Source organism: Uromys caudimaculatus (assembly GCA_028551405.1). Classification (NCBI taxonomy): domain Eukaryota; kingdom Metazoa; phylum Chordata; class Mammalia; order Rodentia; family Muridae; genus Uromys; species Uromys caudimaculatus. The sequence continues at coordinate 8,757,821 of CM052718.1, read as the reverse complement.
CCAGACAAACTAAGCATTATTTTTAAGCCTTTAAAAATAGAAAATTTTTCCTTGAAGTATAGATGTGCCTGTATGTTATTGATGCTTCTATTGTATTGATGACTTAAATATTTTACATTTATCTACAGCAGAAAGGAAGGAAATTATTGGAGGTGTTTTAGATAAATGCAACCATTTTGGCATGCCTTTAATCCTGGCACACAGGAGGCAGAGGCAGATGGTTCTCTGAGGTCGAAGACAGCCTGGTCTACAGAGCAAGTTCCAGAACAGCCAGGGCTACACAGAGAAATCCTGTCTCAAAAACACAGAAACAAACAGACAAAATACTAAATTGAAAAGAAGTAAAAAGACTTTCCAAACTTTCTAGTAATTGTCTTGGGTGTTTAATACTATGATAAGCACCATGGGCAAAGCAACCTGGGGAAGAAGGGGTTAATTTCATCTTACAGCTTGTTGTCCCTCATCCATGGAAATCAGGGCAGAAACTCAAGGCAGGAACCTGGAATAGGAAGTGATTGGTGCAGAAGCCAAAGAGGAGTGCCACACACTCACTTGCTCATGGCTTTCTCAGCCTGCTATCTTATACAATCCAGGACCACCAATCAATCCCAGAGTAGCACCACCATCCAGGACCACCAATCTATCCCACCGTGGCACCACCAACAATGGGCTTGGCCCTCTCACATCAATCACTAATTAAGAAAATACATCATAGGCTTCCTCGGGCCAAACTGGTGGGAGTGTTTTCCCAACTGAGGTTTTCTCTTCCGAAATGATGTAAGCCTGTGTCAGGTTGACAGGACATCAACACTAGCCACCAGTGTAATTAACAATGCTCCTGTCTAGGGCATCATCTCAAACCAAGGTGAAAGTATCTTTACATTCTGCCTGGAGAGAACTACTACCAATGTTTGACTCAAATAATAAACAGTGATGATTTTGTGGAACTGTCTGAACACCTTTCAGAAAGTATTGTCTGTTCAACTTTATTAAGCAAATGTCAGGCTCACGGGAAACTTGGAGCCAAGTTCTTTCCTTCAGCTGTGGCTGTAACCCCAGGGACAGAGCAGCTTTGTCCATAATAAGAGGTTCACACATCACATTAGCACTCATACATGATGGCTTAACTCATAACGCAAACTGTAACAATAGAGACTCTGCTGGATTCCGTTATTTCAGGCATTCGTATGCAAGTGTGTATTAATGGATCACAAATTAGCTTGGTACTACTCTCTTGATGTTTTAGTTCACTGACTCTCACTTTAACAACGTATGTGACGTTGCATATTTAAAATGACTATGCTGACAAAAGATTCTTGGTTTATCCAGACTTCCTAAATATGTCATGGGAGAAGGTATTAAGAACCTGTTTTCAAGGAAGGAAATCAAACGAAACAGGGGAGTGATGTCTTATTTCATTTTCTCTCTCTTCAGCGACGTTTCAAAACTCCCTCTCCTTTATTCTTGTCATTTCTAGTTCTCTGGCACTAGCAACTATATTTGTGGATATTTGTTTTCAGGACCGGTCGGCATTTACCTTAGCCCTCTTCTGTGCTCCACGGATATTAGTGAATGGACATCCCCATATAGAAACAAAACAAACTTTTCCAAATCTTGTCAGCCTCGGGAGCCTTTTATTTGTGTATATTCAATACTTTTTCCTTCCTTTCTGACTCATTTACTAACTTTAAGTAATTCAGGGGACTGGGCACCAACAGCTGCCCAGCACTGATGCTTCCCAATGAAAAAGCCTGCCCCGAGATTGTAAAAGCAGAACCCAGAGGCCACTCCTGATTACCTCTGGAGCATGTGACAAGTGCATGAAAGATGCTCTCTCTCAGCCTGTGGTCTGGGTTCCTCTCTCTGGTGGTCTCTGAGAACTCAGAGAAACCTGCTAAGAACCACCCACCGTGCCCCAATCCCCAGGCAGCCCTGGACTGGATCGCAGAAAAGACCTAGGGAGGCAAGATCAGGCTTACCAGACCCCCACAGAGACTGAAGACAGCAGTGTGGTCCTCTCGCGCATTGACCTGGCCACGGTAGAAACAGTGGCGCAGGTCTGGGGGCTCCGCGCTGAGCCCGCCTGGTCCGGGCACCGGGGTCCCCAAGTGCACCTCAGTATAGCCTGCAGCCAGGAAGGCCGAGTCAGCGCTCAGGTTCAGCTGGAAGAGCTGCCCATAGGCACTGATACTGTAGTGAGTCCTGAGCGGAGGAGGCTCTGGCACCCCGGAGCTGCGTTTCTTCCGGCTGAAATGTCGATTCTGGGGGAACACGTCTCCGAACTCATTAACCCGCGTGGGGGTCACCACTTCGTAGGAGGCCAGAGTCTTCACCAGGGCTTCTGCAACACACAGCGAAATGTCTATGAAGTCTCGACGCTGTCCAACCCACAAGCTCTTGAACCAAGCATCCCTACACAAGGTCCCCAGTCCTGGTCAGTCCCAGGGGCGCGACAGACATACACACACACCTGGGTACTGTAATCATGTACTCTTTCCCACAACTCCTATATGCTCCATACAGACCCCGCCACCCACCGCCCAGCGGAGCCACCCCCTTGCCAGTCCCTCTTCTCTTTCCAGTCTCCAGCAACCCGTGTCCGGGGCGCACGGGGCCCCATGCCCCACGCGTGCCCGCCGCATGATCAGGAGAGTATGTCCCTGGCGATTCCACGGCACCCAGCAAAGTCCTCGGGGATGCTCCGAGCTGGGTGGCCTGGGGTCTCCAGTGAGTCCGCACCACCCACTCTCACCCGGCCCTTCGTGCTGCGGGCAGCGCCCACGGCGACCTTACCCTGTCGTGGGTGGAAACGAACTTCCCAGGACCCGGTGAGAAGGAGCGAGATAGGGCAGAGCAACCCGGTCAGCCACTTGGCCACCCGCATGGCTGCACACAGGGGAGGGGATCCCGACTGGGAGGCCGCCCCAGGGCCGCCGGCTCCCCGCGCTCCGCTGCCCTCCTCCGCGCACTAGCGGTTCTCCGCGTCGGTTCAGCAGCCTCGGGAGCACCCGGGACTGCACCCCGGCCCGCCTCGCCCCGCCGCCGGCCCCCGCTCCCCGCACCGCTGCCTCATCGCGCGCAGCCCGCCTGGCTCTCGCAGGCCCGTGCCCCGCGCTCCCGCGCCACCCTGGGAAGCGCTCGCTGCCCGGCCCAGCGGGAACCGAGCCAGAGTAGCGGGGCGCGCGGGGCGGCCGAGAGCCCGCCCCCAGGCCCGGCCGACCAATCAGCGGGAGGCGCGGCGGCTCGGCCTCCCGCGCAGCCCCAGCCCCGCGCAGCCCCGCGCAGCCCCGCCCGCGGGCGCGCGCACCGCGACCTCCCCGGCTGCAGCTCCAGGTCCCCGGGGCCAGCCAGATCCCATGCGCGTTGACAGGTGATAGGAGCACGGAGTGAAATGACAAGTGTCAGACCTGGGCCTCTGCTATTCATGCTGCGAGGTTCTTTTCGACTTCCCACGCAAAATAACCAACTGTAGACTGATGCTACCCACGGAGCTTGTGGCGAGAATCAGTTTTTGAGGGTCCCTGTGTGCAGGGAGACTGGGATTTGGAGGATGCAGAGCTAGAAGACTTGGCTATGACTGCACCCACCAATCGCTTGGTTGAGGAAGTTCCAGGAGGCCATTGGAGTCTCCAGAGCTCCGGTCACATGTAATTACAGTTGCCTGTCTGTGTCTTTGGTTCTGTGCTTCAATTTGCCCAAAGGACTCTCCCCAAAACTTATACAAATGTCAAGAACCACAAAACATCTGCCTGTTTGTGGGACTGATCTCTCCACGCAGTGTGAATAAAGCCCTCTGTCACTGCTAACTCTCTTCAACAATATCTGTAGCTCTGAATTCATGCGCAAGGCCGGGTCCTGGTGAAGTGGACAAACTTTAGCGTGAAGAGCAAAACAGCTTCTTTTCAAGGGTACTTCTCTTGTCCTGAGCTCACCTGTTTGATTCGCAGGATTTGCAATTACTTCTATTACCAGAAAGGAAACAGGGGGAGAGGGAGTGGGAAGCCTTGAAATCCAAGAAGGCCATTAGCCTGGGAAGGCAAACCTTCACAGATACAATGGGATGACTGCACTTCAGTTAGGTTTATAGTCACTGTTGCGTTCTGGGCTATTTGGCCTTGGAAATTACCCACTTAACCGCACGTCCCTTCCTTTCATATCACGGGTATTAATCTTCCGTTGTTCAGGAAGGGAGAGTCGAAAATTTGACGGTGAGATCGCCAGCTGGGTGGTGGTGTGGTTGGTCCTCACTCGATCCCCTTTTCCTTCCCCCTTTCCACACAAGTGCCATTTCATCCACCGGAGTATTGGAGAGTGTGGTAGGTTTTCCCCGAGGTAAGAATCTGGTGGTCTTAAAGAGGACAATAATGGACTTTAGCCACACTCGTGCCCTTACCTTTACCATAGTACAAACTGGACACTTTAACGGCATGCAGCTCTAAATGCATCCTTTCCACCTACAAAGACCCGAAGCCAGAATCATACCACACTAATTGCTACCTGGCTGCTGAGAGACGCCTTGTTTTCATCGCTGAAGGTTCAAAGCAGTGCTTGTTGTAATGGAGCATTTTGTTTTCAACATGTCTGACATTTTGGAAATATTGTATTCATGGGAAGACACGGGTGCTGCCTGTCACTATAATCTTTTAGATACATTTTAATTAATCCTCTGAGAATGCCATACAATATAGTCACACACACCCCACTCACTCCATAACTCCTCCCAGATCTGCTCCCAACTTGCCAGTGTTCTCCCAACTTTGTGTCCTATTATTTAATAACCTCCTGAGGAGTCCAAGTTGCGTATGTCCAACTCTTGGGCATAGGGCCATCCACTGGAGTGCAGTTAACCTATGGTGAAACTCACCCTTGTAGAGAACTGACTCCTCTCTCCCAGAAATTATTGCCTGTCCATAGCTGGTGTGTGTTCATGCACCAGTTGGTTCACACTCCAAGCTAGAAGGTTGACTCGCTTGATCTTAATGCAGATTTAATGTGGGCGGCCATAGTTGTCATGAGATTATAAGACCTGCCACACTGTCATGTCAGGAGGCACTTTCAATTCAGCTCCCCCTGCCTGGCTCTCCTAATCTTTCTACCCCCTTTTCCACAATGGCCCTGAGCTTTGCCGATGAGGTAATAAAGACTTCCCACCCATCCCGAAGAAGGCCACGAACATGTAGTCACTGCACTTTGACCAATTGCAAGCTTCTGTATTAACCACTCCCCACTGCAGGAAGAAACTTCTCTGAACAGGAACTGAGATCTTCACCAATCAGATCTGCATCAACACAGATAGGAGTTTAGAGGTTGGTTTGACCCTGTGTCCAGTCTTATTAATACCAAATACATTTATTTGTAATTCAGACAATTGTGATAAACACAAGCTTTGTAGCCAGCTTGCATTATGACAACTGCTCATACATGCACGGGTTGGAAAGATTTTGTTGAGCAGCACTTATTTTGTAAGCATTACTATTTTGCAGGCATTGTTTATGTAAAGTCAAATAATGTACCATAAGAAATATTTTATTAAAATATTTTATAATATTTTGTGATTCTATATTTAGAATAATTTTTTGAAGTTCTGATCATTTTTCTTCTTCCTTTCTTTTCAGTGCTGGGGAATCCAGCCCAGGGTTTCTCACATGCTAAGCACTGTTTCAGTAAACTACTTTCCAGCCTTCACTTTGTTAATAATTTTAAGACTTTATCATTGTTTCCATGTACACAGAGAAAAATCCAATTTCATGCCCCAATTAGTATGTATTACATTACACTCTATTATAACTGTTCTTTTATTTATGTGTTCGGCACAGTCAATTGTAGTCATGTGAGAAATGATTATTAAAAGGTGTTTGAAGCAGTTTCCCTGGCACTAAGGATATTCCCACCATAAAAGGCAATAAATAAACTGTTCAATAAATACTAATATTGACATTTATATAGCCTAGGGATAACCAAACATAGAATATCAAAGCTAACAACCTTTTATTTTTATTTGGAATATTTATACCATTCACATTTATTGTAATTGTAGAAAGGTGTGACCTTCCTTCCCAGCCTTGAGCAGGCTAAGCAGACCTTGAACACTTGCCACGACAGGTCTTATCAACCTGGACAGAGACATCTGCCTTGGCTGCAGCTGCAGTTTCCCATGGGAATTTAGCTGTTTTGGCTGCCTGTGCTGACCTTGCTCTACAACACACTCCAGCTGAAGCAGGGGATGGGTTCTGTGGTTTTCCCTTTATAAATGCAAAGCTTATTATTAAACTTGGAGCCTTGATCAGAACCTTGTCTTGGCTTCCCCCCATTTCATTTCCAGCCCTCCTTTCAGGTAAACCCTGTCCGACCCTAGACCACTGGACAACTACAGGTGGCGCCCAGACGAGGGACCTGAAAATGGGGGGACCCACTGAGAAACGCCGTCTTGGGTGGAGCTCCACAGAAAAAGTAACAGTATCCTGCACGGTAAGCAAGGAAGAGCATTAATGCTAGCACTAGTTATAAATTTTATCTTTTGGAGCCTGTGTTGCAGGTGCATTTAATCGGATACTAGCTAAGCTGAAGAGGTGTTGACCTGACACTGACTTCACCTAGGGGAGATAGCACAACGGGGCAGGGGAATACTAAACAGGCCTTCGTCCACAGCCTAAAAGAGCTGTTTCAGGTGAAAGGAGCAGGGTTTTAAAAAGCAGATGTTAGAAAAATTCTTAGCTCAAGTAGATTTATGTTGTCCTTAATTCCCAGAAGTATGAATGGTAAATATACAAATGAAAGAATTAATTAGGCAAGTTGAGGAGGAATTGGGGAAGTTAGAAAAGCAGGCCCTGGGGAGCAACTATCAGTAGCTGCCACTGTGCCTCTTCTCCTGTCTCTGGCAGAATTCCCAGAAGAAGAAGGAGATGAAGAGTTAGACCTTGGATGAGAGAGAGAGAGAGAGAGAGAGAGAGAGAGAGAGAGAGAGAGAGAGAATGAGAATGGGTTTCAGAAAAGCAGTTGTTCCCTGTCCAGGACGTTTTAGCAAAATAGAGGGAAATGAATGTAAGCTATTTCAGAGCTCTCCTAGGGACAGGAGGAAATCGGGAGACTTCCTGCTTCCTCTCTGGCTCCTACTGGAGAAATGCTTAATTCTGGTTCTGGCTCTCTTAAGGATATCTGGGTCCCTTTGGGACATCAAATTCTCTTCCCTCTCTGTCTATCATCTGTCCTTGGTACACGAATCTGTCCATGTCTGTCAATTATGTCTGTTTTTGTTTCGTCGTTTGAATGATTGTTGTTCTGTGTTTCATGTTGAAAAGAAAAAAATGGTTAAAACTTTATCTGCTGTCTGTCAATCCCTTGATTTAGTCTAACTTGTTTAAAAGGCAGTCTCAATTTGCACAGCAGAAACTGGTAAGTTACCCTGCACTATAGCTAGGAGTCAAGCACAGCTGGAGAAGCCCTGCTAGGGGCTGATACTCTACAAAGCCACTCTTAAAGGGGCCAGGAGCTTTTTTGGCATCTTTGGTAAGGGAGCTGATGGCTGTTTTTTTCCTAGAAAAATCTCTGTGACTGTGTTTATTGGGTTCAGCAAGTGACAAGGTGCTTTTCTCTTGAAATTACAGCTAGAAAAAGTAAGAAAATTTTGTCTGATTTAAATATATAAATGTGTGTAGCTACTTCATTTTTGTTTCTGACTGGTTTTAAAAGTATAAATATGTTCTGCATGTCTTGGTTATAGAATATTGGCTTATAAGTTATTGGGTATGATTTAAAAAACCTGCAACATTATTAACAGAAAGTTAGCTTTAGGGCTGGGCAGTGGTGGTGCACGCCTTTAAGCCCAGCACTTGGGAGGCAGAATCAGGCGGATTTCTGAGTTCAAGACCAGCCTGGTCTACATAGTGAGTTCCAGGACAGCCAGGGCTACACAGAGAAACCCTGTCTCGAACCCCCCCCCCCAAAAAAAGAAAGTTAGCTTTAAACTGAAAACTCAGGGTTGGAGTCATTCTAAACAACAATACATGGCAGGAGCCAACCCAGGAAGATAGGCCTCTAAAGATACTTCTAAATTGGGATAATTGTTTATGTAACTCTTATCTTAGAAACTAGACTTATAAAAATAGTATTTAAAATAATGTCTCTTTAAGGATGTATTAAAAGCTGCACTGTCATACATTCATATATAAGAACTGGCAGCCAAACTTTGTAACATGAAAGTAATGCACTTGGTATTGATTTTAAAGAGAATGCACTGTTTAAAACTGGGTTTTGTTTTCCAAAATTATAGCTATGCTCTAATATTTCAAAAGAAACTTAAAAATATAAACTGCCAATGTTCCATTAGCTGCAGTTTAAAATCCAATCACAAGCTCAAGATTTTTAACTCATCCATATTTGTAATTATGAAAAAATCAGGCAACTGGATATCATTGCAAGATTTACAAAAGATTAATGAAACTATGGAACTTATGGGGGAATTACAATCTGGTTCACTTACTCCAGCTGCTGTTCCAAAACATAGGTATAAAATTACTATAGATTTAAAAGATTGTTTTTTTAAATTTTGGGGAATAGTTGTTGCTCCAGATTCAAAGATTCAAAGGCAATATCCTTTTCAATATTTTGGACATCAGTTATATCCTAAACAAATTGTGGCACAGAAAATTCAAATAAAAAAAAAAAGATAGTTTACTTACTTTAAATGATTTTCAAAAGCTTTTAGGAAATGTTAATTGGCTAAGACCTCACCTTAAGCTTGTCACAAGAGAACTTAAAACTCTGATATTTCTCAAGGGGAATGCAAATCCTAACTCCCCTGGACAATTAACCGATGAGGGATGAATGGCTATTAGCCAACAACAGATACATTATATAGACTATAACCAACTGTTGGTGTTTCACAGCAGTCCTTTGGCAAAAAGGACCATTAATGTGGATTCATCTTTCTCCATCTCCAGGTAAAGTCTGAACACCCTATTATCAAGCTGTTGCTGTATTAATACAGCATTGTAGGACAGAATCGTGAATGTATTTGGGAAAAGAACCTGATGAAATATTTATTCCTTAGCCCAAACTGCAATTAAATTGGTTATTGCAGAATACTGATATTTGGCCTATTGCATGTACAAGCTTTTCAAGCAAATTTGATAATCGTTACCCAAAAGACAAGTTGATAGAATTTGCCTCTATACATACTTTTGTATTTCCTGTAAATTTATGCATGCAGACCATAAAGAATGTATTTACTGTGTTTATAGATAGCTCCTCTAATGGGAAGGAAGCATATGTAATTGGATCACATGTTTTTTCTCTTGTTTCTCCCGTTTCACAAATAATTTAATCATGTACTATAGCAACTGCTTTTGAAATGTTGAAAAGTCAAGCTTTTAATTTGTAGACTGGTAAACAAATCATACAGCTCATGGCTTGCAATTGCTTGAAATTGTACCTTTTTTAGATATTGCTAATTCTCAAATTTTACAGTTATTTATACAAATACAGCTTAATTTAAGAAACATGTACTGTTCCTTACTTTATAGGCCATTTTAAAGCTCATACTAGATTTCCCAGACCACTTAATGAGGGTAATGCCATGGCAGATTTGCATATAAGGCAGGTTATAAGCTTTACACAGGAACAATTAGGCAAATAATCTCATTCTTTATATCATCAAAATAGTAATAGCTTAAGACAACAATTTGGTATTTCTAGAAAATATGTACGTCAAATTATAAAGACTTGTCCTCAGTTTCTTCATGTACCACATAATGGTGTTAATCGTCCAAGATTTATACCTGATCAATTATGGCAAATGGATGTTACTCATATTTCTGGATTAAAAATAATTAAAAATATACATATGACTATTGATGCCTTTTCAGGCTTTCTAGTTGCAACTACTTTAACAGGAGAAGCAACTAAAAATGAAATTAGTCATTGCCTACATTGTTTTTCTATACTGGGTGTTCCAAATCAGATTAAGACAGATAATGGAACTGGCTATTGCAGTCGGGCATTTGAGATGTTTTGTTAACAATTTCATATTATTAGTCATATTATTGGGATTCCTTATTATCCTCAAGGGCAAGGTATTGTGGAACAGACCCATGGAACTTTAAAACAATATCTTCATAAAACAAAAAAAGGGGGAATCCTATTCCCATACGCCACAAAAATTTTTAAATTCAGATGCCAAGAAACTCTGAGTGTGGGGAAGAGGGCGTGTTTACATTTTTTTTCTGCAGGATGCTGAAGGAACATGCTAGCTGCTGGGGTGATTAGTGAGACATGCTGATACTGGGACAAAGAACGATGCTGATCGTGAGTTTGCAGAGTGTCCCGACAATGGTGATAGGGAAGCTGTATTGGGCCTACATCCCTGATCCACCCCTTTTACATCCAACAGTATGGGACGGCCTAGAAGTTGTGGTAACGGTAAACAACACCAAGTTGATGGATATGCCTGCTGGAAGAAATTAATTACCAAGGATTGAGAACTGGTGTCTCCATATGCTTCTCAAAACAGAACGCTAACGGATATCTGAAAGGGTCTCCTATTACATTACAGGGAAAAAATCTTGACTCATGCAAAGATAGTGTAAATGGCATTCGAGTAACTTTACCCACTGACCGAGAGGCTGAAGGATACCAGACACCGCAGCACTTTCCACATCGTGGGATGAGGGAATGCACAAATATCACAATTCCCTGGGAAAGATGTGTGGGGAATGAGCCTGTGTTTCATCAGCCTCATGGGACTGACCTCAGGATTTTGGACTGGTCGGAATATAGGGGAGTGGTTGAAGTGACTAATTATGCTACTGGCTCTCCGTCTCCACCTATCCTCTCCTCATCAGCTTTGTCTGCTGGACTCTGGTGAACTCACACAAGTTATCAGCAAGGATACGTGTGGAAGTTGGGTGCTATCTTAGATGATGTGAGAGCTCATCCTAAAAGATGGAGCCCAGCTTGGGTGAAAAAGCCGATTGCAACATGTGCTCACAAGCCTTATGTCCTATTGGTAGAAATTATTAGCATTATTCTACATTCTGAACATAATACATTTTGTGTGTCTTGTGTTGGGTGTAATTTGACTAATTATGTTTTAAAAGCCTATTCTAAGCATTCTGTAATGATTTTACAACAATGTGCTTTTGTGATGGTTCTTGTAAATATTACTAAAGATTGGTTTGATGACAAGGGTTTATAGGTAATCGAAGAGTTAACAGAGGTATTGGCTAGGCCTAAGCACATAATTGTTTTAATTATAACACATGCTGTAGCTTTGATTACTTTAATGGCCACTGCTACTACAGCTGCTATTGCCCTATCCCAAAGTGTTCATACAGCTCATTTTGTATGTGATTTATCCAGAAATATTTCCATGGCATTGCATACTCAGAAGGATTATGTGCAGATCTAAATGAAGTATTTGCTTTTATATTGATCATTCAGGAGTAATAAAGGATTCTATGGCCAAAGTTAGGGAAAGACTAGCAAAAAGGAAGAGAGACAGGGAACAGAATCAAGGATGATTTGAATCTTGGTTCACTACTTCCCCATGGTTGACAACTTTGATTTCAACTTTACTTGGACCCCTGATCATTATTTTGCTACGTTTAACCGTTGGACCTTGTATTTTAAACAAATTAGTTACCTTCATACAGAATCGCTTTCAGCAAGCCCAGCTATTCACAATGGCAGTTATTCATTGCTATGAAGAAATGCATTAAGTGTATATGCAGCTTGATATGTCCATCGTGGCTTTGGTCTAATTGGGAAAGAGTGCTATAGAAGGCAGGTTAGTCAGAGATGGGTAAGAGTGTTCTTGAACTCCTATCAACCTAAGACAGAACATACACCAAGGCTATGTATGCTTTCCATGACAGGTAAGAAAGAGCAATATGGACACTGACCTAAGATGGACACGGTTGCCTGGCTACTCTATACCCTAGACCGGATTGGAAAACAAGTAAATCTTGTGCCTCTGTCCAGAAACTTGTACTGCTCATCTTTAAAAAACAAAAATGGGGGAATTGTAACCTTCCTTCCCAGCCTTGAGCAGGCTAAGCAGACCTGGAACATTTGCCACGACAGGTCTTATCAACCTGGACAGAGACATCTGCCTTGGCTGCAGGTGCAGTTTCCCATGGGAATTTAGCTGTTTTGGCTGCCTGTGCTGACCTTGTTCTACAACATACTCCAGCTGAAGCAGTGGATGGGTTTTGTGGGTTTTCCCTTTAAATACACAAAGCTTATTATTAAACTTGGAGGTTTGATCAGAACCTTGTCTTGGCTTCATGCTCCTCTTGCCCCCTCTACCCTTTCATTTCCAGCCCTCCTTTCAGGTAAGTCCTGTCTGACCATAGGCTGCTGGACAGCTACAGAAAGGTTACATTCAAGTCAACAATCTCACTGTTTGCTTTCTACTTATACAATTATTCTTAATTTATTTCCCTTTTTGGTTTTCTTCATTTTAACTAAATGAATATATCTTGTGATTCTATTTTATCTCTCCTGCTAGCCCAACCCTTTTTAGATGTTTTAACTATGTTTATTTTGTGTGTGTGTGAGCTTCTGTGTATGAGTATGTATGTGCCTCAGAGTTGGTCCTCCGCTACCACCATGTAGGTCCCAGGGATCAAACTCAGGTCACCATGCTTGGGAGCAAGCCCTTTACCCATGGAGTTTGCCTTAGCTGAACTCTTTGTTTTGTGATTTAAGTGGTTGCTTTAGGATTTGTGGTGACATCTCTAGTGTGCACTGCTCTACCTTCAGCTGTATACTAATGTGATTTTCTCCTTCCCAAACACTTAACATATGTGTGTGTATGTATATACGTATATGTATATATAAAATGCTACATTGTTCCCGTTGTGTTTGAGGTTATTTCTTTCCATCTTGAATTTCTTTAACAATTGAAATAGAACTTATGTGTGAATAATGCAAGTAAAACAATATTGCCATGGAACAACTGTATTTAGACAAATATTAAGCCAAGAACTTTAAAATATCCACTCATAACTTTTGAAGTAAGTCTTTGAAGGGGGCAGCTCTGATGCCTGTTTCCCCAATTGGTTCTTGATTTGTCAGTAAAGAAAGCTGGGGGCCAATTGCTGGGCGGAGTGCAGGCGGGACTTCCAGAAGGTGCAGGCGGGACTTCCGGGTTGCAGGAGGAAAAGGCAGATGCAAGTAGAGGGAGGAATTTTCTGCCATGCTTTGGAGGGAGAAGAACACAGCAACTATGTGAGGTCTCTGGGGGAGCTGAGACCTGTGGCCACTACTACAGGCAGGTGGCCAAGGATGTTTGACAGGGACCAAGTGGAACTAACCGCTGGAGTTTAGGGCAGGTGGAGAGATAGGGATGATGAATTGGTAAGGGTTTGCTTTTCCAGGTAGGAGAGAGTAATGCCCAGCAATTGTGCCAAGAAGGCAAGTTGTAAAGGAACAAACTCTGTGTGTGTGTGTGTGTGTGTGTGTGTGTGTGTGTGTGTGTGTGTGTGTGTGTGAGTGTGTCTTTTATCCTCGGGTTCAAGGGAATATGGGAGGGGGCTGGAAGTGCTGTCACTTTCCAGAGCTAAAGGATAGTAAAGCAAAAGGTATGCTGGGTGGGGGCTGGTAGCACTGCCGATCCCAGAGCAAAGATGGAAGATTAAAACTACATGCAGCAAGTCTTCAATGCAGAAATATGAAAATTCAAAGAAGATATAGAAGAAAAATGAGAGAATAAAATGCAATCTTAAATAATTCCTAAGTGAATTAATTAGAAGGAAGGAAAGTAGCATGACAAGGGACATGTTAGAAAATATGAAAACATCAGTAAGAAATGTAGATAACATGAGGCACACCCATCTTGAAATGCCAATTTGAAAAAGAAGCAAGCAAGAAAGATTGTGGAGACAAATGTGTGAGAGGCAATCTTTACTGTCAACTTGACTGTACCAAGAATCACCACAGGGGCACACTTCTAGGGTACCCATGAGGGAGTTTCCAGAAAGGTTTAACTGAAGTGAGAAGACTCACCTTGATGTAGCTGGTTCAACAGACTGGAGCCTTCAGTTAATAAAAAGAGAGAGGCAACAGTACTATGATGTCAGGACTCATTTCTCTCTACTTCTTGAGAGCAGACACAGTGTGTTCAACTGCCTTATACCTGTGCTCATATGCCTTGGCACAATATGACTGTACTCTTTGCCTTAGTTAATGTTACTGTTGCTATGACAAAACACCATGACCAACACAACTTGGAGGAGAAAGGGTTTATTTGGCTTACATATCACAGTCCATTGAGGAAAGTCAAGGCAGGAATTCAAACAGGGCAGGAAGCTGTAGGCAGGAGTTGATGCAGAGATGATGGAGGAGTGTTGCTTATTAGCCTGCTCCTCATGGCTTGCACAGTCTGACTTCTTACAGAACCCAGGACCACCAGCCCGGAGTGTCTGTACCCATCAATTATTAAGCAAATTGCCTACAGCCTGGTCTCATGGATTTTTTTTTTCAATTGAGACTGTCTCCTTTCAGATGAGTAGCTTGTGTCAAGTTGACATGAAACTAGTCAGCACAGCTGACCCCTGGTCAATTGGACACATACACATATCACTGTTAGGTCACACATTTCCTTTATTGCTTTATCCCCAAGATCACACATTAGTATCAACGTCACAATATAAAATATTTTACAGACTTAAAAATTCCCATAGTCTTACAAATCCAAACACTTTCCTTATGGAGGGAGCAACAGTATCAACTGGACAGACCCCCTGGTGCTCCCAAAGACTGGACTACCAACCAAAGAGTACACATGGAGGGACCCATGGCTCTGGCTGCACATATAGCAGAGGATGGCCTTGTTGGCCATCAGTGGGAGGAGAGGCCCTTGGGCCTGAAGGTGTTCAATTCCCCAGTGTAGGGGAATGCTAAGGAGGGAAGACGGGAGTGAGTGGGTGGGTGGGGGAGTACCCTCATAGAGGCAAGGGGAGGAAGGATGGGATAGGGAGTTTCCAAAGGGGAGACCTGGAAAGGGGAAACCATTTGAAATGTAAATAAAATATCAAAAAATAAATTAAAAAATTTTTAAATTAAATAAAATAAAATTTCAGTCTTTTTTAAAAATTCTAAGTTTCTTTTAAAATTCAGAATCTCTCAGCTGTGGGCTCAGGTAAAGTCAAAACTAAATTAAGTACTTTCTTATTTCAAGAGGGAAGAATCAGGGCATAGTCACAGTCTGAACATAGTAAAACCAAATTCCAACTGTATAAATAATGTAGTACCATTCACAATTGCCTGAGCTCCTTCAGAGGGCCTGGTATGCTTTTCCAGTTCCACCCTTAGTAGCTCCCTAAGCTTTGCTGGCTCAACTTCATTGCTGCTACTGCTTTAGGTGGTTGCTATGGTAATGGCATCTCCAAAATGCTACATCCAGACTGCACTGCCCCAAATAGCCTTTTCTGGGCTCTCTTTGTGGACCCCAGCCCTGCCACACAGTGCCAAGCCTCAGCTGCTCTCCCTGACCCCTTCACATCTTCAAAGCCAGCACTACCTGGGTGACTCTTACATTACCATGTTCAGCTGCCAGCACTAGATACAACCTTGACCATGTCTGGAACACAGCTTCTGTGTGCTAATTCTCAGGAAACACTGCCCCAGAAGATTTCACTTCAGCAATGCTGGTCTCCTCTTAATCATTACTAATTTCTCAGCTCCAGCTGACCAGCAAAGTAAAGGTTTTACTTTAGTAGTTCTGGTATCCTGTTGATCATAGCTGATTCTTTAGCCACAGCTAACCAGAAATTCCGAATCTTAATTCAAAATAACAAATGGCCCCAATAGAATCTTGAAATGCATCTCTTCCATGGAATTTGCAGAGTGCTCATAAATCTCCAAATGTGGAACTACTTCAGATAGCATCCTCTGAGAATAACACACAGAACTTTTAAGACCATAAAAATTAAAGGTTATGTCAGAGACAGTTTTAAATAACTCTTGTATCAAATAGATAATGAAGAAAGAAAGAAACAAAGAAACAACCCAAGAAAAATCATCAGTAAGAACAAACTACACACCAAGGTAGGAACCACAAGAATATTATGTGTAAAAATACTTAATCTTTTGGAGAGGCCATAAAAAACTAATTCTCCCAATAACTCAACTGGTTTGAAGAAAAGAAACAAGAATGGGAGGGTAATATGTACAGAATACAACTGTTTGCTAAAGTTAATGTATCCAAATGGCTGTGGGAAAGTTTGCTGCCAGGGGAAAAAACAAAGTCAAAGTAAGGCCATGTGGATGTTCCTGTCTGCAGCCATGTTGATGCCCATGGATCCTGCTTCCCCTGAGTACCATATCAGTGTCCCTTGCCTGTGTTGCTCGGAGGCCATGTTGCTGACCATGATCTGTGCTGTTGCATTGGCTATGATGGTGTCTGTGGCATGTGCTGATGCTGGAGGCCACATGGATGTCCATGGTCCATGCTATGTGGAAGTCCATGATCTGTGCTTCAGCTGACCTTACATAAAGGGCAAGCGAGCATCTTCTGCAATGATATTGACGACTGCAGACTCACAGTTGAGGAAGAGACTTAGAAGGCTTCTGTGACAATCCCCCATCCCATTCCCACAAAAGTAACAGCTTAGACAGAAGCCATCAAAGTTAATGCTTGGAACAAGTGACCAGGATGCTGAAGGGTGGCTTTCCACAATATATGGCTTTTGCTAGGTGTAGTGTGGGGTGGGACTCAGTTTTCTTTAAGAGACTGGAGGGTGGAAGTTTAACCATGCTCCAGTGACTATATAGCAACACAGATTGGACTTGACTTTCTGTGGGGAGGGTCACGAGGTGGGGAGCAACCTGGGATGACAGGGGAGTAAGTATGCTTGGAGTGCACTATATGAAATCCAAAAATAATCAATAAAAATATTATGTTGGAAGTAAAGTAAAGAAGTCAGTATGTAACACTGATGCTCAAAATAAGAATGCAAATCCAATAAATTAAACTGATAAATCATATATATATGCATATATACATATATAATATATGTGTAATATATATATATTTATTTACTTCAGAACAATATGCTGTTCATAGAAGAGAATGTATAGGAGACATTATTTGTAGTACATTTCTCCAACAAGGATTTAGATCCAGAATATATTAGGGGGAAAAAATCTTCTTCTCTAAATTAGAGACAGACAACCATATAGAAAAATAATAAAAAGACTTTAAAAGCTATTTCATTAACTTTTTTTTAATATCAGGGTAGATATAAAAATGGCTTTTAAAAACTGTAAGATGTTTTGATGTTTTTCTCAATACCTTTGACCATCAAGCAATGCAAATAAAGACATAATGATCTACCACCACACACCTCAGAGTGAGCAAATTTCAAAGAAGAACCCCAGATAGCAGCAAGGATTTGGTGATGCTGAAACTTCTAGGCACGGATAGGGACATGAACTGCTGACCCTGTGGAAACTAGCAATGTCTGAAAGCTGAGCATGCATCGTGTGTCACAGGAACTCATCCAGAAGTTCAAGAAGAGATATCTAAAAGATTGTTCTTGGTGGCACTCTGTGTGACAATTCATACCTCAAAGTACCCAGAAGCAATCAACAGTAAAATGGAAAAGTGTTGTGTGATAGAATATGCAATGGAGTTTAGACTGTAAAAGCCTATACTTAGCGGAAGGACATAACTGAATACAGTAACCTGCACGACAACCTACAGCCTACAGGAATAGGTTCACAGTGTGTGTTGCGTGTGCATGCAGGAGGCACAACCAGCAGACAGAACTGCCTTATGTAATTAGAAATCAAGTAGTGGCTAATCCCCAAGGTGGAAGAAATAGAAACTGGAAAGAATGAATGAGTTCAAGGCCAGCCTAGTCTACAGAGTGAGTTCCAGGACAGCCAGGGCTACACAGAGAAACCCTGTTTCGAAAAAACCAAAAAAAAAAAAAAAAAAAAAAATGAATGAATGAATGAGTTAACACACTAGTTACATTCTGTTTTCGATCTGGAGTCTACTGTATCACACCCAGTCAATTTATCCATGGCATGATCATTGCTAATTAAAAGAAAGAAAAATAAATAAAACGGAAACCTAATAACTTCCTCTTTATTTTCAGAGCCTCATGAGCCATTCATCGGGTTTGTTTTAAACACTGTGATGCTAATTTTGTCCGAAGGAAGGTAGCGTCCTGACCAGTGTAATAATCATTTTCCAATGCACTAGACACCTTTTGACTATTAAGGCTCATCACCTACCTGTTCCACAGTCCTTTTTGCAGTACTATATATTGATGCCAACACCCCCTGTTTACTAGGCATGGACTCTATACAGAATTATATCCCTGCACCTCTCTTTAACTTCTTTACTTTGTGACAGAGTCTCACTTATTTGCCCAGGTCAGTCTTTACTTACTCTGTAGCTCAGGCTTGCCATGAACCTGTGAACTGTTCAGCAGCCTCCTGAATAGCTGAGACTACAGAACTGAGCTATAGAGCCTGACGTTTTATACAAGTATTACAGAGTTGTTCAGACACCGCGTTGTGGCATAGTGATTTCATACTGAACACACCAACTCATTTTTTCACACAGTGTGAAATTGATAGTCTCTGATAAGAAGAGAACTATATGGTAACCCCAGATGTTCACTAGTGACACACATACCTTGGCTCTAACCAACAACTCTCTTCTTGAACTTAAGGCCTGTGCAACAAAAGAATGAACAAACCATGCCTGATACTGGAAACCCAGCCAACTACCCAGGGCTGGTGAAATCATGGAACTTGAAGAAGAACCTACAACCTATTACTAACTCAGTAGAATGCCTAACTACATTCTAAACATTTGTCCTTATACCCTCAGGTAAGTGTAGTCCTCAACCCTCGGACAAGAAATGTCTTTTTGTGACAGAGGGAGACCATTACAGAAAACCACAACCAATCAAAATTCAGAATTATTGAGCAGAATCCCAAGGGCTATATCTACAGCCCAACTCCCACATCTAAGGCTCAGGAATCAGTGGGGGTGGAGGACAGAAAGGTGTTAAGGGCTCTCATCTTAAGGGGGAAGCTCCACTCATGACGTCTCACCAATATGGCTATCTAAAAATGAACCGAACAAGGGCAGCACCAATGGACACGCTAATGTGGATGAGAAGAAAGGTCAGGACTTCAGAAGGCCTCACCTCTACACAAAGAACTACAGCCGACTAACCGATGCTGAGAGCCGGAGGAACGTCCCCAGGGAAGAGCACACCAACTGGTTAATCAATACTAAATGGTGGCATTATACACAGTGATGCTACATTATGTATTTAGGAATGTGCACACACACGTATACACACGTATACACACATTCCTATTATATGTGTGTGTGTACACATATAATAGATCCCATGAATTTGAAAAAGATGGAGCAGACATGAGGGGCAAATGAGAGAATTTAGTGAAAGAAAAGGGAAGGGAAATGGTGTCATTATAATATAATTTCAAAAAAAATTATATATATACATATGTGTATATATATATACATATATATAAAGTATATACATATAATATATATTATATATATACATATATATTATAAAAAGAAGTGAAATATATTTGGAAGAGCAAACTCCCTTATAAGGAAATATCTTTTTCTACACAATGTACAATATTTCTATTTAATTATTCCTTATACTGGAATTTGGAAACCATAATGAATTGATGGGTCCTCTGAAGTTTAATATTGAGGCCAAATATTCTCAAAAGCAAATTCTTCATAGTTTGTGATCAAAGTTAATACAGATAAAATGTTTTCTTCTAGAATCAGTATATGATAAGTTGTATATGCTACCTTTTAATGTGTTAGAGACAATGTTTAGCCACCTGTCAGAGACTTGAAGCATCAAAAGAATTATTTACTTCTAAGATTTATTTTAAATGCTACACTAAGACAAAAATTTTATTTATATATATAATAAATATATATAAATAAATATATATAATATATGTGTGTGTGTGTATATATATATATATATACATACATACATATATATATATATGTATGTATGTATATATATATATATACACACACTCACACACTCTGTGCCATTGGTGGGTTTGCTATTTTGGGGGGTTTTTTTGTTTTGTTTTGAGAAATTTTTGTTTTTTGGTTTGCTTTGCTTTGCTTTGCTTTGTTTTGCTTTGCTTTGCTTTGGAAACCATGGTAAAGCAGAGAACAGAGGAGGCAGCGTTAGAGTTCACCCAGTGACAAGCTTGAATGCCAGATGATGAGGAATAAAACCAGCATTGACTTAAATAAGCACAGAACCCGTGGCAAGCCAGTGATAGAAAGGACAGCACCATACCAAAGTCAGAAGAAAGAGCTGCTCTCCCAGCCCTGTTTTCATAATGAACCTCAGGATGCAATGGGAGGAGCTAAAAGTACAACTCTGTTTTAACTGGGAGAATGCCTGGAAACCCATCAGACTACCCTAATGATGGCTGAGTGGTTTAAATACAAGATTAGTAGCGTATTTTCAAGGAGCCAAGAAAATGTCTGTGCTCAGGAGAACATGACACCAGGCAAAATCTCACGTAAGCCTCTTCATTCCAAGGTCAAGCAGATTTTCCAAAGGCTACTACAATGTATTTGATATGAATTAATTAGAGTTATGTTCGAGCTAGTAACACATAAAAGTAAAATGTGGGAAATATCTTTTCCAAATTCTGAGTTTGTTTTCTTACCTATGGGATGAGAAGACTGAACTGGATAACTTCTAAATTCACACATCTGTACCAGTCATTTTTCTGTTGACCGAAAACAAATTATACTTGAAAGGGCTTGTTTTAACTCACTGTTCCAGATGAAGACAGTTCAGAAATGGTGGCGAAGGCATGACATGGCAGCAGGACCAGGAGGCTAGCTGATCACATGGCCATCCACACAGAGGGAGCAGAGAAAGGGAGCAGGAAGCGGAGTGAGGCTGTGAATTGTCAAACCCCACCTCCAGTGATACACTTCCTCCAGCAAGAACAGTGCAACCAACTGGGGACCAAGTGTTCAAATACCTGAACCTATTGGAAATATTTTTCAATCAAATCACTGCCACATCTATCATTTTATCTTTCTAATTTTATTATGTAAAATAAAGTACAAAACACACAAGATTGACAGGAAATAAAAATACCACAGGCTAAAGATTGCTGGAGGGATTGCAAACTGATACAATCACTCTGGAAATCCATCTGAAGCTTCCTCAGAAAACTAGAAATAGATCTACCTGAAGACCTAGCTATACCACACTTGGGCATATACCCGAAAGATGCCTCACCATACCACAGGGACATGTTCTCTACTATGTTCATAGAGGCCTTATCTGTGAGAGTCAGAAGCTGGAAACAACCCAGATGTCCCACAATGGAAGAATGGATACAGAAAATGTGGTTCATTTACACAATGAAATACTACTCAGCTATTAAGAACAAGGACGTCATGAGTTTTGCAGGCAAATGTATGGAACTAGAAAATATCATCCTGAGTAAGGTAACTCGGTCCCAAAAGGACATGCATGGTGTGTACTCACTAATAAGTGGATATTAGGCAGAAAAAGTACTGAATACCCAGGATACAATCCACAGAACTCAAGAATGTTAACAAGCAGAAGGGCCAAATGAGGATGCTTCAATCCCACTTGGGAGGGAGAATATAACAGGCGGAGGGAGGAAGGGGCCTGGGTGGGAGAGGAAAGGGGAAAGATAAAAGGGGAACATGATCAAGTATTGGGGAGAGAGGTAGAAGAGAAGCCCTGAGGTCCCCCAGAATGAATGGAAATATGCAAACTCGGGGGATGGGAGGTAGGGCGACCCTCTAGGAAGTAGCAGAGACCTGGGAGGTGAGAGACTCTCAGGACTCAAAGGGAGGGACCTTAGATGAAATGCCCTACAGTGAGGAGAGGGAACTTGTAGAGTCCACCTCCAGTAGAAAGACAGGGCAAGAAGTGGAGGGATGGGGTTGCCATCCCACAGTCAAAAATTCCGACCCAGAATTGTTCCTGTCTAAAAAAAAATTGCAGGGACAAAAATGGAGAAGAGACTGAGGGAGAGGCTGTCCAATGACCGACCCAACTTGGGATCCATCTCAAGAGAAGACTCCAAGGCCTGACGCTATTAGTGTTGCTATGGTGTGCTTACAGATGGAAGCTATCCTCTGAGAGGCTCAACAAGCAGCTGATTGAGACAGATACAGATATTTACACCCAATCAATGAACAGAAGCCAGAACCACTGTGGCAGAATTGGGGAAAGGCTGGAAGAAGCTGAGGAGGAGGATGACCCCCATAGGAATACCAGCACTCTCAACTAACCCAGACTCCTGAGATCTCTCAGACACTGAGCCACCAACCAGGGAGCATACACAAGCCAGTCTGAGACCCCTGACACATATACAACAAAGGACTGCCTGGTTTGGCCTCAGTGGGAGAAGATGCACCTAACCCTTGAGGCCCCAGGGAGTGGGGAGGCCTGGAAGGGATGGGGGAATCCTCTTGGAGACAGGGGAGAGGAGGAATGGGATGAGGAACTGTAGGAAGGCAGACTGGGACGGGGGAGGGGCAATGACTGGACTATAAAAAATAAAAGTAATTTAAAAAAGAAGGAAGTGAATATTGAAAATATTATTAGAACTTCAAGTAGTTAAATGTTCAGTAGCTTTTAAGGAAAAAGTAATTATTTCTCAATATAATGTAATCCAATAGTCAGAACCTATAACAAGAATCTCAGAAGGCTCCCTTTGTTATTGAGAGGGGACAGGAAAAAAAATAGATGTGGTTCTTGGCTTGAAGAAACACCCTGTTCTTGATGAAAGAAAATTGGTAAAAGTATCTTCTTTCCATGACAACAGGAATTCTGGCAGTATGTTTCTGCATTCAAAGGATCTCTGTGAAGCTCAAACTAACAACACATAATAGAGAAAAGTGTGTACTACATAGTTAATTTTGAAATCTTTTGTTAGATTGGAATTTATGCACAGTGACCTTTTTTGTTCTTATACACAACAAACATACAGAATTACTTATTCATGATTTTAAAAACTAAAAGGGGATAATAGAAGCAGATTCTCTATGCTTACATCTTCTCCCATAAATGAAACCCTGAATATAATTTATATAAATGTGTGAGTTTTTTACAAAAAGACAGTTGTTTGAGAAACATTTTAGAAAATACAGTCCTGTGGTACACGACCCAGGCATATTCTGAGATGCACCAAAAGGCATCTTCACGTGAGCAATGTGCCAAATTACTCCACCCTTGTGCAAATCTCAGTGAGTGTGCTCACACTGCCTCTGTGGGACACAGTCTGTCCCATCAGACCGAATGGCTCACTCCCCCATGCCATCCTGGAGGAGACAGTTTTTAAATGTGACCCAAAATTATGTACAAAATAATTAAGAAGGACAGGAGCAAGCAACAAAGAGTGTGAGTAGGCAATCAAATAAAGTGAGGAGAGAGAAGTATGTCTTGAATTCCACATAAGGTGCAGACCGTGGCAGAGCAGGAGGATAAGTGGTGACCATAGCAGAGCCTCTGGGGTGGAGCCGAAGCACGTGAGTGTGCCAACGGCCTGCACAGACAGTGCTTTCGAGGAGCTTAGTTATGAAGACAGTCGGTCCAGCATATGGTTCTGTCTCATAAACTTTATAAATGAAAATGTCTTAAGCCTGTCTAAAAGCTGATAAAAGAGAACCACTCAAGTGACTGCAGCTGAAGTCTCAAGAAATAAAGGAACGGAAGTACGTCCAGGGAGGTGTGAAATGGCTGGCCCAGGGAAGAAAGAGAAATACCTGGTGGGGTAAGCCATACCCTTTGCAGACTGTTGGTGGGACTATAAATCTGTGGCAGCCATGAAGACAGTGCAAACATTTATTCCCCTCCAAATTAGAACTGGAAGCACCAGATGACCCAACAAACCCACGTGTGAGTGTGCGTTCAAAGGAACGGCACACTTACAATGTTAATAGATGAGAGTTCATGCTTAGTGTCTTTACCACAATGAGGAATATACAAAGAAACCCCTCCCCAGATAGTAACAGCATATGATTCAAAGACAGCTACCAAGGTGAGAGGAATTAGCCAGTCATGTCCTGGAGATAGGAGGAAGGGGTGGCCATGGATCAGGCAATTATAAATGAGGATGAGGCAATGTAGGGGTGATTCAGAGTCAACATCACGGCTATCATGATAGTTTCACCGATCTATATACACTTTAAGGTTTAGGAAATTATAAGCATATCTGAAATGTGTACAGCAGATGTCTCATATCTTTCAATGGAATATTTGGAGTTTAAAGATAAAAGGGCGAAGGTGTAGCTAAATGGTGGAGTGCTTAAGAGGCACAAAGCCCTGGGTTCAGTCTCCACTATAGAGAAAGAGAAAATCAATAAAATAAAATTAACTTCTAAGGTCTCCTAAGATGAAGCCCCTTGATGGAAACTGATATACCGAAGGGTATTCGTTATACTGCCGGCTCTTCTGGCAGGATAGGTCATACCCTGTATAGATTAGAATATAAAATATGTGGAAGCCATGAAAGCAGCACCTTCCCCTCCAAATTAGAACAGGAAAGCACCAGATGATCCCACAAACCCATTTGGGAGTATCCATTCAAGGGAATGGCACTTTAAAAAATGTTGTTAGTAGGTGAGAGTTCACATTTAGCATCTTTACCACAGTAAAGAGTAAAGGAAGAAATCTGTATGATACAAGCGTATGATTGCATGTTTTTTTTTATTGTTTTTTTTTTTTGATACTTTATTTACATTTCCGATGATTCCCCTTTTCTTTGGAAACCCCGTGTCCCCTCCCCCTCCATGTCTTTTATAGCCCTGTAACACCAACCCAAATACACAAATTCTGATTTCCAAAGACTCCTCGGGTTTCAGGATAATATCACAATAAACGTTCCTGAAGTCAGAGAACACATGCAGCTGTTGCATTCCAAGGCCCTAACAAAGTTGGGCACATTGCGGATGAAGGAGACTCAATAAACATTTATTGAAATCGGTGCTAAGTTGATAGATCCTTCAATCCATCGTGACAGTAAAATACCAAATACTTGTGTCTTTACCACATCCGTGTAAAGCATAGGGCAGGCAGATCAGCGTTGACAAACTGCGTGTGAAAAGGAACAACTGTTCCTTAAATTTGTCACCTTTTTTGTAAAGAATTTTTTCGAGAGCAACAGATATTTTTACTAAACAGAGATCCTTGCATTTACTTAGCTGCTCAGGGGTTGGGAGAGGGGATGAACTCAGAAATAAACAGAAACACAAAGTCCAAAGCCACCATTAACGGCATCATACAAACCAGGACAAGCAAAGTGTGAGTTCTGATAATAGCTGACACTCTGGGGGATTATTACAGAACAGGGTTGAACAGATGATAATTATACAGTTATCTTCACCGTGATCCCATAAGTCTGGTATACTGATGAGTCCCAAATGACCCCATGGTTTAATCTCACGATTTCAGGAGAAATAACAGATGTGATTAATAGTAGTCCAGTTCTCTCTGCACCACGGTCCACTCTTAATCACACTGTTCTCGCCCAGCTCTTTCCTTTGACGAAAAGAAGTGTAGCCCAGAGAATAAAGCTGGTTGCTCATATCCATGAGCATTGCCAGCTCTGAAAGATGAACTAAACTCGGCTTTCTTCACCCCAGGAGAAAAGTTCTTTATCCATTCTCAAAAAGTCATAATTCCTGATATAATGATTCTTAGTATTTTAAACTTTACACTAAAATTCATCCATGGGCAGAACTCACTCCGAGTCAAGTGACTACACTCATTTTCCATCTTGGGACATTTTGGATTGGAGGAGCTGTGGTACAGTGTAAGTCACATGACCATCTGGTCGCGCTGCCCAGCAGGACATTTCCTGGGAAGAAAGAAACGATGAGGCTGATCAGGAATTAATTCAAAAATGAAGCGTGAGTCTCCTTTATAGAGTCTAATGAATCTTGAAGTTAGAGGCAGGCCAGTGCGTCTAGTTTGTGGCTCTCACCTGCAGCCATCTAGAGGGTCTAGAGGTGGTCTATGATTACCTTCAGTTGTCAAGTGACAACATGAAGAGAAAGGATGACAATCAGTGTGGTCATCGTTCACCTCCGAAGTTTAATAGGACTAAAACTTCTGAGTTAAACTGGGACAGGTGAACAAAATTACAACCAGCCAGATTAAGCCTGCAAGTTGCCTGATGAGAAAAGGGGAACTAGAAAAAGAATCCCTTTGGGGTCCATGTACAAGTCAAACGCTTGAGATCTGAAGGTTGCCTGATAGGCGGAGAGTGTCACTCAAGACAAGGAAAGGTGCAGTGTGCAGTCACCATGAAAAAGCCTGCCTCAGAGCAGGGGCTGTGTCTAACCCTGTGCCCTAGCACATGTGCACCTAGGGTGGTGTCTAAGCACACGCCCCGGCAGCCAGAGTCCAGAAGCAGCATTCCAGAGCAGTCCTTTGCTTCCACAATGCCCAGAATCCCTTTCTGACCAAAGCCCTTTGAAATCTGTGTGTATGGACCCACTCTTCTCATACTCTGCAGCAGCTTCCTAGCTGGTGCCCTCAACCCGTCTAGGAGTTGATCTGACATTCTCCCTGTTGTTAATATCACATAAAACATCTCTCTCCCTTGCTAGGACCCTCCCAACTGAGACCAAACTCTCAACTTTCCTTGGGTGGGCTTCAGTAATCTCTTTCTGCATTTCAACGTACTTTTAATAATGGACCCCGAATGAAGAGGAAAAAATTGAAAGGACCTGTAAGACAACATGTTTACCTTCCAAATTCTGTGGCCATGTGCTTTATTTAACCACATGTGTCGTGGATGTCACAACTCTTTATCTTGCACCACCAGCCCCTCCATCTTTAATGTCTTCTTCAAAGCTAAGCTCAAGTATCATCCCGACTCATAAGCTTACCTGGCTCCCCAGTTGGAATCAGTTAGCCCTTTTTTTATTCCTTTTTCTGTATCCTTTGGGTTTTGATCTTCTTTCGTTCTGTTTCTTATTAGAGTCTTGTAGTAAGGATGCAAGACAAAGCCTAAAATGTGAATCCTCTATCTATTTATAGCTGTTGGGGAAAACCAAAGGAACGTGGAAGGGTCTTGTTGCATGCAAACTCAAGGTGCCTTTTGAAAGATGTAACTGTTGCTCCCCCCACAGGGCTGCAAACCCCCTCAGCTCCTTCAGTCCCTTCTCCAACTCCTCCATCGGGGACCCCCGTGCTCAGTCCAATGGCTGGGAGCATCCGCCTCTGTATTTGTCAGGCTCTGGCAGAGCCTCTCAAGAGACAGCTATACCAGGCTCCTGTCAGTAAGCACTTCCCAGTATCCACAATAGCACACAAATGGCTCTGGCTGTGTATGTGGCAGAGGATGGCCTTGTTGAACATCAGTGGGAGGAGCGGCCCTTGGTCCTGTGGGGGAATGCTAGGGTGGGAAGGCAGGAGTGGGTGGGTGGGTGGGTGGAAAGCACCCTCATAGAGGGAGGGGAATGGGGATGGGATAGAGGGTTTCTGGAGGGAAGACCTGGAAAGAGGATAACATTTGAAATGTAAATAAAGAAAATACCCAATAAAAGAAAAGAAAAGAAAAAAAAGAAAGCTGTGACAGAAGACAGGTCTTGGGAATGATCTGAGGGGTGAGCCTGGAAGTCCTAGGGCTCTGCCCTGGGTCAGCAACAGAAGGGTACCGTCGATGGAACCAGAGAGGCCAAAAGTTGCACTCGTAGTTCCCCACAAGGGTTCAAATGGCTCTGGGGAAGAATCTCCAGAAATCAAGCTTAATAAAACTTGTAGCATCTGTAGGTCACCATAAGGAATGCCGTTTGCAAGTTAGTAAGTTACCAACTTGGAGAGACAGCATATGAATGTTACAACTCCAGACACTTTATAAAGGTGTATCTTCAGTGGTTCTCCTGGGCTTTTGTGTTGAAGCCTCTGTCCTCAACTGGTGCCACTACTGAGCAATAGCAGAACAATTGGGCGACACAGCCTACTGGTAAGAAGTTAGGTTATTGAGGTACATACCATTGAAGGGGGGTGCTGGGACCCTGGCCCCTCCTGTCTCTTTCTCTTTGTTTCCCAACTGCCAAGCACTTCCAGTATGATGTTTTGCCTTCCACAGGCCCAAGAGCAATGGGGCTAAATGACCGTAGGCTGACCCTCTGAAATCGGGAGTCCATAGCAGCATTTTCTCTGTACAATTGAATATTTTCAATTTTGTTATAACAATGGGAAGCCAAGATCATATCTATCGACTAACTAATAGAAGCACAATATCTTTCTTTAAAGAATTTCAGTTTTACAAAACAGCTACCAATTGTCGTTCTCCCAGTATAGCCTTAGTTTTCTGTGCCATAGGCATATGTGTAATAATTTACCGAGCATGTTCCTCTCCTCTGCCTCTCATAACTGCATTGCTCTTCTCGTGTGCAATCCTCCTGTCCCAGTCATTTGATAATTGGAATGCGGCAGAGTCAGGTGCCTGAGACAGCTACAAAGCTGCTCCATTGTTCACAACACAGTGCCATGCCCAGGATAAGCACAGGACTCAGGTGTGGTTAACCGTATCTGTTCAAAGAGATGTTTATCAAGCAGAAAAGAGCACCTCTGTTCTCTCCAGAGCTGTGAAGCCTCAAGCCTCCATGTCTTTCCCCTTGAAAGTGCTGTTCTCAGCCATGTTCTCTGTTTGGGGAAGAAAGGTATTTTGGAGAAACAAGGAAGGCTAGAAAAGACGAGCAGCTAATAGGAGATGTGGATAGGAGATAGTAATTTTTCTGTTTATATTTTTAATTAACATTTCCATGCTATTTAGACCAAACAAAAGTATTTTCTTCAATCATAAGAAACCACAAACAGATACCATAAACGCTGTGTTTGACGGATCCCAGCTGTGAGCGTGTCACTGCAGCCTCGGCTGGCTTGCCCAGTTTAAATTGCTTGCCTCCACTCTGCCACCCTGGGTGACGCTAATGAAGTTTTGAGCTGCATCAACCATATGCTAGAAGCTGCATTGCCTTCTCTGACACTCTGAGTTTCTCTATAAATATTTAAATCACATATCTATGTGGGGGGCAGGGGTGTCCAGCACTGAGAAGTCAGCGATGTAACTCTCCTAGAGCACCAGTTGGGGTGGAAAGTAGAACGTCAGAAAGCTTGGCTTTCCTCAGCCTGGTTTCTCTTTATTCTAAAATACACCCCCCAGCACGGCCCCCATATATCGTTCTTTCTCTTGTTTCAAACTAGAGAATCCTGCTTAAATATTTCTGAAACAGATTACCAAGCTCACTCATAACATCAAAGCACTTTAGGCAGAGGGGAGGGGGCGGGGACGCTCAGTACAGGAACAAGACCAAGAAGAAAACTCGGAAGAAAAGCAAATCGCAACTCTCTTCGACCACAAACAGATTCAAAAGTTGAATTATTCAAGGCGGCAAATTTTCTGGATTCCAGCTTTGTGCTGCAGGGATTGGAAACAGATAACAGGGGCATTGTTTGATATTTTTCACTGCCAGCCTGGGGAACCACCACAGAGCACCCTGTCTCCTGTCTCTATTGCCAACCAGCAGGAACTATGCATTGGAAGTCGCTGAGGGGTCTCTGCGACTTTTGTGCCAGTGTGTTAAAGACACACGGTCAGATTTCTCATCCAGTGCTCTACCTAATTTGTTAGTGTGATAATATATTATTAGATAAAATTGCTTATATCTCTCTTTTTTTTCACAGGTCACAATTGGACATGTGAAAAATTGAATATATCAAAGTGGGTAGTTTTAGGGAGACTCGTGAGATTCGTATCACTTTTCTCCAGCTTGCAATCTTTAAACTGGAATTGTGCATGTTTACAGTAGAGTCATGTAAATGGTAGGCTCTCTCCAACTCCGTAGTCTTTCCTCCTGAGTTGATGTCATCTAATCCTGCACTTTAAAAGCAATTGTTTTTTCAACAACTCTGAATTAAAGCTCTTGAGACAATTTTGAGAGAGAGGGAGGGAGAGAAGGAGAGAGAGACAGAGAGAGGAGAGAGGAGAGAGTCTGTGTATGAGTGTGTGAGAATGTGTGAGAGTTGTGTCTGTGTGAGAGAGTATGTATGTGAGACTGTGTGTCTGTGTGTGTGAGTGTTATGACAGAATGTGTGTGTGTGTGTGTGTGTGTGTGTGAGTGTGTGTAGACGTGCATGCGTGCACATGCGCGTGCGTGCACATGTGCGTGCGTGCATGCAAAGGAGGCCTAAGCGGGAATTCTACACAGGGCTACATTTTTCCTTTCCAGCTCCTTTCTGGAAAGCTGCAGCCAAACTTAGGGGGTCCAGAAGGAAAGGAGAAGTAGGTAACTCTGGGAGGACAGGCCTAACAGAGGCTAAGTGAAGAGGACACAGAAGTGTAGTGAGATGAGCTTTCTTTAGCTTCAAGTGATGGGGTCATGACAAACGCATAGTAACTCTAGTACGCAGGCGCAGGCTTGCCTCGTCTGGTCCCTCCTCATGGGGTAGCCATGCAACAGGGCTGACAAGGGACCCAGAGCACCAACAGACACGTAAATGTCCGTCCGTATCTCCACCTCAGATGCTGAAGTCCGTATCCACCCCAGATGCCCATTTAGACGTCAGCTAACTGCAATGCTGGCAGCAAGCTTCTAGACAATGTATGTCTAATAAAATAAGTTTGGAGAACTAAAATCTCTGCTGCATCTCTCGGCTAAAATTACACACAGATGCTGCTCAGCGCCTGTATTAACTTGTAACTGCGAACAAATTATAAGGTTTTAAGATCACAGAAACGTTTTTGAAGTTGAAAATAACCACCATTACAGACAAAATAACCTGTCACTTCTTTTGGAATTCGGGGAAATAAAATGTTAGGAAAAGAAAGCACCCTGGCTTCATGCCGGAGCATACAGCACCACCTCCTCTGGTGCTTTAAGGGGCTTACGGCAGGCAGGCAGCAAGGGACTGTGTCTGTCAGTCTATCTTCTCTCTTAAAACACTTCAAATTGGCAAGATGGAGTGCCTGGCGTATATAAGATCATGCATTAACTTTGTTGTCAAAGAAAACGCCTCTTTATTTCCTGTGAACCAAACATAACTAATTATTTTTTTTTAAATCATCCAAAAAATAAGAAAGAGAAATATCTGATTTGTTTCATGAAAGAAGTGGCAAGGCTATGCATTTTAAACCTGTGTTGTCCTTCTTGCCTTGTTTCCCTCTGTCGAGACAAATGATACACAGAGATTAAATCCATGTTTGATAACATAAAACCCCTGTGTTTTGATACAGTTAGGCTGAGTTCAGAAAGCCTGCCGTAGATTATTGCGACAACAATGAAGTTCAGAGGGTTGAGGTCTAATAAAGTCTAATAATTGTATTCCATAATCCTGACAGTATTGTTTTAATCATAAAGAATAAGTAACACATATAGAATTTACAGAGAGTTGCACATATGGACTATTCATTCTCAGAGGGGAACCAGTTCTGAGGTTTTGCCTCTGCAGCTATGTTCTAGAGTCTAAACATCACCGAAATTAATTGCCCCAAGGTTCAAGTCAAGCTCCCCCTTTGAAGGGCACGCTAAAGGTATGTTTTTTGAGCCTAATTACTCTGCCACTTCAAACATGCTTCTTCCGCTGAGTGGGTGGAGCAGAGCCATCTGCTTGAAGGTTCAGAATCTCACACATCTTTCCTCCCTGCATTCCTGGTCCTTCATCCCGAAGGTCAGGTCATTCTGCCTTTTATTTGGCCTGTGCCATCCTTCCTCACACTTCCTCACAAAGAGCAAAAACTTCAACAAAAGGAACTAAACTACTGCACCGTGTTGGGTATACAGATGACAGAATTCATGGCATGCAGATCCTGAAGACTATGGAGTCTGTGTCAAACACTAAAAATGAGAAAGAGATTTTTTTTT
>CM052718.1:8683958-8725400 GCA_028551405.1 Uromys caudimaculatus | reverse complement strand
AAAAAAAAAAAAAAAAAATCAGGCACCGTGTGAGGGACCTGGTAAAGAAACCCACATAAAGAGGAACTGAGAAAGACCTGTGCTTAATTAACAGCCAGAGAAACAGATGTTCCCGATCCATCCACTGTGTCAAGCTGAATCCTGCCAACATCTATGAGATTTCCAGTAAATCTCCCAGTGAGGCTTGATGTGACCATTGTTTTAACTAACAATGTAAGAAGGGACTGTGGCTTAGAGGGCTCAGGTAACTTGTGAGTGGAGTCTGGATCCATACAGATGGATACAATTTCTTATTTTGAGGCTCTAATTTGTTGCGTGTAGTTTTAAAAATCTCGCTACCACCCTTGCCCCGGAGTGCTGCACTACCAGTCCCCCTTCCCCTCCCCCCCCCACCCCACCCCCTGCCTTGATCCTTTAGCTCCAGATAGGTTGCAACCAGCCCTAACCCGACTTCCTTTTCTACCTGCCTTTGCTTCAGGAGGGGTAGCATTATCAGCCTACTCCCGAGACCCTTGAATCCATGGATAGAACATGCACACAGCTCCATTACCTTTAACCTGCCTACTAAGCGCAATTGCGGGGCAGCAGATACCTACCGCCTGGAAAGGCGTGCCCTTACCAATTTATTATCTCCATTTCTCCTCCTGCCCTAAACTTAGTGGCTTGCTCCACCCAGCCCCTGACAAACATCTCTGGGCACCCGCAGAGGCCACAGGCCCTACCCGCGACCTTCCATGATTGCTGCATTCTTCTCGTTCCAAAGCATGACAGAAAAAGCCCCTTCTCTCCTTCCCTGCTTCTTCTTTCCCTCTTTGGACCCGGAAGTCCCAGCTGTACATTCTGCCTAGCAATTGGCTCCTGGCCTTCTTTATTGACAAATCAAGACTAAGTGGGAGGGTTAATCTACTGAATATCAGTAGGTAACCAATATGATGCAACATAGCAGTGGCAGAGATACAGAAAGATGGTATGATCCTTTAAGGTGAAAAAAATCACCCAGCAGTGACGTGCTGAGGGAGGCATAGAGCTCTGAGAAAACCAGCAGATTAATGGCTGAGGAGATGCTTAAGGCAATCAAGTGTTGCTGGATTAGGGAGCCTCAAGATGGTCTGTGGAAGAAGAGCTTGAAGAGAGATGATGCAGAATCTGAGAGTACCTTGGAGTCCGTGCTGTGGAGAAAGTTGGGGAAGAATTTTCGATACAGCAGCATGGTCACCCTTGTGAAACTTGAGCCAGTCTGAATTAAAAATTCAGTCTGCGGGATCTAGATGTCAAGAAATGTCTTGGTAAATGGTAAATCTCTAAAAAGCTTACTCTAGAGTCTGTGACAGACAGAATGGTTCTAAGCTCAGCACCACCTACCTGCCCATCTGCCCAGACATTACAGATAGATGTCTGAGTTCCACACAGATTCAAACAAACCCTCATAACAGCAAGACAAAAAACTGAGGGACAGGTTCACAGTATTCCCATGGGAATCTGAGATACTGAAGCAATGTCATTCAGAAAGCAGCAGAGTCCACGCTGGCAGGATTCATGGTCCTGGCTGCTTTGCTGGGACATTGGCACCTCATGCCTTGGACACCAGCACTGGGGTTGGTGCCCAGGAAGGACTCTGGGCCTTTCAGTAAAAGGCATTATTAATTTTTTTTTTATTTGAAAAGAACAAGAGAGAAGAAATATGGTAGACAAGGGAAGAGAGAGAGAGAGAGAGAGAGGAGAAAGAGAGAGAGGCAGAGACAGACACAGAGAGATAGATATAGAGAGAGACAGAGAGATAATTACAATTTCAGGCCACACATGAAACATCAGCCAATCACCGCCCCTTTCAGGTTCTTGTATTTGAAGAATAATTACAAGATCTAGGAGTTCCTCCAACCAGGATGAGAAGAAAAGAAGAAGAAAAGGGAGAAACACATGCACAGGGAAAGAGAGGTGGAGAGGGGAGACAGAGACAGAGGCAGAGAGGAGGGGAAGGAGGAAGAGAAGGAGGAGGAGAGGGTGGGGGGCAGAAAGAAAAACCATTGGAATTAATAGACATTGTTTCAGAACTGGTTAGTAGCTTGTGCAGCTTCTTCAAGCTTACTCCCCATACATAATTTTTCTGAATTAAAACTCTTCAGACAATTGTGAGAGAGAGGGAGGTTGAAAGGGATTTTTCTCACTAATGTCAGTTTATATTAGACTGCCATGTTCATTAGTTTATCTAATTAGCTAATACCGATACATGACTATGACACAAAGCCCACTGATCAGTTCCATTCCCTTCAGACTTGTTTAATACCCATCCATCACACAGCCATTGCTGTGCCTCCTTAGGTGATTTTGGGCTGTGACACTGTCTCAGATTTTGTTTTTGGTGACTTTGATAATTTTGACACATTCTGAAGAAGTATAGTGCAGGATTCTGTTTCATTTGAAATAGCCTGATTTTTATCTGAATGATGAGACAGAGTTAGAGTTTTGAGAAGAATAAATACTATTCTATGTCAACACTCTATCCCGTTTTTATCTCCACGTTGCTCTGGACTAGGCAATGTGAAGTGTTTTATATTTTCATTTTGGAAGGAGTTACTACTGTGGAGGACATAAAGAGTGTGGGAAGGAGGCCATGCTGTCTGGTCCACCCGAAGACTCAGACAAGAAAACACCGAGAGGCAAGCTGAGGCCACGATGATGTGAAGACAGCTGAAAGGAGAAATGAAAGAATGTGCTGACGACTTAAAGATGATCTCACAGGCAGCCAGTTGTATCAGACTTGGAGAAATCTGCACATGTGACTAAGAAGAAATGATTAAACGTAGAAAAGAAGACCTGGAGCAAGCAAAGTGAACAAAATGCTAAATCGAAGGAGAGAAAACGATTGAAATCTGCTACGTGGTCAGCTGAGGAGGAAGGACATGAGCCCGGGCTTCACAGACTGGGACAATTTCTAGTACATGATGCTCCGCGAATTTAATTGGTAGATTAAAGGGAACCTCGGGGACAGGAAAATAATGAACACCTGCATTAAGAGGAAGGAGAATGACCAGAGAACAAAGCTATATAGAATTGAAGATCTGAGTAATGCATTAGACAGGGGTATGTTTATCGGCTGGAGGCAACCAGTGAAGGAAGAATGGAAACCGTCTCACGGCAGCTGAAGAGATGAGAAAATTAGCACTCATAGTTATGACTGTCATTTATTCATTCTACACACAGGGAGGGGCTATGATGCATTGTTTCCTTTACACTTAGTATTCCTGAAAGGTGGGTGGGTGAACTCTCCCCCATTTTCTGGATCAGAATCTGAACCGCTGGAGCACAGGAAGTCCAAGATCTCATCCCAGGCTGCTGAGCCCCGCGTGCATATTTGCCGCCTTCTATTCCTTGTTAAGGCCTGGGTGGCAGACTGCAGCAGCAGAAGGGCTGAGGGGAGCAGCGAGCGTGGGTGGCACACAGGGGTTGCACAACAAATATTTGTAGGATGAAAGAAAACTCGCAGAGCAGAGAGATGGCTATGTAGCCATACGGCAGGAAGTTGATGCAGGTCGCGCTGGTTACGTCACCAGCAAAGAATGCGCTCAGTGTTCTTCAGCAACAGTGGTCCACTTGTTTTATTCCATTACAGCTCAGCACTTCACCCCTTTCTCCTTGTGTATCTGAATCCCAGTCCCTCGGCGAGGGATCCCTTGAATGCCCAAAGCTAGAGCTGGAAAATCCTTTGGGAGTTTCCGAGGCAAGGAGAATGCACAGCTCCATGAAAATTTGAAATCCAATAGCTGCGACTCAAGGATCCCTAAATAGGTCTAACAGAGGCAGGCTTGGGATCCAAGAGCGTGGTGGAGCCAGGGATTTGAAATCCTAGGAACCAGAGTCAGAGCAGAGCCCAGAAAAATGATCTTAACAGATAGTCTGCACTGAGTCCTACTTTTAGCTCGTCAGCCCTGGTGATGAATGGCCAGGCTGGCCAGTCTAAAGGGTTGTGAGAGGTCAGTTACCTCCAGGTAGTGACTATTCTGCCGGCAGAAGCTATGGGATTTTTTCCAACGTTATGCCCACAGCCTCTGGCACGGAGAATGTGTTTTTAAAAGATTGGCTCCAATAGAGCAATTGCTATTTACAAATTTAAACAAAAATCCTTTTGGAGCCTTAGTAACTATCCCGTTATGACACATTTGGGCATGAACTTGACAATTTAATAATTCAAACATAAGCTATAGGACACGTGGAGTCACAGCTTATAGAATGTGCCTGGCATAGCATTGATTGTTATCAACATGTATACAATCCAACTAGGATGACTAAAGATTATACACACAAGGGAATGCTGTGACTCATAGGTTGGTTAATCATTCCTCCTAATTACAGACAGCCATACTACTAGAAACTTCTTTTACTGAATACATAGGCAACTCGGGTAAACCTCTTTGGTCTTTAAGCTTCTTCAAAGGGTCCAGATTTGATCAGAGAAATAGCATAACCTACCTCAGGAAAACAAAGTAGCCATGAAGACTAGATTTTATAAACTTGTGGGATTAACGAAGTGCCTCTAGGATGGAACTGAACTTCCTATAGGTGAGCCAAACTGACAATCTAGTGTAAAGTGGGGGTGGATGAGGACACACTAGAACCCAAAGAAACATCATGGTAGTTCCAAGTATAAACTAAACACCTCACCCGTCTTGCATGGTCTACAATCTTGCAGCTCAGGGCACTTGCAGAAAACTCAATCCTCGGTGGCACTGAATGTCTGTCTGTGCAGGACTCCAGCACACTGCAAAAAAACACAAGCAAAGCTGCAAGCCAGTTTTTTGACCCACTTTTTTTTTTTTTTTTTTTTTTTTTGACTGACCAGTAGTTAGGAACAAATTCTCACAATTCCACTGTTCGAGTCAGTGCTTGGCTTCTGCCCTAGGTTATGCCCTCAAACTGCACACCAGGGACTGAAGAGGTGACTCAGCAGTTACGATCACTATCTGTTCTGACTTACAGAGGGTCATGATTCCCATAGTGTGGCTCACAACCAACCAGTAACTCCAGTTCCAGGGGGTTGATTGCCTTCCACTGACCTCGACAGGCTTATGTGCTGTGTGTACATATATGCAGGCAAAACATGGATAAAATAAAAATAATATTTTTTAAAAAAACTTCATACTAGATTTTCCTGTGACCAGTTATAATGTGGAATCATAAGGAAAATATTCAGAGAAATAGCATTTCAGATTAGCTGAACAGATACACTATAAAGTACCTTATTAAGCAATGCTACCTGCTGTATAAATGTGTATGTAGCTCATTCGTAATCACCCCATGCTTTTGCAGATCACCTCCTTTACCTACCACACACCGTCCTGGGATATTGGAAAACACATTGTACTGGCTGGTTTTGTGTCAACTTGATACAAGCTGGAGTTATCACAGAGAAAGGAGTTTCCGGTGAGAAAACGCCTCCATGAGATACAGCTGTAAGGCATTTTCTCAATTGGTAATCAAGGGGGGACGGGCCCTTGTGGGTGGTGCCATCTGTGGGCTGGTAGTCTTGGGTTCTATAAGAAAGCCAGCTGAGCAAGCCAGGAGAGCAAGCAAGCCAGTAAGTAACATCCCTCCATGACCTCTGCATCAGCTCCTGCTCCCTGACCTGCTTGAGTTCCAGTCCTGACTTCCTTTGGTGATGAACAGCAGTGTAGAAGTGTAAGCTGAATAAACCCTTTCCTCCCCAACTTGCTTCTTGGTTATGATGTTTGTGCAGGAATAGAAACCCTGACTAAGACACACATCATCCTCCAAACTCCAGAGTAGATGCTGATACTTCTCTGTTCAAATGTTTAGCACCGTGCAGTATGGCAGTAAGACATTGTGCTCCAAGTGGCCAAGGCCAACAGACCTCCTTTACTTCCAACCGATGAAAAGAACTCTGGGATCTTTTATGAACCATCTGTCTCCATAATGTCGTGCCCTGGCCCTACTAACTAGGTAGGATATGAAATACCATGGAAGAGGGAGGAAAACTGTAATGAAATAATAAACTCCTATAAATTAACTGTAGCCAAACCTCACTTCTATTTCAGTCTGGTCCTGTGAACAGATAAGCTTGGTGGTGTCTTCTGTAATCAACTGCTCTTGACCTTGATTCTTCCTGCAGTACAATGCTAAAATTTGGAAGGGCAGTAAGTTATGACACATTTCCAATTTCTCATGAGAACAAATAGAGTGTATTGTCTATTTTCACCTTACTTGAAGCTGCTAAATCATAGCATGTGTGTGTTTTATTGAAATATATTAAGTCGGAACAATGTCAATTTTTTCCCTCCCATTCCCCATTCCCCAGATGCACTTTTTATTGTTTTCCTAAATAAAGAGATTTAAATCCTAGAGGAGGAATCTCCACACTTCCCATGCTCTTCTCATTTAGCAGAATAATACAAGCAATAAATCATTTGATTCATTTTTCTGGGGCATTCTCCCATCTACCCCCATACTCACTGAAAAATTACCAAACTCTGACTGTGTACCAGTTATTGTTCTAGACTGCAGAAACAGAATCGAGCCTTGTCTTCTTAGTCTAATAGACCTGTTAAGGTGACTATCGGTATTTTATCAATGACTACACTGGATGACCAGAAATAAACACAAAGGACTACATGTTACAAGAAAGAAAAAAAATATTTTACATAAGACAAAGGAAAAATTAGGAAGTATAACATCATGGAGGTGATATTTCCACTGAATGTTAAAAGATAAATAGATACAGGTCAATGATAAATTGAAGGGAAGGATTTTGTACAGAGGAAAAACTGAGCATTGGCAGAGAGAGTGGGACTCTGGTAATCCTGGGTAAGGTGAGGGGTGCTCTGAGATGGGCATACCAGGCCAGAAAGAGACAAGCCTCAGAGAATGTGGGCGAAGGACCTGGAATGCATTCGGAAGAGTTATTTTGCTGTTTTCAGCCAGTGGGTAGGATATGGATAAGGTCTAATGATGGGCTAATAACAATGATTCAGAATAAAGAAAAGTAACTCATGCAGGGCTAGGAATAAACTGAGATTTTGTAGTAAGATTATTACATCTTAGCCAGGCAGTGGGACATTAAAACATGAACTCTTCCTTTGTAGCTTATATGCCAGGCTGCATCATCTAATGTACAGTAATGTGTATTTTACAAAGAGGGGCATCTGCATAGGTGGGATGTAGACAAGAGATTCTGGATTTCAAAGAGGCACAAAGAGAACTGGCAGGAGACAGAGGAACAAGCTTGTTCATAGGGGTTTGTATTGTGGGGGAAATATTTGAAAAATGCAAACAGTAATTCCAATCAATGATTTAGAATAATCTCAGAAGCTTATACACATCCCTCCCTACTCTCCTATGGCATATAATATTGATAGGAAGAATGAAGAATTGAAGTTGACTATTTCTTAAGAATATCAAAAGAATTAAAGAGATAGTGGAGACAGAAGAGATGATGAATATTTTGAAGTTTACCACTAGAATTTCCAAAAAGTAAAA
Source organism: Uromys caudimaculatus (assembly GCA_028551405.1). Classification (NCBI taxonomy): domain Eukaryota; kingdom Metazoa; phylum Chordata; class Mammalia; order Rodentia; family Muridae; genus Uromys; species Uromys caudimaculatus. Next base: position 8,717,912 of record CM052718.1, on the reverse strand, counting down.
TATGAACTGCCTTCCTATAGAGAAACAAAGCAACTACATCTCAGGTTAGAACTGTTCATACTCAGTGGCTACAATCTACTATGGTGTAGTCTAATGGGTACCTGATCACTTCCTGGTCCAGGCAGGTTTGTGTGAAAAGAAATGTCTGCACTCTCCACACAGAAAGCCTCCACTGTTCCAGGAGATCAGGAATTAGAAGACCACGATTTAGTCCCTGCTATGTCCTTAATCCCCAGGTACCTTCCCATTTCTCCAACTTCAAAACGAAGTGGTGGAGGGAAGCCTTCCAGGCGTCAGATGCTGAAGTCCTAGGAGGTAGCATTCTCTCATTTATTGACCCATTCCAGTGACAGTTGGTTTCTTATCCGTGCCAGGTGCTGGGGATGCTTTTGAGCCTATACCAGTAGATAAAACCACCAGAGTCCTTGCTTTTCTGTAAGTCCCAGATTCCCAGAGAAAACAAGAAACAAAGAAACCGATGAAAACTTTTTTACGGATATCACAACTGTGGCATCTACACATCATCATATGTGGCTAATATATGAAGATGATGAGGAGCCTGGCTTTGTATTTCATGTTCTGTCTATAGACTGATAAATAATGCAGAATCTGCTTTGCAAAGAGTGCCAAGTTGGGTGGTGGTTTTACAGTTCACTGCTTGTAGATATTTGATATACTGCTCTTTGTAGATCATCCGAGGAAATCTGGCAGATCATCTTCTAGATATAATTATAATCTGGATATCATAGAGAGAATATTAACATGAGAAGATGCTGCTTACCTGGTTCTTTCCTAGGGTACCATGAAGGAGAAGAAAACAGGTGATATTTTCCATGACCAGTACAGCAAGGAAAGCTCAGGAAGATGAGGCTGCCCCGTATGCTTACATCTAGAGCAGTGGTTCTCAGCCTTCCCGAATGCTGTGATTCTTTAACACAGTTCCTCATGTTGTGCTAACCCTCATCTGTAAAATTATTTCCATTGCCACTTCCTAGCTGCAGTTTTCCTACTGTTATGAATTACAATGTAAATATCTGCGTTTCCTGACAGTCTTACATGGCTCCTATGAAGAGGCTATGACCCACAGGTTGAGAACCACGGATCTGGACTATTTATGAACATCTCAGTGTCCATGGTCTTCCTTGATGAACTAGCAAAAGTATATCTGTTTCTATTTCATGTAGCAAATGTAATGGCTCATCTGCAGTCCCCCTAAATATGAGATGTCCTAGTGCATACAACTGGTGAGTTGACTCATGACTCATTGTACATGAGTAATCTAGAAGAGAAAAACGATTCGTGGCAGGCCACTCAACAGTGATCGCACTTTTGTCAAAACAGAAAACACATGTATATGGCTTAGACCACCAGGTAAATGTAAATCCCTAAGGTCGTTAATTTTCTTATCGAGCTTGATAGACAAGTTGCTGCTTCCAAATGTGTACAATGCATTTTAAGTAGCTCTGAAAGATATGAACCGAAAAGATAGAACAAGAGAAAAACAGCCCAAGCTGTGGATGGCGACAGATGTTGAACTCTTTCCTACGTGAGCTCACCTCAGAGCTGTGGGAAAATGATGCTTCCTCCTAGGCTTCTTCAGGAGGGAGATTCTCATTACGCTGATTTCACTTCAAATTTTAAAAATTACTGAGATAAATTGTGCTTCCACAAGAACAGGGATCGTGTGATCCCCGGAATGCTAAGCATATGCTAGCTTCCAGTTTGACAGAGGCTGCATAGGCAAAGCCCTCTGTACAGGGAGAGGATGTGGGCATGAAGGGGGTAAGGTGGAGGACATGGGGGGCTGGGAGCAAGGGAGTGAGGAGAGCTCTTTTTTTCTTTTTTAGATAATATAATTACATTTCTCCCTCTCTCTTCCTCCTCGGTGTCTTCCTGTAAACACCCGTCTGCTCTCCTTCAATTTCATGGCTTCTTTGTTCACAAATTGTTATTTCAGGGTATACTCTTAATTGCTGAGCCATCTCTACACACACACACACACACACACACACACACACACACACACACACACACACGCATGCACATATTCACTGGTGGCTGTCGTAGTTCTCCACACACCTCTTTCTCTTCTAACTTGATCCTGTTATCTTTCCCGTCCTCCATTTTCTTCTTTACAACCGTTTTATGGAAGACGCTCACAGGAATCATCACCCACCTCAGTTTATATCGATCATGGATAATTCCTTAAAACTAACATGAGAGCTCTTAACTCACAAATATTCTCTAATTAACCTTAACTTAATTATTACCATTAGTCAAATGTACAGGTGGTAAAGTCTCCTAGATTCTCCATATACCCAAAATATTTGCGTGATAGTTTTCAGACGTAGAAACACTGACAGAGAACACAAGAAAAGAGAATGAATTCATGTGCTTAAGTGAAGCCTAGAGAGCAATGGGGGTCCATATGTAGCTAGTGTGGTTTCAACTTAGACACCTGTTGGAAAGCAGTTGTGAAGGCTAATGAGACAGAACAAACAACAATCCACACATGGCCCACATGAGGTGAGAAGCCAGCCAGGCCCACACTGCCCACGTCCATAACTTAAACTTATTGTTTCTTATGGTGTTGCTGTTTATCTTCTAAAAGGGCACATGCTGCTAGGTTAGTACATGAATTTTTAGAAGAATCAAGGTCTGAGGAAGAAGGGAATACAGGCATTCAAACCAGGTACTATTTTGTAATTGGACAGTTCAATCTTCACCATAAGATTCAAATGTGCATTTGTGTGCACACGTCGTCAGACCTCACTGATTCTTGCCTTCACATTCACTGGGGTCAGTTCTTAAGGATGCCATCACATCAACTGACTGATGAGCCCCAAGTCTACAACTCCAATGCAGCCATCTTAACGAGTCCTATCCTCACGGGTGGGACTGCCCACTAACTTCCCACATCTGTCATAGCTCACATGTCAAATCTGAAGAACCACTTCCTGTCTCAGTGTGTCCTGCCTTTAGTATATTCCTGCCAGTGAATGTCAACACAATCTCACTATTTCTTTATTAGCCCATCAAGAGCAAACCAGGCCGAGAGAACACACGAGAGAATGAAGCTGGAGTCCTCCTTTATCAGGCCTAGTACTTATTGATGGGCTCTTCTTCACTCTTTCCCCTCTAGACCTCAGAACTCCTCACCAGACAAAGCATTGACAACACAGTGCTGTTGGCCCTAGGTCCCTAGCTCTGCATACTAAGTGTCAAATATAACACTTAACAAGTGAAAAATTGTTTTGGCTCCTTACATTTTTGCTTGCCAAGTTTTCTCTCCTGCCCAAGATGATGAGTCTTGATGAGGCATTTGTTTTGTCATGAAATCTCATTGATTGAACCACCACAGTCATTTGTGTGTGTGTGTGTGTGTGTGTGTGTGTGTGTGTGTGTGTGTGTAGTAAACCAGAAATGTGGGAGTTTTGTTCTGCATTTGTCTTTTTCTGCTGTTGTTTAAAAGTAAATATTACTTAGAAACTGTAGGAATAAGAGAAGAGAGCCTGGGTAAAGGTTTCGGGTTTCACTACCCTATTTTCCTTGGCCTGGAAAGTCAGATTTATCTACGTTCTACATGGTTTGAAAACCACCAATTGGCATAAATCTTCACAAAGAGGAGGAGGAGGAAGAGGAAGAAGGAGGAGGAGGAGAAGAAGAAGAAAAGAAGAAGAAGAAGAAGAAGAAGAAGAAGAAGAAGAAGAAGAAGAAGAAGAAGAAGAAGAAGAAGAAGACACGTGAATGTCGGATTCTTTCCCTGATGCTCTGTACCTTGTTGAAATGGCATTCCTGTGGTATCTGTTTCTCAAGGAATATAGCTAGCATGTTAGCATTTACGAGATTCCAGCCTTGATCCCACACTTTACTGAACCTTCACTGTCCACAATATAGGTAACCAAATCCACTGCGTCTTAGAGACAGCGATCTCATCTTGGAGGAAACCCTTTGCTGTGTGCTCCTGGGAACACTCATCTTTACTGGTGATGACAAGCTCCAGGGAGACCTGTGGGAGAGGGGAGTAAATTGGATTCACGTTCTTTGTGTTTAGTTCTGAAAGAAAGATTTACGTATCTAAAGGAGACAGTCTGGCTCCCAGGCCTGTAAGAAGTGAGGATAGCCTGGTTAGATGTATGAGCTTGTAGGTACGCCTTGCTGGTCTGTGGACCAGCTGTACTGACAGGTCTGGCAGCCTGCTGAGAGTATGGGATCAGGCTCCATCCCAGACACACTTATCACAGTCTTCCTGTGTTTTACCATGAGATTCCCTGGGTCGGTTAAATGAACATTAGAGCCTGGCATGAAGCCTAGGATGAAGTGTGAGAGGGAAAGAAGACTGGTGAACCATGGAAATTAGTTTTAAGAGTTTGCATTTGTGTGTACCTGTGTATCTGTGTTTATCAACTAGGTGCCAGTACCCAGAGAGGCCAGAAGAGAACATTGGTTCTATAGCTGCCCATTGTGGGTGCTGGGAGCTGAACTCTGGTTCTCTTTGAGGTGGAAATGTCACCTCTCTGACCCCAAGAAATGTATTTTCTAAATTATTATCCTAGAGGAAACACAAGTTCTCAACCAATGTGAAGAGGAAAAATCAAAACCCGGAGCTTAATCTACTTAAACATTTCACCAAAAAGAATACAAATTTACCACTATACCTGTCTGAAGGGTAGAGCAGCAGGCACTGAGACGCATCCAAGGTGTGCATGGACCAAATATGTCCCCTCGTAGCAATGGCCGAGGTGTAAGACCTTTCTATAGGCTCTGTGCTTATTGGTTTTAGCAAGACCCATATCCTAGTTTTGTTATACTCTGTATAGACTCAGAAATGAGTATTACTTTGTGATCTAATAAAGATCTGTTCCAATTCCAAGCTCCTTACTGGTTTGGACAAGCCTTGTGTGGCTGCATCTTTCCCTAAACCTTGTTATTGTGATTGTATTCAGATTAAATTAAGAAAAGCCGGGGTGTTAAACTTATCATTGGCTGACTCTCGTCCTTCCTCTGTGCACACACAGCCTCCTTACCTGTGGCCTCTGCATCCTTTCCCTCCTTTTCTCCCCCCTCCTCCCTTCCTGTTCTTCTTTCCCCTACCCCACACCTCATCCTTCTCTTCTTTCTCCATCCATCTCTTCCTTCTTTATTTGCTCTTTTCTTCTAGTCCCTTCTAGGCCACTGTCAGCGTGCCTCCCAAATATCTCTTTGTTCTAACCATTGAGCAATACGCATACTTAGGAAGTATAATGAAAGAAAGTGCCACATATGTTCTTCCAGATTGACAAGTGTCCCCAGAGAATGGGACTACTATGGTTTTCCTCAAATATAATGAGAGGATTGAATGCCAAAGGGTTAGAATCAAGAAATAGAATATCCATTTTCCAAAATCACTGTAGGAGTTTTAAATAGAGCCAATCTTTGTGTCTGACTCAGTGTCCATTCAAAAGCAACCGTGGGCCTTCTCTTTTGAAAATCTACTGGTGGAAATTCCCTGCATCCTAGCCAGCAGTGAGGAATGTCTGTTGAGGCAGGATTATTTATGCCTTGAAATCATACTGTGTAAAAGCTGCCTATGTCAAGCAAAACAAAACCTAGCTCAACTTTTGTTTTTAAAGTAGAGAGCATGTGTCTTGAGAACAAGTGGGGTCTGATAGTAAGTGTATTAAGCTGCAAATTAGAGACTTAGAGAGCTAGCTAGCCCTGGACTCTGCCACTGTAATGCCATGTGAAGGCTGGGGTTGTGGCTCAGTGGTGGAGCATTTCCCTAGCATGCACAGCACTGGGGGGACATCAGGTGGCTTCCTTCATGTCCCAGATTCCTCATTTCTTCCTCTGTACAACAACGAATTCTATCGTACAAGTCTTTTCAACTCCAGCTGCCTTTGTTATATAGAAATGATTTCAAAGACCTAAAGTAAGGTTTAAATGAAATAAACAAGTGAAAACAGAAAGAAAGGGGTGGCGTCTGGGATGAAATACTTGCAACTTGCTTGGTTGAATAAATACCCAGCTCTTGCCTAAGAACAAATGAGATCAGTTGAACTGAGGAATTCCTGCCATGCTTGTGGTCTCTGAATCTGGATGAGGAGGAGGTCATCTCTCTTCCTCAACAGATTAGAACCTTGCCTGGTAACTCTGCTGAATCTCAGCAGAATCTTGGGGTGCCTGGGAAAGAAAAGGGTGTGCCTAGGGAATATGGTGTAGATTGTGTAGATTGTTAGGAACCACCACCGTCAGGACCAGTGTTCTCTGCTGTCTCACACAGGAGGCTGCCTGATAGCAGTCATCCAGCAGGAACCCGTGCTGTTCTGCACTTCCTCTGCAAAGGAGAGGGGAGAATGTTGCTGGCCTCAGTTAGGATTCCCTCCACACAGCCTTGCAGTTTGATGGAAATACTCTCATTGCTTGACTGAGAACCTAAAAGACAGGTAGCTCGTCTTCCTGGGTTGTCTTTCAGTACAATTCTATCATCAGCAACACCAAGGCCAAAATCCTTTCCCACTTGCTGTTCTTTCTCTTCTGTGGAGCCTGAGCAAACCCTGAAGTTCAAAGGTCACACTCCTTCACAAGGCTGCTCAGTGGAAAGGGCTTGCGTTCACACAGAGCAATGCCCTGTAGCATTTCATGGTCTTTAGTGTACTCGCTGTTGGCAGGGCAAAACTGCTGTAATTCTTTCCACAGCTGCAGAGGAGCCTGTGTGTGTCACGTCACTAGGACTGGTGGCAGTCACAAGGCCACATTATCAAATGAATCTACGTTCAGTTACATTAAGACTCAGAAACTCAAGATGACCAAATTTCACATGCTCACATCAAATTATCTTATTTATAGAAAGTACAAATTAAATGCTTGTAGCCCTGCGTGAGATATGCATTACATTTACTAATTTCATCTGACAGCGGTTTATTTGGCTAGAATGCAAAGTACTGTCCATGTGCCAGGAGATTGCTATTTAATAAGCAGAAAAAAATGGAGCTCATAAATGTTTGTGGAGGACTGGAATGTTCTACACTAAGATGAAATTTCAGTGATGTATTATTTAAAAATTATAACAACACTTTGGAATTTGAAATGTCTGATTACTATGGACAATAAAGCTATATACAAACAGCCTCTGTTCTAGCAAATTCAGCAGCTTCGGTCTCTCCACTGCCACAGAGCTCAAACTCAACACAGAGTTCAAACTCAACACAAAAGTTTTCCACAGGTGGCGCACGTCAGTCAGTCACAGGGCTTCCACGGAGTTTGTGTGTCTGAAGCATTGGGCAAAGGCTAGCAAAGAAAGCACAGAGGGAAGAGTTGGGGGGCTCAGAGAGCCTCAGCCAAAGGTTGTTGTCTGCAAGCTGCCAGGGCAGAATATCAGCAGCAGCAACGTTCTCTCGATGCAGGCAGGAAACAGCGTCTCTGAGCCCATCCCATTACTCATGAAAGTCCTGACTGGAACAGCTGCGCTTTTTCAAAGCTTTTACCCCTCGGTTACTCTGGATAAAGTAACATGTTCTAAAGTTAATTGTAGGTTGCTTTTAAATACAGTGTGAGGGCTCTCTGGTTTATGAGCTGCCTTTTCTTTCCTGAGAGGATAAAAGTAGCAGGAGCGTATTATGTGGGGTGTGTGTGTGTGTGTGTGTGTGTGTGTGTGTGTGTGTGTGGTAGGTGAATGTGTGTGTGTGTGTGTGTGTGTGTGTGTATGAGTGTGAGGTAGGAGAATGTCTGTGAATATGTGTGTGAAAGTGTATGTAGGTGATTGTGTATGTGTGTGTGTTTAGGTGCAGATGTGTGGTGAGTGTGTGTATAAGTGTGTATGGATGCTGTGATGGAGGCATTTGTGTGTAGACATATATTCATATATATTATACATACGCATGTATGTGCATCGCCAAAGGTTCTCAAAAAGCTAAAATAGAGCTACCATATGACCCAGCTATAACCTCTCCCAGGAATCTACCCGAAGGACTCCATGTCCTGTTACAGAGACACCTGTTTATCTACATTTATTGCAGCTCTATTGACAAGAGCAAAGAAATAAAGTCATTCGAGGTCCCCATCAACAGATGAATAGATAGGGAGAATGCACTACATCTATAAAATGAAATTATGTTCAGCCATAAAATATGAAATTTTCAGGTGAATGGATGAACCTAGACATTATCAGAGTGAGCCAACCTAGGCTTTGAAAGACAAACCTTTCACGTATCTCTCCTGTGAGGAGACTAGCTTCTAATTCACGGGCATTTATATTTATGTGAAAGTGAGCGTGTATACACACAGAAAACAGAGAAGCATGAGAGGAAGGGAAGAGAGCAGAAGAGAGAGGAACGGAATGGGCAAAGTAGTAGACAGGTGGGATGCTACTGCAGAAGGGAGAATATTAGCAATAGAAATCCTTAAGTAGGGAGGAGGAGGTGGGAGACGAGTGGGGGGATCAGACCTTTAATAAGCATGAGTAAATGCATTAAGGAAACATGCTACTTTGTAAGACAAATTTCAAAATGGATATATATCTAGGAGAGAGATTTCTTGATTATGTGGTAGATCTATTTTTATTTGTTTGGTTTTAAAGGTTTTTCTATTTTCATTTTATGTAGGTGAGCATTTGCCTGTGTACATGCATGCGCACCACCCGAGAGGTACCCATGGAGGCCAGACGAGGGCGTCGGATCCCCTAGAACCATTGTCAGTGGCCATGTGGGTGCTGGGAATTGAACCCAGGTCCTCTAGAAGAGCAGCGAGAGTTCTGACCTGTGGAACCACCCACTTGGTTTGGTTTTATATTTTTAAGGAGTTTCCACACTAGTACTCAGTCTGGTTACATTGATTTGCACTCCCACCACGGGTGGACAAGTGTCCCCTTTGCTCCAGCTCCTGACCAACATCTGTAAGCATTTGTCATCTTCTTAGTGATATTCCTTCTAATAGCTACAAGGTTAATATTTTACTATGACTTTAGTTGTTGATGCCTTGAAGGTTAGGGATGTTGGGTGCATCTGATGGAGGCACAGACCGTGTGTGTGTCTATCTGGTCTTTTGCCCATGGTTGAATGGTTTATAAACTTCTGCACTCTTGAGTTGAATTCCTTATGTGCTTGAAACACTACACCCTTGCTAATAATGTTTCTCACACTCTGCGGTTTGTCTCTTCATTCTGTTGACTGTTTCTTTTGTTATACAAAAGCTTTTCCATGTGATACAACCCCATTTGTCAATGCTGGGGATTTTCTCTCTGTTTTCTTCTCTCTAGTAGGTCTCAAAAGAGCCAGGCCATTGTTTAAGTCTTTTTTTTTTTTTCCTTTTTTTTCCCTAGACAGGGTTTCTCTGTGTAGCCCTGGTTGTCCTGGAACTCACTCTGTAGACCAGGCTGACCTCGAACTCAGAAATCCACCTGCCTCTGCCTCCCAAGTGCTGGGATTAAAGGTGTGCACCATCACTGCCAGGGCCGAGTTGCTTTCTTAATATGATAGAACATGAGGGTATTCATTCATCTTTCTGCATCTGAATAGTTAGTTTAGTTTCCTCAGTGCTACATATTGAACACACACTTCCTGTGTTGAGTGTTCTTAGCAAGTGTGTAAGTAGTCAACTGACCATACATGCACAGGTTTATTTCTAGGTTGTTAATCTGTTCTATTGGTCTGTGTGTGTCTCAGGGTTTTACTGCTGTGAACAGACACCATGACCAAGGCAAGTCTTATAAAGAACAACATTTATTTGGGGCTGGCTTACAGGTTCAGAGGTTCAGTCCATTATCATCAAGGTGGGAGCATAGCAGTGTCCAGGCAGTCATGGTGCAGGAGGAGCTGAGAGTTCTCCATCTTCATCTGAAGGCTGCTAGTGGAAGACTGACTTCCAGGCAGCTAGGATGAGGGTCTTAAGCCCACACCCACAGTGACACACCTACTCCAACAAGGCCACACCGCCAAATAATGCCACTCCCTGGGCCAAGCGTATTCAAACCATGACAGTGTATCTTTTAAAAAATACCATTATGACATGATTTTGATTAGTGTAGTTTTGTGATGTATCAAGGGTCAGGTAGTTTGATACTACCAGTTTTATTCCTGTTGCTAATGATGTCTTTGGGAGTTCTAAACTTTTGTGGAACTTTCAGGGTCATTGTGTCCACTGTACTTTTAAAAAAAACAAAAAAAAAACAATGCTTTTTGAATCTTATCAGACAGTGTATCAAATATTTAGATAACTGAATAATGACAACATTTTAGTAATATCAATTCTTCCAATTCAACTTTCAGGGTCATTGTGTACACTGTACTTTTAAAAAAAACAAAAAAAAAATAATGCTTTTTGAATCTTATCAGACAGTGTATCAAATATTTAGATAACTGAATAATGACAACATTTTAGAAATATCAATTCTTCCAATTCATGAACATTGTATAACTCTGATTACTAATATCTTCTTTAGTTTTTTTAGCCTATATTATATAATCTACATTATATATATCACATTTATTGCTCAGTATTTTATCATTGTCTATATTTACTATAAACGAAATTATTTTCTTTATTACAATTTGGTCTGCTCATCATTGGTGTATGAAGATGTTCCCTATTTTGTATGTAAAGCTATTTTGGTTTGGTTTGGTTTTTGGTAGAATCTTTACAATTTTCTACATATAAAAGCCATGATATTTGCAAACAGGGATGAGTTAACTTCTTCGTTTCTGGTGTCTTTCCCTTTAACAATTTGCTCTGGCTGTTAGGTCAGTCCCAAGTTGCTTAGATGAGGTGAGTATAGTTAACCTTATCTTTTCCCAGGTACTGTAGGAAAGACTTTCAACTTTTTCTATTGAACACAGTATGAGAGGCAGGCGTCCCATACACGGTCATATCTCATTTCTATTAGGGTACATATTTCCTATGTGTAGTATGTGGTGTTACTTTTAAACACTGTTGGATTTTATCAGATTGTTCTCTGCATTTTTCTGAAATGTCCACATGACTTTTACCCATTTTTATAAGTGAGAAGCTCCTCACTTAGGTTTGTGTATGTTGAGAAATCCGTGCTCTGTTGGGACAAGCCCTATTTAATCCTGATGGGTGGCCTCTCAGCACCCCGCTGGGGTCAGTTTTCTAATGTATCGATGAGACTGTTTTCATCTGAGGCCATCAGGGCTGCTGGCTGACAGTTCTCTTTTATGGTAATGTTCTCATCTAATTTTCTTACCAAGATATTTATGGGCTGCATCAAACATGCTTGGGAGTTTTCCTTAATCTTTGAGGGTTTGAGCAGGAAACTAAGAAGGATGGGTATTATGGGTTTAGTAGAACTGGACAGAAAAATCTGGGTAGAAGCTAATGAACTAGATATTGGAAGAACAGTAAAAGAATCAATGAAACAAAGCATTGGTTCTTAAAATTAAAATTAAGGGGATCTGAGCGAAAGAAAAGCTATAAAGCCTAGGCCATCTATTGATTTCATCAATGATTGAATCTCTGTACTCAACACAGATCCATTCAGATGTTTCTCTTCACAACCAACATTGAAGCTAATGCTTTAAGAAAATCACCTTTGTGTTTCTGCTCAGTACCAAAAAATAGTGGACACACATCTGTGACCTTTTTTGTATAGCTATGTCAAAGTATAAACAGTGCAAATAAAATTTGCAAAAGTTATAATTTACCCCACCTAGCATGATCGTAGATCTGTGAAGATCTTAATTCATCAAGAAAAAAAATAATGACATCTCCAGAAGTTTCCATGGGTCCCTCTATCTTTTGTCTCTCCTTTCATTTCACCTTATCAGCAACTGTTGGTCTGTTTTCTGACTCTGTATCCATTGCATTTTCTAGAATTTTCATAAGTGGACTATGAAGCAAGCATCCTGGTTCCAGCTTTTTGCCATACAGCATAATAACTCTGCCACCCACAAGTGAATGTTCGCATTAGTGTCACCTCTCTCCACTACCCAGCAATCCCCTTTGCGTGACTATGTAGCAACCTGATGGTGCCTTCTACTTCTGATGGGAATTTGAGTTGTTATGTGCCGTTTTACAACCGATTCAGATGAAAAAGACTCCTCATTGCTCTATCGCCTGGCCAAAACTTACAACGGCCAATTTGAAAGCTCTTCCATGCCCTGAAAAGTAAACTGTCATATCTCATTGAGCATTTAACCAGCTGCTGGGGTTCTGATTTAACTCTTGATCTTGGGAAAGACCCGGTTGTCTTTGACTTAGTCCCCAAGAATGGAGCTAGGGAAGTGTGTTTATCGTATCTGAAAAGTTTCTGACTACTTAATGGACAGCAACACCTTAGTGAATAAACAATTACATAGAGACATTCGTAAAAGTATATGTAGCCATAGGTACATGCTTCCTATCCTATTAACCACAGGCATGCTTCTTAAATGAGACATGTCACTCACTCGTTTCTGATTCTGATAGGTGGAAGTTACATCTTAGCCTGCCATGCTGTGGGACTAGCAGGGATCTTCATTCAACAGTTCTCTGCAAGCACATTCCCTACCCTCAACAATAGTCGCCAGCATAGCCCCAGGGCAGCCTCTGACAATCATCCAGTCCTGAAACAGGAGGGGGATTGTGTTTACCTTCCTTGCTTTAGGTTCATGGTAAATATTTCCCAGAAAAGTCTATCTGCCCAATTTCTAAAAATAAATTCTCATTGCTAGAAAGGCTGGAGAAAGCAATGAAACACTGTGTCCAGCAATGCCCATTCTAGATCTTTCCAAGTTGACTAGGCACTGACTCCTGACTTAGAGAAAATTAGCTGAGCCCATAGCTAAACAAAGTGTGCATTTGGAGGAAAACAAAGATTCCTTTTTGAGGGGGATAAAAGAAGTTTCTTTCTTGTCTGCTTCTTATTTTTAAAAAGTGCAGATCTGGAAGCAATTTAGCAGATCTATCGCATGTAAATTATAATTAACTTTGGATAGAAATCATTTTTTTTTAAAAAGAAGTAGATAAAGTCAAGGCCAGGGAAATTGTGTTCAAATCTTAAACAGCAAGTTAAGTGAGGCAGAAACAGACCCTCTAGCGCTGCCAAGTCTACATCCATACTAGGCCGTTTAAATGGCTGTTACTGTCCAAGAATGTTGCATCGCTATTTTACAGTAACAAAACCTTACACATTTATGACTTGAGTACTCAGAGGGTTTCTGAATATAATTATTTGAATTCATTCTCCAGTCACATAGAACTGAGCAGGATTAAACTCATATGTGGCATGCACCGAACCCACACAAAGCACTATCCATCTCAGTGAGTTCATTGACAACAGCGTCCACGGAGTAAAATCAACGGCTTGAAGAAACAATAAAAATACCACCGTGGCGCACGCCTTTAATCTCAGCACTTGGGAAGCAGAGGCAGGTGGATTTCTGAGTTCGAGGCCAGCCTGGTCTACAGAGTGAGTTCCAGGATAGCCAGGGCTACACAGAGAAACCCTGTCTCTCGAAAAACAAAACAGAGAACGATGGTGCTCTGCAGTGCGCCATCTCCTGGCATTATGTCCTCCGTGGAGCTCCTGCGGCTCACAGCTTTTGGTTAGCAAACAATGGTCCAACGTGTCCATCTCTCGGGCCCATGGATTCTGGAGGAAAGTCGACAAGATGAAAGAGGATTTTGAACTAAAACCTAAAATAAAAACAAAAGTTGAATCTTCCTGCATGCCAAGCAGTCAGCGGCTATCAGTTCTTCCTCAGGGATAAAGATGTAGAAAGCTTGCTTGTACAGAAAACAAATCTGTTGACCAGTGAGCCAGGCGACAAGTGACTATCAAATTGTTAGAAAGTGGCCACAGCATTCAAATGGATACAATCTTGACCAAGCCTTGGAATGCATCCTCTTTTCTGTCAGCCTCGTAATTTCATACATCTACAACCTAGGCAGGAGGACAGTTGCAGGTCAGCAGGAATTCTTTTCTCTATTTCCGGATCTCCAGCCATTTATTCCTCTTAAGCATTGCCCCAGGGGGCCGCCTCTCCCTTGCCACGCCTCCTCCTCAGTCTAAGTACTGCACGCACCCTGTTTCTCTCAGTTGAACTTCCAGTGCTGTTTTCCGGTAGCGGAGACCTTGTTTTTCTTCTTTCCCTTCCAAGTTTAAGGGTTTTGAAAAGACCAGACGCACCCATATCCCCATGCCTTTCGAGGACACTCAACCTAAGAAAGCTGTCTCCCAGACTTCCCACAATGCCCCTTTTCCCACACCCCCAGTCACCAAATCACCACGACTGACTGTTACACCCTGAATGGAACAATCCCCATCGTCTCACCCTGTCTACCCTCCATCCTGCCCCCAGCTCGGAGAAGATGTCTTAGGCGGGCAACATCATCAGCTCCTTTCCTTCTGACCTCCAGGTGGACTTGTCAGTGGGAAGTGTCATAGGACAGAAGATAGGAAGATCTCTCTCCAACTTCCTGCCTACCTCCTGTCGTGCCATGGTTTGACTGAAACTGCTGTTCATCTCACAACCACCACAAACCTGTGTAGGATGTCAGAAAAACCCCTTCAGCAAGTACGTCTGCCCTCTTCCTATCCCGTCGTCTGTTACATTACTGAAGAGGCCAAGGGTTTCCTTGAAGCAATTTGATTGATTACAATCTTTAACATCATTGGCTTCCAATAGAATCAGATAGTGTGAAGGGTCCTCTTCCTCATGGCATCTTCTCTGGGCATCCTTTCACTTCTTGGATTATAGCTCTGTCTGTTTGCTTGCTTTGTTTGTTTGTTTGCTTGTTTGTTTTTCATGACAGGGTTTCTCTGTGTAGCCCTGGCTATCCTAGAACTCCCTCTGTAGACCTGGCCAGTCTCAAAATCAGAGATCCTTCAGCTCCTGCCTCCCAAGTGCTGGGATTAAAGGTGCGCAGAACTATACGCAGCTGGATTATAACTCTTTCCTGACGGTTCTCATTCAGCGTTTCTTTTTCAGGTGTTTTGATGGTTTTCTTTTTTCATGTTGGTCATGTTTTCTTCATGTTTCTCTAGAAACCTTGATCCCATACCTAGCTTCAATGCTACCAAAGTACAAAGTACAAAATTGGGTATGGCATAGCTACTCAGTACATACTTAGTACCTAATTTATAAATATACCTGCTGTGGCTACCAAATTCCGTCTTTACCCTGGTCACTCTTGCTTCTCCCTATGTGGACTGTGTGTGTTTCTTACTCCTTACTCTGCACTGAAACAGTCACACTTGGATGCACTTCAAACTCACCATGTATAAAATGGGACGGATTGCTCTTAGCCACAGATCTTAAGTCTTCTATTAAGAGAACCTAAAGCCTCACTTAACCTCTTTAAATTTTTATTTTCACCTGTGTGTGTGTGTGTGTGTGTGTGTGTGCATGTGTGTGTGTGCATACATGTGTGTGCATGCATGTGTGTGCGTATGTGTGTGTGTGTGTGCTCATGCGCTCCTATGCTTAGTTCTCCCTACTATGTAATTTTCAAGGATTGTGTTCAGATCCTCCATCTTGGAGGTGGGTGACTTTTCCTGCTGAGCCATCCTACAGGCCTGTCAATTCTTGTTATTCTTACTCCACTATCGCTGAACTTGCTGTTAGTTAACTTCATATATTGAAGCTGTGCTTCTTAATGTTCCAAAGTATCTTACTTGTAAATTGAGTACTTAAGTGTTCACAGAAATGGCCGAATTAAAATGGCATTATTAAACTAGGTCCTAAAATCTATGAACGGCATCCTCACGTGTGGGGAGATTTAGACACGTGATATCCATGGGGGAAGGTTAACGTGAGCAAACAGAGATCTCTGGAAGCCATCTTCAAGTCAAGAAGACGGGCTCGAAACAACCCCTCCCCCTCACAAGCCTCAGAAAGAACCAACTTTGCCAATATATTAATTCTGGACCTATACTCTCTGGCATGACAACATCACTGCAGCCCTCACAGAATAATAGGTATTGCAACTCAACAATAATTGTCCGGGTCTTTTTGTCCCTAACTGGTCATTCCATCAAACAATTACTGACTCTCTCACCTAGATGCTGGCAAACTCCCAATGGATCTGACATTGGTGCTCAGCCATCATTACATTCAATTATCTTAATGTCATTTCAACGTAGTGAGTCAAGCCACTGCTGAATGACCGGAGCCACGTTTACCCTTCAATACTCTGAATAGGAAATCAAATCTCTAAAGAGCAGTGCGTTTCCAAACTCAATCCCTGGTCTCATGCTAATGTTATAACACAGCACTGTGGCCACTGTAATTAATTAAATAATTTTGCCAGAGAATAGCAGTGAGGTGCAGACGTTTTGTGCGCTTGTCTTCACAGCTTCTGCTCTGTGGCACGCTCACCCTTAAGAACTCACAACTCAGTGCAATCTGCAGAAAACCATGACACACATCGAATGACTTCCCAATCACCTTCGAAATCCTCATGATAAACTCAGAGGAGGAGGAAATCCCATCTACTAGGGTTAGAAGTTTACATCAGAGTTTAGGCATTTTTTTAATAGGCTGCTATAAGCTGCAACTCTGTGGTGCTTTTCTAAGTTCTTTGCTAAAGGTCTTTTTCACAGAAGCCAACTGATGGGAGAGCATAGCTCACACACCTCAGCCTGAGAATCTGCAAAAGAAACCAAAGCCCTAAGCCAACAACACCCAGAACCCTACTCAGTTCTGTCCACATTTCAGAGAGACAAAGTTACTCATTGGTGGCTACTTTCCTCAGTAGATGTAACTGGGAGGAGGGAAGAACTAGACCTGTTCTCCCTGTCAGTAATTAGAATCTGGCACACCTGCTGGCAGGCCTATGATCTCTATAATAAGACCAAAGCCAAATAGCACAAATACATAGACTTAGTGTCTGATTTTGACTGTCTAGAATTGACATTTGAATGAGACCTGATTGAAGAACCCTGATGACCATGTGGGCGAGGGTTGCTAAGAACCTGTGAGCATCTCACTGGCAATAGAAAACAGGCCAAAATGGGGGCGATTAAGAAGAAGATGAAATAAGAAAATGGAGGGAAGTTAAAGATTTAGTTGATAAATGCAAATTAAAAATGGTTTTTCGGTACACTCCAAAATTAGAAAGATAAAATATTTTGGATCAGAAACAGTATTTTAGAGTTTAAGATTTATAAGAAATGAAAGAATGCAACAAACCTGAATAAAGACTTGGACATCAAATCCCAGCTCAGACACAACCAGAATGATCCAGGCTCTCTGCAGTAGGATGGAAAAAATGGGTGAACCTTCTGTCTGTCTTTGGAGAGGGTGAGCCCAGCGCTGTGTTGGTGTCAGTGCACATGGGAGGAGACTAAAGAAGAGCTATGGAGGGGGATCTGGAGGCTTGGGGACCAATAGATGGTGTCACGAGTGACAGTGGGATACACTTTTAAAAGTGTCGTGCCAAGTGTCTAAAACATGGGATGTTGTTGGTAAGGCAAGAAGCATGTCTTCTTCTGCCTTCCACTTGGGCACTTTCTCGGCAAGGGAAAGATGGTCAGCAGCCGTAGCCTGGCCAAAGAAGTGAGGAGTTTGGCTGCAGAGGGATTAAAGCCAGGATGCAGTTAAGATATTAGCAGGACTGCCAATATGAGAGCATAGCATTATCATCATGAGAAAATCAGTTAATTTTATTCTTGCAAGACTGGATTACAAAGTATCAGAAAAAGCCTTTGCTTGTTAATATTTTTATTCTCATTTGCTAGGGTGTTTTAAAAGTCAAGTCCCTGGGTCTCTTGAAATGTCTGAGTTCGTATAAAAAGTTTTAATAAAAGCAAGTCTCCATCCACTGAGGAGCGATAGTACTAAATCAGAAAGAGGGACTAGACTTGGGAGGAGCCAGGAGTCCAGGTTACCTGAGAACTGGTGGGGTGGGGCGGGTACCTCATGCAGAGTAACCTCCTGAAGGGAGAGATTTGAACCATCACACATTTTTTAATTGAAAATAGAGGATTTTGCATAATATATTCTGATCACAGCTCTCCTCCCCCGGATCCTCCACATCTCCCTCCCCCCCAATTGGTACCCTTTAGTCCTCTCTCTCTCTCTCTCTCTCTCTCTCTCTCTCTCTCTCTCTCTCTCTCTCTCATTAGGAAACAGGCAACTGAACAAACAAAATGGAATATGGCAAACAAAGCAGATTTTTAAAAAATTCTAGAATAAAAGCACAAGAAACACAGACATGGAGACGTGTACACTCACGTGCACAGAAATCCCATAAAGACACAAAATCAGAAGCTCTCTGCATAAGCAAAACAAAAACTGTAAGGTTTAAAAAAAAAAAAAAAAGGCCCAAACAAAATAATATGAGACATACACCCTTCAAAAATACCACTGACTTCATCTTGTGTTCTCTGTCTACTGCTGGGCGTGGAGCCTACCCTTAAATGTGGTTTGTATTCCCAGAGAGCCTCTCTTGAAGAAAATTAATTTTCCTTCGTGAGCCACTGTCAATCAGAGAGAGCTCTGGGCTTGGGGATGGTGGCTTGTGTCTACTTCTTCTCTTGGCACTGGGACTTCATCAGGTTTACACCCATGTAAGCCATGTGCACAATGCCTGAGTTTCTGTGAGCTCATATACACACCATCACATATTTGAAGGCATTTTCTAGGAAAAAATGAGACTTCTACTTCTCAGAAGAATCAATCTGTCAGGCAGTCACCCGTTCCCGCAGACAGACCTTGGTACAGAGACAGGCTTTTGATAAGTAACATGAGATCGGAAACTGCCTGTCTTGTGAGGACTGGGAACTGACTGTCTTGGGAGGCAGATGGCTTACTAATGGGGAATTTTAAACAAACAATCATGCATGGTTCTCCAACTGTTAAGATGCTTATTTGGGGGGACTGTTGAAACTTTCAGCCTGGAGTTCTGGACTTAATAATAATGAACTTCAAGAAATCTGTTTTAGATTTTAGGCGAAATTAGCAAATGAGGTTAAGGACATTAAAAAATAGTGTCTGTCTTATAAACTCTGTTTTATTTTAGTTATATGTTAAACAAGTCGAAGCATAAGTAAAATTGGAAATATAACTGGTTTAAAGAATACTTTAAATTTTTTTCATAATAAATTAATGACAGTGGTTTATTAAATCGGCTCATGATTTATTTAAGTGAATTTGGGAGGTAGTTGACTAATGATATCATAAGTTCTGTTTAGACAGGAAGCTCACCTGTGACTCCCCAAGCCCTAGATAAATCACGTCTACGAGACTGTCTTGCTTGAAGAATCAAAGCTCGTCACTTACAATATCCACGACCATGAATCTAGAGACCAGGGATGCTGAGAGAGGTCCCTGTGCTAAGTAAGAGCGCAAGTGCCTTGGGTCCAGCGGATCTTCTGAAGAGCTCCACACCTTTATGTCAGCACAGAGTGTGTGCTTCAGGGGACTGAGGAAGGCTGACTGTGGGAATGAAGAAGGATGGACCATCTGTTAGGTTTCCACTCCATAAAGTCTCACTGCCTTCGCTCGTAAATCAATTCCAGGGGCCCTGGTTCTTTTCTCTTTTTTTTTTTCTTTTTTCTTACACCATCAATGCTACTGACATTTGAGGTTCTGTCTCTCTCCTAGCTTAACCCTTGAGAATAACTGGTGTTCGAGCAGCACTCTAGGCTGACCCACTGTATTTAAGTCAGGTGTTCGAGCATAGCTCTTCTGAGTTACCTTGGTGACTGTGTGTACTGATCTAACAGAAACGTCAAGCTTGTCACAGCCAGAATGCTGACTGAAATATCCTTCAAGTAACTGGAAATTTTGTAGTGATCTTTAACCTTTGGGTTTCAGCAGTTAGAAGTTCTATTCATGAAGTCCCATTGTCTCTTCCTAATGCATATTGAAGAGCTATGTGTCTAAGCCTCCTCAGGGCCCTGCCTTTGAACCAACCATACACTGGAGGCAGTTCCCTAACTCAGTCACCAAGCACATGTGTAAATAACCAGGACGATGCCCAGCAGAAACTGGAAAGGATTAAGACATATTTGGATACCATCATCGCAATGCCGTTTGCATTATACATTAAAAATGGCCAGGTTTTGATCAAATATAAATGGAAAGAAAAGAAGGACAAACTATGGGAGAAGGGATAGAGTAAAATTCTGCACAAAGACTCACCAAAGGAAATCCTTAGCCTCGGTTACTGAAGTTTTGTCTCTTCACTTTAGAGCAGTCGCTTAGGTGGGAAGGCTACTCGGGTCTCAGGAGGGTCACGCTGTGTCTGCTCAAAATAAGCTTCCAAAGATGAAGGTGAAATGGGCACACCAGGTTTCCATGATGCTAATGTGTGTGTGTGCATACGTGCTTGGTCACTGGACTGTGTGCCGTTTGTGTTACCTAGGCCTGCCAGTTCATTTCTGAGCACATCTTTTCAGTCAACGCACTCCTCCTGAATTGACAGATTCTGAAGAGATAATGGAGACGCAAACCATCTAGCTCTCTCATCCTTTACTATAATGAAGACATATGATAGAGCATGAATTCCCAGCTTATAAAATTTGATTCTATGAATGTATAACTGTATAGCTAGCACATAGTTTTCTCTCTCTCTCTCTCTCTCTCTCTCTCTCTCTCTCTGCCTTTTTCCTCTCTCTCCTCTTTCATACACACATAATAAAAATTAGAAATCCATTTTACAGTAAAATTATTTGATCCTAGTAATAGACTAGTTTGATTTGTTTTCTTACATTTATTTATGATGTATGATGGTTTGTATATGCCTGGCCCAGGGAGTGGCACTATTAGTAGGTGTGGTCTTGTTGGAGTAGGTGTGTCACTGTGGGCGTGGACTTTAAGACCTTCATCCTAGCTGCCTGGAAGTCAGTCTTCCACTGGCTAGCTTCAGATGAAGATGTAGAACTCTCAGCTCCTCCTGCCCCATGCCTGCCTGGATGCTGCCATGCTACTGCCTTGATAATGGACTGAACCTCTGAACCTGTAAGCCAGCCCCAATTAAATGTTGTCCTCTACAAGACTTGCCTTGGTCATGGTATCTGTTCCCTGCAGTAAAACCCTAGTTAAGATATGCTGTGTTTGTGTGTGCATGCGGGGGGAGAGGGGGAGGGGGAGGGGGGAGGGGGAGGGGGAGAGAATGTGGAGGGGAAAGGACAACTTGAGAAAATTGGTTCTCTTCTACCATGTAGGTTCTGGTGACCAAACTGTACATGTATTTACATGTTCAATCCACAAATGGATATCAAAACATGTCACATGTATATACATATGTCACTCCATATGTATATATAATATACACATAAAGTTATCATGAAGCATTGATAATATTAAATGGTTACTATCAAGTATAAATCAACACTTCTGTTCTGTTCACTCTAAAAGGAGAACCAGAGGGCAAGAGTCTGTTGATGACTTATGGATTCATTACCCCTTCCCCAGGTTCATCCGAGCTCTCAGTGCCTTGTCATGGGGACTCAAGTCCAGAGAAGGCATGCAATGGGCACTGACCACCCAATAACGCTTCCTTAGTCCTCCGAGAAAAAAGAGATATGTTCTTACATTCCTTGAAGACAGTCCTGAACCTAGAGTGCACGAAGTTCCATGGGACTTTCAGGACTGGTTTGGGACCTTTTAGAACTCCTATTAACCAGCACCCAGACAAATCTCAGCAAACAGCTTTCACATTGAAGTCCATTCTTCTGCCAGTGGGCTATGGTCCATGCACTCAGTGAAGCTCTACTACATGTTATTTCCTAGTGTGTAATATTTGAACAGAAGGCAAGGATTGAACTATGCAGAAATATATGGAAATGCTAATCCAGCCCATGAATCAGTGGGGGAGAGGGGGTAACCCAGAAGATTAGTAAAACTCGGGAAATAATCAGATGAACAACCCAAATAACTTTATATTTCACAATATAGATTACTTATTTTCTCTTAGTGTTCAATGCTAGTCATTCTTGAAAACATTTGGACAATAGAGCTGGAGAGATGGATCGGCAGTTAAGAACACTTACGCGTTAGTCTTGCCGAGGACCTGGGTTGGATTCCCAGAACCCTAGTAGCAGCTCTCCATGGTCTGAGACTACAGTTCGAGGGGGTTTCCTTTTGATATTTACAGGCGCCAGATATGCATGTGGTGCACAGACACACAAAACAAAAATAAATGAATCTACACAAACAAATCCTCCCAAAAGAAAATATTTGGATAATATATCAAGAACAATAAATAAGGAACTTTGTCTAAATTAACAGCAGCTGACCAGACCACTCTACCAGAAACCCTTATAAAGAGATGGACAATATTTTCATAGAAAAATCCATAAATCCTAGAAAAGCCTTTTCTCTGCCTCTGTAGCACTTCAGAAAAGAACTCAGGGAATTCCCCACTCAGTAAATCTCAGCAGTCAAAATACTTGAACATACCTTCCATTTGCTTCTTTTTTCTGACTCTTCCTTATGCTCTGACACCCAGAAATCTGCTAATAATACACAGTCTTAAAGATACTTACATGGCAGTGAAGCAAAGCAGAGTCCCTTTCTAACTAAACTCACTGAAACATAAATTTACCCCTTAAATTAAATTAAATAACCTTTATAGAGTTAGTATTTAAACCTAATTTTCTAGGAATTCAGTTTCTATACTGTTTTCAATGGTATGCACTTCCGAGGTGAGTTGGTTAACTCTAAGTTGTTAGTACTTAATATTAGTGCACTAATGTGTCAGTCTTACAAACTTTCAAAGTCATTTCACCGAAGGCTTCTCGTAAGTTTCCTGTAGCGGTTGGCACAGAGAGAACTCACAGAGAAACACATTACATTCACAGTGATTAGAGGAAGCATCAACATTTTGTTATGTCCAGGTCATAATGGATAAGTTGTTTATCTGACGAAGAAATTGGCTTTGAAGATTTTGTTTGAAAAAAAAAAAGCATCACTAATGTTTTAAGAATATAATATTTGGATCATATTACTATGATTTTTAAAGTAGAACCAAATTTGAACTCTCAATTACAGGACTCATTTCAATTTTGTGGCTTTTTAAGAAATATGTATTTTTAAATTGATTATGCGTTTAGAATAAATTACACACTCTCCCGGGAAAGAGTGAGGTATTAATTGTATGTTTTAATAAGGATTTTGATTAAATACTATTAGAAAACTGAAACTATTTCCCAAAGGCAAGAATAATTATTTTTCAACTTCTTTACTGCTACTAAGATCATATCTTACAGTAGTAATGAGTTCTGCCTCATAGAAGTCCCATCTTACAGTGATGCTCACACTTTTCTACAGTGCCCTAAAAGTCAAAACTTAACAATTCAAATCTTTTAACCTAAGCAACTAAGTTTAAAATATAGGTGCGCTGAGTTCTAAAATTATAGAGCTCATTCAGACGATGGACCACCACAGTTCACTTATTAAATGTTCCCCATTATGGAAATGAGATGGAGAAAAGAATCCGTGTCCTCCCCTCAAGGTTTCCTAAATGTTTCATTCACTAAGCAAGTTTAGAGATTAATTAAAAATGGTAAAAGGAGAGCCCTAAGATGATGTAGTAAAATATCCCATGCTAAAAAGATTATGTGGTGTGGGCTTGACAAATGTGAGCTGACATCTGCTGGGCTCTTTTGTAGACAAGGATAAAGGGAGGGGGTTCACCAAGGAGAAAAGAATCCTCACCAGGAAGCAGTGGACGGGACAATCACAGTTTAAAAGGGAGTACGGCCAGGCAAGCGAGCCACAGGGCAAGGCTCACAGAGATGAAAGGGAGAGTTTTCATTCATTTTCTGTAGACTGCAGCAGATAAGGAGTCCCATAGATCAAAGCCTCATGACATAATGGGAGCCGATTTGAGCACAATGCAATTTTAAAACTTCTGTCAAGAGTTTGATGTGCAAAAGTGAAACAGGCTGTGTGTGTTAGACAGTCTTCAGTTCTATTATATAATATTTTGTTATGGAGTAAGAACTAAGAGAAACTATGCTCCTTCCTGACATCTTATTGGGAGTTTACCTCATGTTACAAGGTCACAAAAACACCAGGCCAGGAAAGCTGCCTGGAGGGTGGGTCGTCCAAGATTTATAAGTGGTTTTTAATGCTGTTATCATCTTAATTCTGGAAATTTCAATGTTTACAGGTGACAGTGATTCTGGAAACTATTCAGTAGTTGACTATTAAATGGTCAACTCACCTAATGAAGTTTCCAGACTCATTTTCAAATGGAAGCTGACATCGTCCTATTTCCTCAAACTGTTGCAAGTCTATCCTTACATGGCTAACAAGAATATAGTAGTGTTGCCCAGGGGAAAAAGTAGGTTTGTAATGTTGTTTTGTGGAGACTCATGTTAATGTCTCTCATAGTGGAGAAAACATAGGGCTCACAGACCTCATCTTTCTGGAGGTAGAACTTGCTTATTCTAAGGGCAATATTCAGCATTACCCACCTGAGGGATCAGCTAGAAATGCCATTTCCTTTTAGTGAGATATAATAAAAACCTTTTTCTGTCTTAGTGGACCTTTTGAAAGATTGTCTTACTTGGGTGAAGACCAAGCTGACTGTCCCAGAAATTGCAAAAAAAACAAGAGCTGCAGGCACCACAGATCTGGAAAACATTGCATAGTCCCAGGGAAGAACCACTAGTACCTTGGAGAGGGACATGTCATCGGACTTTGTACTCCCTTCATGAAGGGACTGAAAACACTGCCACCTGGGGATCTGCTGCAGAATGCTATTGGCAGCTGCTGGTGGCCAAACAGCAGTAACAAATGCAGGAGTCTGCAGGAGTTGGGCAGGTGTTCTCCCAAGGGACAACAGCACTATAGCGTTTGCCTCATCTAAAGGGGGCTGTTTCATGGGTCCCTCCTATGAGACCAACTTTTTGCCATTTTTTTAAAAAGTGTTTTGCTCAGAACAAATTTCAGGACACCTTAAGAGAACTCAGGGCTCCAAATCTTCATTTTAAAAAAGTTTTAAATGAACCAAATGAATTTAAGGTCATATTAGAACACTTCTGAGATCATATAAATTGCATTGTTGAGGTTAATCCAGCTCAGAATAAGTCACATGTCAAGTCCGGTGTAAGGGACATCACGTGACTCTCTACCACTAGCCAGTGAGCTCCAAGAAGGAAAAGCTGGGTCTTCAGTTCTCCAGAAAACAGCAGGTGCTTAGCACGGAGTCTTAGCTCACACCACGTTCTTTCACAAAGCAACCACTCCAACTGCTCACTGGTAGGAAGAGCAAGGAACTGTTCATCAGTGAGATCTAGACACGGTTTCCTTCCCACCATATCTCTGTCTTTTACTGACCATCCTCCTTCCTCACAAGAGAGAATATCTCCTGTATTAGATGGATGCATCGCCTGTCTATTAAAAAGTGTATGGCCTGGGGCTTAGGCAGGAAATAGAGGTGGGAGAGGAAAAGGATTCTGGGAGAGAGCCAGGAGAGAGATTAGAGAAGCTGTGATGAGCTGGAACCATAGTACCTGAGCCTCAGGGCAGAGTGTAGGCTGGAATAAATGGGATATTTTAAGTTATATCTCGTCTGAGAAGAGCCTAACTATATGGCCAATGTATTTTAAATAATTGTGAAACTGAGTCTTATTCCTGGGAACATAAGGGCTAGGAGGTAAAACTTGGGATTAACTTCAACATTTCTCCCCTGCAGGGATGGTTAATAGATAACAGATTGGGATGCTGGAAAGGGAGAGGTCATCAACACAGGTCAAATCTCTTCCTTAGCCTCCACTGGATTGTAAGCTTAGGGCAGAAACGGATCACCAATGCTTTTCTACTAGCCATGTATTCTGTGCTTATCACTCTGGATATGAAGTGTTATTTTGCCAGAACCTGCAAGAAAAAGATAGAAGAGAAATGCCTGGTCAGTGTTTTGCAAGTGGTCTTTCAAGATTTATGAAGAAGGCAAGCTTCAGCAAGCCACAATAAATCTTACATTCGGACACTCTTGAAATGTGGACTTTCTAACACGTAAGACTAGTGATCAAATTATTGAGCACATTTTCATACTGAAGAAGGAAATAAGAATGTCTGTAACGATCACCATTCGTTTAAAAACACACTGCATTGAGAGTTTCCTGATACAATATGGTATATTAAAATAAAAGGCAGTTCCAGCTCAGAAATATGGCCGTGGCTCTCTTTACATCGTTCATGCTGTGTACTCTGTATTCTACCCAAGTAATACTTTTACCACAATGCATTCAGTAATTAGCTCCATGGTTGCAGCAGTCAAACATCCCACCCACCAAGCCACCTAGCGACACACTCTTAATGCTCACACCACACGTTCCCATGGCTTACTTTTGTTCACTCCTCAGATCTCCTGGCTTTCTAAGAGCACTTGTTGCCGGATTATTCACTATGCACTTCTGGCTTCCCTTGCTCTCCTAGAACTTATCCTGTCTGGTGGTCACCCTATCCATCTGTAACTCCTAGCTGCCTGGTGCTTCTAATACAAAGGTAAATAGGCAAACAGCACACAGCTCGCCTGAGTGCTGAGAAGCAGTCTGTTGTGCCGGTTCACGAACCTCAAAAGACCACCAAGGAGCCGAGCCGGATGCAGTCGATGCAGTCACACAAGGGTCTTTATTCATGCTCCAGCTTGGGCTCACCACCCACCCTGACGCAGCAGGACTGGACGGGAGGGTAAAGCTCAGAGCCCAGTTTCAAGCAAGCATTTACAGAGGTAAGCAAACAAGCAAGGGGGTTTTCACACATCTGATGGGTGTGTGTGGGTGTGTGTGGGTGTGTGTGTGTGTGTGTGTGTGTGTGTGTGTGTGTGTGTGTGTGTGTGTGTGTTTTGTTGCCCTTTAAAATAATTGGCTGGTGCCGGGAGCTAAACCATCAACTTAATTTCTGCTTTCCTTCTGATTGGTGGTTCTAAGGAAGTGACGTACCAGGGGCAGGTTTGTTAGAGAGTAACCCGGAAACCAGTGCTAGCGCAAGTTTGTTGGGGTATAACCTGGAAAGTGGTGCTAGATGCAGGCTTGTTGGTTGACTCGAATTCAACCTTAGGTCAGGTTCTTTAAGATGGAGTCGGAACCCAAGATCTGATCTCTCAGTAAAGTGTGGAGAAAAGGCCAATGTGTGCCTGCCCAATAACACTGCATGGAGAGAACGCTTAGGTGTGTGAACCTGTCGAGAAGGTTGGGGCAGGAAACCTGGTGCACATGGATGAGCTAGGCAACAGGGGACAATGAGACATTGCAGAAGGCAGAAAGGTTCTATGTGCTATTGGCTTTTTAGTTTCCCTATTACATTGTAGTGGCTATTCCTGATTGTCAACTTGACTGTATCTGGAATGTACTACAATCCAGAATTAGAAGGCTCACCTGTGATCCAGATCTTGAGGCTGGAAGACACAAGTTTCTGACCTGGATCTTGGCATGGAGATCTTGAGGCCTAGTGGCCGTGAAAATCTTAGGCCCAGGCAAAGTAGTACTCACCCTTAATCCCAGGAGACTGAAGCAAGGAGATCTCTGAATTTAAGATCAGCCTGGGACAAAGTAAGTCCCAGATCCAGGCGTGGTGGCACACACCTTTAATCTGGCCATACCTTCTGCTGGAGACCTACATAGGGACATTGGAAGAAGGAAGATTCTGTCTTCTTCACCTGTGTGTCTTGTGGGACTGAGCAACTGCTAGATCCTCGGACTTTCATTCACAGCTGCTGCTGACCACTGTTGGAGAGTTGGACTACAGACTGTAAGTCATCAACAAATTCCCTTACTATATAGAGACTACCCATAAGTTCTGTGACTCTAGAGAACCCTGACTAATACACATTGGAAATATTATCTTATTTACAATGATGTGCTTAAACTACTTATAAAAGGATCTATCACACAGTAGATGCTCAATAAATATTTGGTAATATAGACAATTGTCAGTCTTCTAGGGGATGCTTCAGGATGAAGGCATTCCATCAGCAGAACGTGATAACCCTTCTCTATGCCAGCATCCATAAAAGCAGGATCTAAAGGCCACATCTCATGGTTTTACCTCAGGCATGTTGACACTGAATTTCTGTGGGTAAAAATGTGAAGAGAGATATTTTTAGAAGCTCCTCCAAACAGTGCCTAAATGCTCTGATATTTTAGAATCATTAAAATCGAAAGCAAGGAAATGACAAGGCCAAGCATTTGGCTAGAATCAGGACCTGAACCGATGATTGGGTGTCTAGACAGGAGATTCAGTTACCTAGAAGAGCCTGGGAAGGTTGTCAATAGCCTCAGGTTGTGGGCCACACGTCTATGGCTCAGTATAATAGGAAATGATTAGGTGGCAGACTGTGCCTGAACTCCTGAATAGAGCAGAACAATGTCCTCGGCTGGAAGGAAACACACCCCAGGTTCCAGGCTGATTTGTGAGAATAATGTTTGTCTCCACTCCACAAAATGATATAACTCTGTATTATCCTTAAATAACAAATGGGGAAACTGGGACACATTAAAGCAAAGCTTCCCAAGGTGCATAATTAGCCAGTTAAAGGTCTGTGCAAAGCCAGACAATCTGCCTCCCATTGCTACCATGAATAATGTCTGTCCTTAGACTTGGCTAAGCTCAACAAATTTGCAATCAAGAAAATTGGAAAGCCTTGTTCAGTAAACCTCTGGTAATACATCCTTTGCCAGAAGGAGATGCATCTAGCAACTTTCGGAACCAAAAGATGTGAAATGTGCCTAGATTCCTCTCCGCCTTTTTAGACCCTTCCTGATTTCCTGCAGTCACCCCTCTTTGAAGATACAGGTACACTGACTTCTCAGTGTTGAATGTCCATGACCTCAGAATGGTGTTTGGTGACGTCCAGGCTCCTCCTAAGCCCTGAAAGGGTTCCCTGGAGTGGAAAATCAGCTCTATCTTGTCTTTGCCTTCACTCTTCAGCATCTTCCACACAGAAGACAGCAGCACCATGCATAATAGGACAGATGTGAGAGTCTTCATGGCTCACATCTCCATCTCCTTGTACGTTTCTCTGCTCAAGTAGTCTGCTCAAGAACACTACTGATTAGGCAACTTCCAGCTAGTTTCCCTTTCTCCTCAACACTCAAGCTTTTTGGGCGGCTGCCTTTAAAAAGCTTGTTTTGTTTTATGTGTGTGAGTATTTGCCTAGACCACATGCAATGCCTGGTCCCTACAGAGGTCAGAGCA
This sequence comes from Uromys caudimaculatus, assembly GCA_028551405.1. Taxonomy (NCBI): domain Eukaryota; kingdom Metazoa; phylum Chordata; class Mammalia; order Rodentia; family Muridae; genus Uromys; species Uromys caudimaculatus. The sequence continues at coordinate 8,688,843 of CM052718.1, read as the reverse complement.
GGGTATGTGAGATGTCCTGGAACTGAAGTTAGAGCCACTATATGAGTAGGGGGAATTGAGCCCACATCTTCTGGAAGAGCAGCCAGTACTGGTAAATGATGAGCCATCTCTCCACTCCTAGAGCACACCTTCATGAACTCTAAATGAAAACGACCTGCATCCCACACCCCCGTCATTCAGGTTCACTTTATAGCACCAGTCCCCAAAGTTCTCTTTTATGCCATTTTTATGCTGACTTGGGGAATAAAACCAAAGACAGTGTTGGGTATGGGCTAGCTATGTAACTGTACTGGGGGTTATCCTGAACTCTGGAAGCTCCCTCAGTGCAGAAAGTAGAGATCTTGGAGAATATTCTTCTCATCTGTTGGTCAGATAGCAAAGTTTAAGACAAAAAGGAAAACTACAAAATTGATCTTGTTATAAAAGTTTAACCCCCTGAAAAGTGCCTCTCGTTCCATTCTTTAGCAGTCGGTTGAGTCTCATGATGAACTATAAAACCTTATTCTCTTTTTTCCCCCACTTCCTAAGTAGCAAGTCCACCATGTTGATAGACATATGTGCTACGAGAAAAATTTCTTCAAATGTGTTCTTGCAAGTCCTCACCATGCCTAATGTACTGCAGGCTTGAGTAGAAAGACAATGGCTTGATTAGCTTCCCTCTCATTGAGTGTGGTGAGTGGGTGGCTAAAATGGAATCAAGCCATAATAAATGAGGTAAAGGTTGGTTGGGTATGGATGTTCACCACTATCTTCAAGGATGGGCACAGAACCAAAACCTATGCAAGCCAAGCCAGCCAGCATGGAGACAGGAGTTGGGAACTAATCCCTCCTCTACCCACAAGCTATTGGCAATTGTTAACTGCTGGTAGAAGAGAAAACTTTCTCTACAAGTGTAGCTCCTGGTAAATTGACAGTTCTCCACCAAGAGACCACACACACACACACACACACACACACACACACACACATTTGGCATCACAAATTGATCTTGAAGGATTTAAGAAAGAAAAAACAAGACATACATAAAGCTGGTGAAGGGAGGATCTAGGAAGAGTTGTAAGGGTGAAGATAATCAAAACATTGCACAAAACTCTCAATGATTTTTTAAAAAGAAAATTGCACAGACTTTCACGGGCTGTTTTGTTTAAATTTTGAAGAAAAATATCGCTTATAAAAATCTTTTGGAATGTAGGTTAAAATAATAATTTAGAAGTCGGGTTTAAGATCTGATGATGACTATCTGGCTTAGATTTAAACAATCTCGTTTGTCTAGGAATTATGGATAACGGAGCCCTTCGATTTCGTTTGATGGATAGGATTCTATCTGATCTTTGTAATCTCTTGTTTTTATAATATTTGAACAACTCTATAAGAAGAGATACTGTGTTGCTATATTATGTCATATAACTCTGAATGTTTTCTAAACAGAAAATCAGAAGGAACGCACACGAAGAACATTTACGTGTGTAAGAGCAAATAACGGTCAGGAGAGAAGACAGACAGGGTGTAGAGAGAGACTACACTACGGAGAAGCTGTGGTCTACGCACATCGGCTACTCCGTCCGTGTGGGTTTCCTTGGCACCCTTTCAGGGGCAAGCAGAGACTTTCACAAGAGAGGCCTTCAAGACATGCGTTCAGCCTTTTTTCAAATGTGAAACTTTTTTCTCTCCTGTGAAACTTTTCTCTCATGACTTCTCTTACCCTGCTCCGCCTTCAGAGCGTGAACTCCTCTGAGCAACTCAAGTGTACCCTCCCTTTCTTAATGAGCAATCAGAATGTAACTGATTTCAAGTGGGCGGAGTTCTTCTCAGTTCTTTGTGATATACTGCCTTCTGATCAAGAGCACAGAAAACTGTGAGGATATATTGAAACACATCCTGCAGCATCGTATAGAGAGAGATAAGGAGTGAAACTGTTACATTAACGCATGTCGATATAACTATTAGAAGTCTCACTAAATCCAGCCAAGTGGATCAAATAAAGCTATTACGGTGTCAAAATGAATTTCTGAGAAGAAGCATTGGTAGAAAAACATGGCCAAACATTGAGAGCGCCCACTACAAATTTGGCCTAAACCGTAGAACAATTTTGTCCCCGATATCTCAAAGGAAATGTGTTTATCTTACCCTCTTATTATGAATCTCTTGTAATTTTGTGTACAGCCTTACAATTATAAAATCGCAAAATTGCATATACTTCTTGGATTTATACTTAGTTGGAATTATAGGAAAAAATGAAAATTGGGCAACTAAACCTAATGTTCTAAAAGAGTTGGTGCTCGTTCTCATATCCTGGGGGTCTGAATGGCTTTCGTTCAGATAACATCTTCCTCTGGAATACTCTGGAATCCTTCCTTTGAAAGCAATTGAAATTAACAATCTACTAATTACACCATTTAAACTCATCCCTTCATTGGGAAGTCAATTTTTTAAAAATTTTCTTAGATGGTATTCAAGTCAATGATTCCCAGAAATCACAGAAATAACTTTACATGACTAAAAATTCTGGTTTTTAATATATGTTTTATAATGCAAAAAATACAGCCTTATGTTGCATGGCATTATTGATGTAATATTAGCTTTAATTCCACTTCTCAGCCATTCTTTCAGTTAAAATAAATTAATCAAATATAATCTATTTAAAAAAAATTGTATGTGTGGCACATTATGTATGTGGATGTTGGAGAACAACTTTGTGTAGTCGGCGCTCTCTCTCTCTCTCTCTCTCTCTCTCTCTCTCTCTCTCTCTCTGTTCCAATGATCAAACGTGGGTCACCAGACTCATGGAGCAAGCACCTTCATCCACCGAGCCAACTTGCCAGAGTAAATGTGATCTTATACACTGATGTTGAAAGGAGTAAAACCATGGGTTTATTAAATATAGTCGGCTGGAGTTCGCCTGTCTGACTGTACTCCTGTAATGTTTGTAAGCAATTCATTCTAAACGAGACAAAAGGCAGTCGTTTACTAATGACAGACAATGCTCAGACAGAAGGGTGTAGAATTCATTTTTGTTTCCCAAGTTCTTTTACTTCTCTTGATGAAATTCAAAACACTACCCTTTAAAAGAGATGAACTGTGTGCTGCAGAAAACGTGGCTCTCGGGTATTAATAGACCTCTAAATACAGACAACTGACCTAAATTCTAAGCCTTGGTCTATTTAGATAAGGATAGTAGCTCCAATTGGACCGTGAGTAAAGCTGAGGTCATACAGGCAAAACGCTTCACACATAAAATCCCTGGTATGTGGGGGTAGACTCAAAATATAAAAATTATAGCTAATGTTTATGATGGAAACATCCGGGTTTCTTTCTGTCATTAACTATGAATTCTGGACAAGCCATCAAGGACTCTGACTTGTATCTCCCCATGAGTGACAGAGGGCAAGGGCAGTCCTCATCTGCAGAATGTGGTGCTGAGGACGGAATGGGGTGCTACCTATGAATACAGAGTACGACCATTCACGTGCTATGACACCACCCTAATCTGTAGATGAGGAAACTCACAGCTGTGAGCTGAAAGGAAACCACCTTGCATCCTGTTAGCGAATGACAGAGCTGGGACTTGAAGCCTTTAAAACTCCAGCTCCCGAACCCAGGACCCAGTTCATCACATAAAGCTCTTAAGGACTTGCTCTGCTTAGGGCTGGATTCATCCCAGAGCCTGAAGCAAGAAGTAAAGAAACCTCAGCTGCTGATGTGGAAGCTTGCAGGAGAGACGCTGGGACAGCTTCATTCCAGCCTGTTTCTCATATCATACCCAGCTATGACAGCGTTCGACATTCGGGAGGCAGTGGACTTTTCTTTCCTCATGCATAGGTGTTCGCCCTGATTCCACTATTCCATCCTTTGGTGTGTTTTCGTATGTACCCTTCTTCCCATTCACACTGCTGCCACTCCAGCGCGGCTCTTTACCACCATTGCATAGAGCAAACTACTTCAGCCTAGTACTTCCTTCCTCTGCCGAGTTGCCCTCGGGCATTGCTCCTGGACTCTTCCAATCGTGTCACTTCTCCAGTGGTGCTCTGGAGCTAGCTCCTTCCAGCTGGAGAAGGGGGCTATGTGCCACTCTCCTCCCAAATTCCACGATCCAGAATTTTATGTGGATAGCTTGTAACCATCCATTCTGGGTATGTTTATGCCTCTGAAGTCAGCCGACACTATAAACAAAGTCTCCTTTTCCCAAGAGAACCAAGCCATTAAATGTGTCATGGCACAGATCTGATCTGATGTAGTGACTCCTTGTGGTACCCTGTGTAGTCTGTGACAAAGAGAGCCCTCAATATGTATTTTCTCCAAAAAAAAGAAAGAAAGAAATTCAGTCTCTTTTCTCCTCAGAGAACTGCATGTGTCATTCTGGCACAGGTCACACACTCACTGTGGCCTGGCTTCCCGGATCTCTCTCATTCCGCCCTTCCTTAGAAAGTCAATAGCACTTTCCTCATCTCTAAGAACTTGTTCCACAGAAGCTGGTACTACCAGCTCTGGGGTGGGCAGGACCTCTGATCACCCCCGCTCTGAGACTTAGCTCACACTCCTTCCCTATAAAACCTCACTCTCCTGACTTTCTAAATTCTACTGCTCCTCAGACCCACAGAAAGTTCCAGCTTTTTCTTTTTCTTTTTCTCTCTTATGTTTTTTTAATTTTATTTTTGATACTTTATTTACATTTCCAATGTTTCCCCTTTTCTGAGTCTCCTCTTTGGAAACCCCCATCCCCGCCTCTATGAGGGAATCCACCTCCCATATTCCCACCTTGACATTCCCCTTTACTGGGGCCTCTAACACCCTCAGGCCCAAGGGCCTCTCCTCTCTCCCTGATGGCCATCGAGGTCATCCTTTGCCACATATGTGGTCCGAACCATGGGTCCATAGATGTGTATTC
>CM052718.1:8670734-8683858 GCA_028551405.1 Uromys caudimaculatus | reverse complement strand
GGTGGTCCAAACTCCAGGACGATGGGGGGGGGGGGTGGTCAGGCCCGTTGACACTGTTGCTCCCTCCATGGGGCTGCAAACTCTCTCAGCTCCTTCAGATCTTTCTTCAACTCCTCCATCTGGGACCTCACTCTCAGTCCAGTGGTTACTGTTAAGTGAAACTTGGGCATTCTGAACTTTTGGGCTAATATCCACTTATCAGTGAGTACATACCATGTTCCTTCTTTTGTGACTGAGTTACCTCACTCAGGATGATATTTTCAAGTTCCATTCATTTGCCTGCAAATTTCATTAAGTCATTGTTTTTAATAACTGAGTAGTATTCCATTGTGTAGATGTACCACATTTTCTGTATCCATTCCTCTGCTGAGGGACATCTGGGTTATTACCAGCTTCTGGCTATTATAAATATGGCTGTTCCAGCTTTTTCATGCTGCTCGTTGTTCTAATTCCTTCTGAGCCCCGTATGGCTGGCTGGTTCATTCATTTGGGGTTTACTTATTTCATATTCTTTTGTAACTTTAATTTTTTCAAATCCGATTTTTAATGATAATTCTTAAAACGCTTTAACCTCTCTTCTAGCCCACCACCTACCAGAAGTAGTAGAAAAGAAAGGATGGGGGGAAGTGGACCTGTTTAGAAAGGTTCTTTGGAGCAACTCCTGTCTGTGTTGTCTGGAAATTAGCAGTTCAGTTCACAGGTCAGCAGGCAGCTGCAGCTCAATCCACTCACAAGCACTTCACGGATACACCAGCAGTCCAGTTCCATAGAGTTGGGTTAGCAACAGTGGTGACACGACCTAGTGGAGAAAGTCAGGCCTCAGCCTCCAGCAGCCAACTCAGCCAAGCCAACCCAGCTAGCTGGCGACCAAGCCAAGAACTCGGTCCCCACAAGACCCAGCTGAGCTCCTTCCCTTTCTTGCTTTCCCCTTCTCGGCCCCACATGCGGGCCCCCACTTCGTTCTCAGCTCTTCTGCGGCATCCGATGCCCAAGAGCGTGGGAACCTGACGGAGCCAGCTGCCACACGTCCCAGGGACCCACAGCTGCATCCCCCACCCCCAGGCTGTGTTTCCACGGGGGCTTCTCACAGCCCAACACATGCCCGGTCCGTGGGGCCCACGTGGTCCGAGAGCCCGGGGAGGACGTGCAAGACCATCACTCCATTCCACACCATGTTACCCAACAGCTTTCTTGTTTCTGTTTGGGACACCAAGCAATAGACATTAGGACCATGAAGTTCTTCCAGCCCAGGGGTTTCCAAACACTCCCCTACAGTCTGGCAAAACCTTTCTTCTCTTTCGATGCAGTTGGCACTAGACCCCTCCCTAAACCCACGGGCATCGTATCGTGATCCGTTTAAAGCCCCCTGAGCTCCTCTTATAGGCTTCATGGGTGATCAGTCATAGGTAGCCAGAGTCACCAGGATGGAGTTTCTCAGGCTCTTATCTTTCCCCCAGAATACAATACTTCTAAGTGAAACCATATTTTCTATATTAAACCATAAAAGTGTAATATAGGGTAAAAACTTGGATAAATGAGTTCCATTGTGAGGTACACCAAACAGACTTTCAAACTAATAACCGTTAAGACATGTAAAGGGACTATAGAATACGCTTGCAGCTTTTAAATGTAAGAATTCGATAACATTAAATACTGATTATTTATTTCGTTTATATTATTATTTTTTTTTTTTTAGCATAGATGTGCACGTGCACATGCGAATGTCCCAGTCCTGAAAGCACTCTTAGTCTGCCACTGAGGCTTTCTGCATCGGGGGTTCTCAACCTATGGGTCACGACCCCTTTGGAGTCAAAAGGCCCTTTCACAAAGGTCATGTATGAGATATCCTGCATATCAGCAGATACTTAAATCATGAATCATAACAGTAGCAAAATTACAGTTATGAAGTAGCAATGAAAATTAAATTTATGGTGGCAAGCCATCATAACACGAGGAACTGTATTAAAGAGTTGCAGCATTAAAAAGGCTAGGAACCACTACTCCACATATTACTGATAAAAATGACCTTTATTCATGAAATGCTTGCAACACTTAAATACAATTGTTAGTGAGATACTTTATATATGAAACTGAAATTGGTAATTTAATAATTTTCTCTACCTCTGTTCTCACCAACCTTAACTGTATCTGCATACACATCTTAGGGCATGCGGGCTGCCCTGATCAACTACTGTAACAAAGTTACGACAGATCATCTTATAAAATCTTCAAAATGTATCTGCGGGTAGTTCTAGAGACTGTGAACTCCAAGGCCAAAGAAGCGAGATCATCCGAGTCTGTCGAGGATGCTCTCAGCATCTAGGAGGGAATCTCTAGATATGTCTTCACCTGAGGAAGGGGGGCAGCTGTCTCCCAAGGGGTGTGAGTGCCTTTCGCCATCATTTATAAGGACAAAAATCCCTTCAGAGGAAGTGGATCCCTCAAAACTCAGTCATTCCCCAAAGGCCACGTTTGTTTAATGTGACACAGTGGGGATTAAGTTTCAGCATGAGTGTTGCAGGGATAGAGTTAACTGTAGCAAAAAATGAATATATCTGCAATAAATGGTTAACTCAGGCCTGAACTTCCCAAACACCGAACAACACAGAGGTTTTTGGACCAGACTCTTAACAGGCTCCCGAAAGGTGACATTGAAAGTCCGTGGGATACTCTGTTTGATGGATGCCTCTACTCCATGCTTGAGTTGTGCAGGTTATTTTTGGAAGCAACATGGTTTATGGTAAATTCCCGGTTTAGTTCACCTAGAACCTAAGCCATATTCTATCCACTTAACTGGGAAAAACTGGAGGCTGGGTAAGTGATGTAATGTAATGGGAGGTGCCCCATGCTTACACATGGACACCGAAGTCCAAGCGAGCCTTGGTGGATGGCCACCCGTCACACATTCCTGTGAGAATTAAGCACTATTTTCTCCCCACTGTGGAGGGCAAGCACTTACAAGCCCAGGTGTGGGCTTGGGAATCTTTAAGCCTCAGTTCTTTTAGCTTGTATCCTTTGCTAAATAAACTGAGACCCGAGGCATAACTTGGACTACGAGCCAACACAATATTGGCTTATCCATCAGGACAAAGCACTCAGCCATACAGGTTGTCCAACTGGCTAGGTGGGATGTAGTAGTTGTACCACTGGAGAAATATAGCACAGTAGACTTACTCTGAGTCTAAGTGCTACTGAAAATTTGGTCATCTGAGAAATTAAGGGCCTGACTAAGGTGCAATGTGTGCTTTGTAAAGGGATCACTCCTCCCTTTGAAATGCCAGTGGTAGAGTGGTTATATTCAGCTTGCTAAGAAACCCAGAAGATACAAAGATGGATGAAGTATTTGCTTCTGATGGGGCTGGAGAGATGCTCAGTGGTTAGGGATACTTTCTGCTCTTCCCAAGGAGTATCCAGGTTTAGTTCCCAGGGTTCATCTGGCTACTCACGACCATTGGTAACTTCAGTTCCATGAGGTCTGATGCCCTCTTCTGACCTCCCCGGTTACTGCACCCATGTGGTGCACATATATACATATGGGTAAAATTCTCATAAAATAGGTAAAATACATAAAATAAAAACAATTAACAGATTTTAGAAATATTCAGTTTCTACTCCCATGTGGCATACTGTCTTCCAAGAGAGACAGGCTGGCTACCTGTCAGCTACCACTGACAATAATACAAAACAAATTTAAAAACCAGACACACAAATCTCACTCTAAAGCCTGAAATCTAAGAGGTGATTAGGACAATCCATCAAACTCCTCACCTTCGCTTACAAAGAGGCAGAAAATGCAGGAAACCTAGAAGTCTGGTTGGAGCATTTGACTCCAGCTTTTAGTGCCTGTCTTAGTCAAGGTTTCTACTCCTGCACAAACATCATGACCAAGATGCAAGTTGGGGAGGAAAGGGTTTATTGAGCTTACACTTCCATGCTGCCGTTCATCATGAAAGGAAGTCAGGACTGGAACTCAAGCAGGTCAAGGAGCAGGAGCTAATGCAGAGGCCATGGAGGGATGTTTCTTACTGGCTTGCTTCTCCCGGCTTGCTCAGTCTTTCTTATAGAACCCAAGACTACCAGTCCACAGATGGTACCACTCACAAGGGACCCTCCCCCCTTGATCACTAATTGAGAAAATGCCTTACTGCTGGGTCTCATGGAGGCATTTTCTCAACTGAAACTCCTTTCTCTGTGATAACTCCAGCTTGTGTCAAGTTGACACACAGAACTAGCCAGTACAATTGACCCCTTGTCAACTTGACACACAAACACATCATGAATAAACCTCGACCCTTACTTCCTTATTCATCCCCAAGATCTAAATAACTTTAAAAGTCCCACAGTCTTTGCAAATTCTTACATATTAACATTTCAGTCCCTTTTAAACATTCAATCTCTTAAAATTCAAAGTCTTTTAAAAATTCAAAGTCTCTTAACTGTGGGCTCCACTAAAATACCTTCTTTCTTCAAGAGGGAAAAATATCAGGCCACAGTCACAATCAAAAGCAAAATCAAACTCCAACTTTCTGGGATCCACTCATGATCTTCTGGATTCCTCCAAGGGCTTGAGTCACTTCTCCAGCTCTGCTCTTTGTAGCATACACCTTGTCTTCTAGGCTCCAGATGCCTGTACTCCATTGCTGCTGCTGTTCTTTGTGGTCATCTCACGGTACTGGCATCTCCAAAACACTGCTGTCTTCCACTGCAAGTAGGTTTTACCATGGTGCCAAGCCTCACCTCCTTTGCATGACCCCTTCATTCCTGGGCCATCAATTGCAACTGAGGCTGCACCTTCACCAGTGGCCTTCTTTGCCTCTCACAGTGCCCAGGCCTCAGCTGCTCTTCATGACCTCTTCATGCCTTCAAATCCAGTACCACCTGGGTGACTCTTACACATTACCAAGTCCTGCCACAGCACAAGGTACAACTTTGGCTATCTCTGGAACGAAGCCTCTGTGCTCTCAGAAAACACTTCTCAGAAGATTTCACCCCAATGATGCTGGTCTCTTCTTAATCACTGCTAATATCTTAGCTCCAGCTAACCAGCATCAATAGTCCCAGCAATGCAATGGTTTTGCTTCAGTAGTTCTGGTATCTTGTTAATCACAGCTGACTTCTTCAGCCCCAGCTAACCAAAACCACAGAATTTTAAATCAAACTAGCAATGGACCTGATAAGAGTCTTTAATCTTTCCTCTGAAATTTCACAAGCCAGGCCTCTATCTTCTGCACTGTTCTCAACATTATCTCTCAAGCTCCTATAGAACACCCCACAGAGCTCTTAACATCCCAATGACTCTTCTAGCTCAAAGTTCCAAAGTCCTTCCACAGTCCTCCCTAAAACACGGTCAGGTTGTCACAGGAATACCCTACTATGCTGGTACCAATTTGTCTTAGTCAGGGTTTCTATTCCTGAACAAACATCATGACCAAGAATCAAGTTGGGGAGAAAAGGGTTTATTGAGCTTACACTTCCATGCTGCTGTTCATCACAAAAGGAAGTCAGGACTGGAACTCAAGCAGGTCAAGGAGCAGGAGCTGATGCAGAGGCCATGGAGGGATGTAACCTACTGTCTTGTTTGCTTCTCCTGGCTTGCTCAGCCTACTTTCTTATAGAACCCAAGACTAACAGCCCAGGGATGGCACCACCCACAAGGGGCCCTCCCCCTTGATCACTAATTGAGAAAATGCCTTACAGCTGGATCTCATGGAGGCATTTCCTCACCTGAAGCTCCTTTCTCTGTGATAACTCCAGCTTGTGTCAAGTTGACACAAAACTAGCCAGTATACCATCTTTTGACATATGTGTGTAACAATAATAATTAGAGAAGATATCATGAATTTAAGAGGTAGAGGGCCACCGGGCAGTGGTGAAGCATGCCTTTAATCCCAGCACTTGGGAGGCAGAGACAGGCGGATTTCTGAGTTCCAGGCTAGCCTGGTCTACAGAGTGAGTTCCAGGACAGCCAGGGCTACACAGAGAAACCCTGTCTCAAAAAACCAAAAAATAAATAAATAAAATAAAAATAAAAAATAGAATGAAAAGACTTGCCTAAGTGTAGAGAAATTAAAAATCAGAACAGAAAATATAAAACACAAGCATATAATAAATTTAAGCTATGCACGCCTATGTTATGCTCACACAAGTGTTCCAAATACTTCAATTAGAATTCAAAGATTATGAGAATGAATTAAATAACAGCTCTTAGAATTCAAGGCATCAGGGTCAGAATTCAAAGCAACAGGGTTACATTTTGTAAAAATATTTTAGGAAAAGTCTTTCTTGAAATTATGTGATTATTTGGAATATAATTTGTCCATATGTGGAAATAAACTATGTTATCATTTTCCCCTTAAAAAAAACCAAACAGCTCTTTTCTTGCCTGTGATACCTCATCAAGTGCACTGTAAATTCATTTTATTTACTTGTGTGTGTGTGTGTGTGTGTGTGTGTGTGTGTGTGTATGAGATATTACAGTGCCTATGGTAAACGTGAGTAGGTGCAAGTCCCCGTATACCCCGATGCTCATATGGACATCAGAGGACAACTGTTAGGAGTCTGCTTCTTCTGTGGTTTCTGGGGATGGAACTCAGATCCGAAGGCTTCACGGGAAGTATTTTACATGCCATGCCGAGTCACCTTGTGGTCCATGGGTCAATATGAGAAACAACCTCGTAGCATTATGAAACTCTTTTTAAACAGAATTCAAATAGGTGCTTCTGAGCGTAACTTGACACTGTGTCACAAAGATGCCACGTGTGCAGCCAGTGTTATAGATCACTGCTCTGTCACCTTCTTATTAGCCTCCCCTGCCGGCCACACACACACATACACACACACACACACACACACACACACACACACACACACACACACACACACACACACACACACCGGTGGTTTAGCTTCTCTGTGTAAACATTCTCAATTGCCTTTCTTCCTTGTTGCTCTCCCTCCTCCCTGTAATTTCCTCTCGCATCCTACTCCTCTACTCCCCATCAGGACTTAAAAAACATAACCTGCTCTTTCGTCTCTAATTTTCCAATTTGCATTTTCTCTTCCAGCCTCAGCAATCTGTTTCCAACCGCGTCATTCCACTCAAAGCGTGCTTTCAGGAAGGTCACCACTGAATTCCAAGTTGCTGGATGCAATGTAAGCTTTATGCAGCTTCATGATGCAGGACTTGTCTGTGTCCTTTACCGCCAGCTGAGTTGCTCGGCTTCTTGGAAGTTTGCAGCCTTGGTGATGGTCTGATCAGTATTTTTACCATCATGCTTTGCGGCCTTGGTGATGATCTGCTCTGGATTTCTACCATCATGCTTTGCGGCCTTGGTGATGATCTGCTCTGGATTTCTACCATCATGCTTCTGCCTGCTGGTCCCTTCTTGCTCTATTTTATATCTTTCCTACAAGAGTCCAAGGAGGATTCAGACTACAGCTGGGTAAAGTTGCAAAAAGCTAAAAGCCTTGCAGGAAAAAAAACTAAAGAAATATGCCTTTAGGGTTGTTTGATTATATTTTTAAATCAATTCCCCGTTCAACTGTAAGAAGTATAATATTTTTACTTAGTATTCTGTGCACCTACGTGCCAAAAGCATTACATTGTACTGTTAAATAGTGCATCTCATCTTGTTCTTAGCATACTGACTGCCAAAACTTTAAAAAGTCTAAAAACTTACATTGGAAATTATGATTCGATGAATAAACCTGATTCTGAATTAAAGGAAATTGCTGCCTACCCCATCTCCATAGTCTGGCTTATCGTCTGCTGTTTTAAATGCATCGTGACTTATATTATCAATCTTAAAATAAGCATCTCGAAAAAGAAATGAGAATTTCAGCCTCTCGGCTTTTGATAATTTATGAAATACCTTTTTTCTTAAAAAAAAAAAAAAAAAAAAAAAAAAAAAAGGTTAATAAGGCGTACATTACACTCTCTCTAGCCCTTCAAAGGCAACCCAGCCAATCTGAGGGTATCAGCCTCATACATAACTCAGAGTCTTCTAGATGCACTCCACAATTGGCCCTTTCTGTAGGGAAAACAAGAACTTGATTGTAATCCCCTCCACCTAACAGCCTGAAGCCTCTCCGCCACCCGCAGTCACTTTGAACTGACTTAAACTGCATATAAATGCTCAAGTCAGCAATGAAAGGGAGCACACCGAACATGGGCCAGGAAACTGACTCAAGAGAGAGCAGAAAGACTTTTCTAAATATACCATAGTTTTTAAAGTGTTGCCTGGCAGTCCTTGCATCTGTCAGTCACTCACTTTGGCTTAGAAGAGCAATGAGAATTGTAAATGTTAAATACCTCAAACTCAGCAGCAGACGTCCTATGCAAATCACCGCCTATAAACTTAATAGATGTGATTCCAGTAAATGCCCGGAAAGCGGGATTTACAATCAAGCTAAACAAACTTACAAACTGGAAAAATACGTGCTGGATTCACCCAAACAAATCATTTCGCCTATTTGTCTACAGATTATAGTCTCTCTGATAGACAGTTATTGGCTCCTGTCACAAATTGGAGCTTACTGAGTCATAGTCTGGCCGCCACATAATTAGAGAACATCTTACTCTACAATCTAACATTTTAAAATCTTTCTACAGTTTGAAAACATTATCCAGTAAAAAGTATAAGTGCTTATTATATCTTTGTGTGTGTGCATACAACATGTGTGTGTGTGACCATTTATGTGTGTGAATTTGGGTACACGTGCAGATCTCAGGTCTACCTGCAGTCTTGCCAGCACCCCAGAGTCGATGTCTGTTTGTTGTGTTTCTCTGTAAATGCCATGCTGGCTGACCCAGGGCTCCTGCGGATTCTCTGGGTTTTGTCTCATCTCCTTACAACAGCTCTGGGGTGACAGATGCTACAACATCTGGCTTTTATGTAGGTTTGGGAGACTGGAACTCGGGCTCACAATATATACAGTGAGCTTCTCTTCCCACTGAACCACAGACTCGACTCGGCTCCCCATATCACATTCTCTATGATGTTTGCTTTATCTCTGATCCTTAAAATAGCCTTTCATCAAGTAAATATCATTGGCCAAGGAGGGGTTCTATGTAGGGAAACACAGTTAACAAGGAAGAAAGGCCTAAGTCGGATTTTTAAGTAAATTTTCATGTTTTAAAGGATGTGAGTTCTTAAATTAAAATGGAATGTGTAACCCCTTTCTTATACTTCAACATTAAGTAAAAGCCATTGTCATAAAAAATTTTCTCTTACTACATAAAATGTCTGGCTGACATTCGGGCAAACTGAAATAATGGTCAAAAATCCACAGACACATGGGCCCCAACTGGAGCGCACTTCGGTTCAGATGAGTCCTCACAGAGTAAGCGTTGTCGTTGTCGTGAGAATGCTGGTGGCTTCTTCAAAGAGTCTCATTCATACTCCTGGGATAAAGGCAGAGCAAAGGATGCTGTAATGCCCAACGTAATCTGATTGAGGTAAATGAGCATTTCGGGAGGTGTTTTGATGTCTGTTCCCCATTAAGGGCAGAACAAAGCCAAGGAGCAGCTCTTGCCTCTGCCTCCCACGCACCTCGGCTCACCCCTGTCAATCTTTACCACAACAGATCTTCCTCGTAACTGGCATGAACAGAAGAGTTCCGCCATGCATGTAACTGTAGCTTCAGGCCAAAAAAAAACTTTCCGAGGACCTAGCAGAATTAATAAAAAGAAGAATTGGATAAGGCAGAAAAGAAATTAAACCATGGTATCATTGACTCAGCCCCGGCCTGAACTTATTTTCATCCTATATTTCTTGTCTGGCTTTGACCAAAATATAGAGTGGTCTAAATTTATCTTGGGTTCTCTTTCAACCCACATACTCTCCTCCATTGTCTTCCCAGTAACAGGGCACAACACCCTCGGAGGCAAATCTCTGTTTCCTATTAAACTTGACTAAGTTCTCAGTGTCCTCTGGCCCTTTCAAAGTGGCTAAGTTGAAATAATTGTAGTAAGACCCTTCTAATAAGGACAGATATAAAAGCCCAAAGCCACCCACATCCCACAGGAAAGTAAATGCATTTTAGCAATAATTTGGACTAGAGAAAGATAATTTTTCTGTTCACACAAAAAAGAGGGGGGTATTCTGAGACTAGATGAAGTCAGAATATCTCCCCCTCCCTCTGCAGCTGCAGAGTCAAGGAGCAGGGTGTGAGCCCCTCTCTGTTACTATATATCTCTCTTCTGTATGTTTCCTGAGACAAGCAACTTAATCTTCTCAAGTCCTGGGCTCATCGATTGTGACTTTTATGAAAATGTCTAATTCACCACCGACTTTGTCCTAAACATGAAAAGAACCATGAAACGAAAGCCCTTCCCCCACCTTTGATATTAGCTCGGTTCTGTTACAAGTATTACCGTCTTTATTGTCTAGATCTACCAGTCAGGACAATTCATTTTGTTTTGTTTTAGCCAGTGAGCAGATTCTTTTCTGCTGCCCTGAAAAAAAAAATTCACAGCTTTAGCTCTTTTTAGTTGATAACATTTGCCTAATGAACTACACGTGATAGATTCTTTAAAGTTAATAACCAGGCACAAGGGAAGAAAAGAGAGACCTTGGCATGTGGCCAGGCTGGCATCATGGGCTTTTGTGAAAAAGAAGACAGTTGGATTTCCAGACAGTCCAAAAGAAAAAGAATAATATATGGCCCATATGCCACGCAGGCAGCAGAGAAATGGATACCTATCCTGACAATAGAGACAAGCTGTGGGAGAGAAGGAAGAAGCAGAGGATCTTCGGCTTCCCAGGGATGCTGTACCAAAGAGGGAAAATCAAGTGAAAGAGAAGCTCACAAAGTCCCAGAGTATAAAGGTGGGATCAGGAAGAGCATCCAAACCCCAACAGTTGCCAACGATTCCCACTGGTGTTTAGCGGCCATGAAGATCAAGGGTTGTAAGCACCTTCTAGAGCAACAGTTATTGACGATATCTAATTAATACTTTATTTTAGAACCTCTGAAAACTGTTTCCACACTTACTAGTCTGGATGGTTGTTTCTTTGGCAATCCCAAAGCAGAAGGACTGGTGAGCTAATGGCCACACAGTCCTAGAAAAATTGAAAATGGAGTCCTCCTAATGAGCTTCCGGGACTCTCACAGAGACGAAGCTGACCTTATCTCTGAAAACAACTGTCGTCTATACAGCTTACTCCTATAATGGTTTCAGCATCTCTAATCATTGTGCACATTGACGTGTCTTATTTTTAAGATGTGTCATTATGGGTGAAGGAGATGGCTTGGTGGGTTAAGTGCTTGTCACATAAAATGTCTAGCAACATGGTGGCTTTCTGTAGGCCCAGCAGAGGGATTCTAGGAAGCAGCAATGGGGAACCTCGGACCAAATGGAGTTGTGTAAGCAAGGTAGTTGAGCAAGCCAGTACACCACTCCTATTAAAGACCAGATAGTGAAATAAAGTATGATTGGTGTGGGAGGGTACAGCTCACTGTGGGCAGCACTATCCCCTAGGCAGGTGAGTCTATGCTATAGAAGACTGCTAGCTGAATGAGCCACTAAGCTTTCTGCTTTGGTTCCTACCTTGAGTTCCTGCCCTGACCTCCCTCAGTGATAGATTGTGACCTGAAGCATATGATTAGATAAACCCTTTCTTCCCCAGTTGCTTTTGGTCCTGGTGTTTGTCACAGCAACAGAAATGGAACGCACACATGCTTATGAGTTTACCACTGACTGACTGGATGATGTGTGCTTTTATTTTGGGTGTTTTAGCTTTGAGATGTCTGAGTAAGATGGAAGATGAGAGAATGCTTCTGTGAAAGCCAGTGGAGGAGAGATTCATAATAATTAAAAAAATAGACTTTATCCTGGAGACAGACATGGAGGAAAATCTCTCAGAATCCGTGAATGAAGGGAAAGGAGATGGAAAAGCGGAAACAAAGATGCGCAGAAGCAAGAAAACATGGAGTAAGCCACGCAGCTCCTTGAGGGAGGAAGGGCCTCCCAAGCTGTAAACTCAATGAAGCCAAAGCCCTTGTAACCCTCAGATGCCATTGCAGGCTGTGGTAGACAGTGGTTCCTCCAGCGGACAGACAGCAGTGGAGAGACTCTCATGTTGTCACAGAGAGGCACAGATTCAGAGGCACCATCTTGAGAGAGAGGAGTCTCTTGGGATAGAATACCTAGGGCCCTAGGGCAGGGAATATCCATATATTAGGGTGCTTCTGTGTGGTCTGCTACAACCCTTAGAGCCCAAAGCTAGACTGAAAATTATCCAGCAATTTGGTAGCTCTGAACCCAAAGCTAACATAGAAACTACATTTTAAGATCACTTAGCTGTGTTGTATTGCTATTGAGCCTTAGAACTCTGAAGTTCCAGGGGTGTACATGGCACCCACAGAGCAGCTTCCAGTAGGGCTAGTAATACTCAAGATGCCCTAGAAGTAGAAAAGCAGAGTGTCCAGCTATGTAGATCACAGTGGCCTGGCTACTTCCCACATGCTCAGTGCTCTAGCAAACAATCCTCAGCTAAACACTGTCATCCCATGAGGTGTAATCTTAGAAGGTAAGTATGGCTACAGAGGTCCTGGATACACAAACAAGGATGACAGTCCCTGTGAAGACGGCTGTGGTGAACCTCAGACACTTGTCCAACACAGACTCAGCCATGGCACATAAGAAAGAAAACACAAGAGTCTACAAAATTGTCATAAAATATGTTGGCTCTTTGTTTGTTATATATCTTGAAGACTGATTTTATATATATATATATATATATATATACACACACACACACACACGTCATATATATGTGTATATATATATATATATATATATATATATATATATATATATATATATATATATATATATATGAATTCCTAGTTCCTTCCAGGATTTTATTATGGAGGAATGTTGAACTTTGTCAAAGACCTTTCCTGCCTCTATCAAAGCAATCCTGTGATGTACAATTGTGTTTGTGTCTCAAGGGAAGAGGGACAATTAACACAGACACTCAGAGAAGCAAATGTGATGACAGACTCAGAGCAAATTGAAGACTCTGGACTTTTGGACTGGAGCTATACAACCACTAGCCAAGTGTCTTAGTCAGAGTTTCTATTCCTGCATAAAACATTATGACCAAGAAGCAAGTTGG
>CM052718.1:8652070-8670234 GCA_028551405.1 Uromys caudimaculatus | reverse complement strand
AACACAACATTTGCCTTGTCTGAAATTACCCAGCTTTGGCTGCTGTAGCTTGTAGGTAAAGAATCCTGAACATAGCCGGGCAGTGGTGGCACACGCCTTTAATCCCAGCACTTGGGAGGCAGAGACTGGTGGATTTCTGAGTTCAAGGCCAGCCTGGTCTACAGAGTGAGTTCCAGGACAGCCAGGGCTACACAGAGAAGCCCTGTCTCGAAAAACCAAAAAAAAAAAAAAAAAAAAAAAGAATCCTGAACAATACGTAAACTAAGCCAGTGGAATGTACCATGTGGAATAGGTCCTGCCAGGAAAAGAGATGGCTACGCTGATAATGAGTGTTAATCACAGTTGGATAATGAAATGCATTACTCTTGCCAATGACTGCATCTTTACAAGAAATGCTTGAATGGAGGATCATTTGGGTGATAATCAAAAGCTGTTCAGAAGCCATCCTGCATAGCATCTGTTACTCCTGGCAGAGCACAGGCAGTATTCTCAGTGGACACTTTTGACCCCAGAGACGAAAGAAGGGGCCTGGAGATACAGAAATTTGGGGTGAGCTTCAAACCTATGCTCCCCAGAAGCAGATTAAAATGTTGCCAGACTTAATTCTAAGCAATAAAAATCTCCTCCGGTATTTTGATCACACAGTGCCAGGTCAAATTTCAGTTTAATGTCTTCTAATTTCCTGAAAAAAAAAAAAAAAAGATTATACAATACATTGTTTGTTTTCTTTCTTTTTGTAACTTCTTTCAATATCGTGTCTCGCATCTGGTTCCTTATTTCATATAACTGTTTGTGTGTGTTCTGGCATCCCCACTGGCCTCTTCATTCCTTTAAGGTGACTCTGCTAACAGGAGTTCATTCTACTGCCGTGTACATAATCCAGGGAGAGAGAAAGTTTGTCCACTATCCAGTACAGCATCTCCATAGTTGTCGCGAAAATCAAATGTCCCTTTGAAAGCTTTCCCTTTGTATGCTGAGTGCTTCAAACTTGTAGACAAGTGTTGTGCAGGTTTTGGCCCAAGGAAATGACCCAAAGTTGAAGCTAGAAATGGGGAAAGCATGGGGGTAAATTGGGGACAAGTGCCTGCCCTCACACTCTTTCCAAAAATAAACAGTTTTGAGACTGGTTGCTTTTGGAATACTTACAGATAGATTGCTATACAAACTTGTGGAAGACATTATATCAATACACACACACACACACACACACACACACACACACACACACACGCTTCACTGCTAACACTCTTATCTATCATTTCAGTAGTTGGTTCCACACCTCCTTTTGGGCTTTGCCTTTCCTCTGAATACTCCAAAATCCTTGGCTTAACCAGGAAGAGAAGTTTGCTCTGTCTTCTTCACTCAAGCAGAGAGCGGGATGATTTTGCCATTTCTTGTTCCTACAAAGGGATGGGGATGCTGGAAGATGGTTCAATGGTCTGAGAGACTGTGCATGTCCATTTGTGGCACAGCCTTGTGTCAGCCACTGCCAGTCACAGAGAGACCGTGAGTGCCCTCACCCATGAATACGCTCCACCTCAGTTGCTTCACACTTAATTAGGCAATCTCCCATCCTTTACCATGTTAAAAAATAAATACCCGCATAGCCATCTTCTTGTTCTCCTTTAAAATCTAGGAGGTTTTAGCACCCAATAACCATCTCCTAAAACTCAAAGTTCTGATTTTTTTTTTTTTTTGGCTTTGTTTTTGTTTGTTTTTTCAGATCTTGACAAGATGTCTTCCTGAAACTGATACTCTCAGAATCTCTACATTACTGTCCCTTCCTTCCATTTTCAGTGTCTCCAAGGTGATGTGTTGGTCTGAAGGGATTGCCCAACTGTTTGTAAAATAATTATTCTCACTTTCTCGATGGACTTAGTTGATTCTGTCTTTGAATCAAACACAAGTACCCTCTGTTTATTTTATACTTAGAATGGAGCAGTCTCCATCTCTAAATTCGATTGGTAAGTTGCATGGACTCTCCATTGACTGTGAGTAAGAAGTGGTCTTCATGAACCCTGTTCTATATAGTCCATTTCCTGGGCACCATCAGCCCTCTTTCTCACCCTTGTCTATGTTAAGGTCACATCTTGCCTGTTGCCTTGGAACCAGTGCCTCTTCAGAGGACCACCATGATTTTCCCAATGGCTGCTTCTAATTCACCACTTCTAGGTTTAATGTCACCATCTCAAGAGAGTCCCTCCCTGGATTTTCTCTCTATAGCCATGAATTTCCATATACTTAAAATTTTCAGAAGTCAATCTTAGATGTCTTTCCTCAGGTGTCATCCACCTTGTATTAAAGACGGGGTCTCTCGCCGGCCTGGGACTCACTGAGCAGGCTAAGCTCTGAGATTACAAGCACACGTCACACGCTGGCCTTTTTGTCGTTGGTTCTTGGGTTGGACTCAGGTTGTAATGTTTGCCTTGCAGCTGAGCTGTCTCCCCCGCCCCCAGTGTTCAATTGGGGAGTTTTATTTTCACTCATTTTTGTTTGCCACCTCCATAAATGCTCTTCCTTTGTCATGGCCATTTCTGTGACTTGAGTTGCAAGAAAAGTTGCCACCCCAGAGTGGGCATTCAATAAATGATCATTAAGCAGAGTAGAAGGCATGAGCGTTTTACAACTGCTTCTCTGTGTGACAAATAGAGAATAGGATAAGAAAATGTACAGTATGAGGCCTAGGTATAGTAACCATTATGATCATATAATTAAAGTTAAGCATAGCATACCAGGTTAAGGGCGGCTATGTTCCTAAGTGGCTACTACCAGATGGGTAGCTTGTTCTCGGGCACAGGAATGGCCTCTCCATCTGTCTATACTCTTGGCCTGTTTACTATGTTCTAGAACAGTATCTGCAGTCTAAATAAATATTTACTGAATTAGTCAGTCCATGTTCTCAGCATATCTCTACCTCCAGTAATTCTCTTATCTATATGGAATAAATTCAGTTATAGTAGTTCATAAGGGATAACGTGAGTATAGCTGTATTTTATCCTCATTTTTTTCACTCATAAGAATTACTGAGTATCTATTTAGGTGCTGTGCTAAAAATAACTAGTTAACCAGCTGTGTCCCTGAGATCGAGAAAGGAGTTCAGTCTGATGAGAAACACATTAAGAATTACTGAAAGATTAAGTTACAGGTGGGATGGGTGCTCAGGAATGGATAATGATTATTTTAGAAATTATTGCGCATAATTACTTAAATTTAAATATTTCTCAGACAAAATGTACAGCTTGGTTATTAAAGAAAATAATTTTCCAAAGTAATAGCCGGATAAGAAACAAAGGAAAATTGCAGTTTGGGCTCACATACATTGATTTACTAAATTAGATTAAGTGCAGAACAACTCACATGTTCAAATATTGGTTTTCAGGGATAATTCTTTCTGACTTTCCACCCTCAGGTTCATCAATTGTCTCTGAAGTCACCTAGATGTGGAATGTTTCATTCTACTGTCAAAACAAATATTTTCTCTTTTGAATTGATTGTCTCTCATAACTTCTTTGATGTTAAAGGAACTAAAGAACAACTTTATTTATGAACTGAACCCACCATCCAATAAGAGACATTGGTGTTTTGGATACAAATATTTCCTTATCTTGCACATTGGATACTGTTTGGGTATGTGCATGACTCTACTGTGCTAACATTCCTCCCTGTAGCTTGAACACTTCCACCTTAGTAATGCTAGCATTTGCAGGACTTCCCTGAAAGATCTGTAGGCAGACCTGAATTGAAGTGAAAGACATCTACTATGAATATCTTCTCATAATAAATATTTTTGTGGTGGCCTTTCTGGTTGACATGGGAGCTTCAGATTGTGTCTTTTTTCTATCTGGAAATGTTTTGTTAGAATTTAAAGTCTTTTACAAACAGACATGCAGACGTAAACGCTGAAGATGCAGGAACTTTGAGAAACATTTAAGAATGAAACCGCTAGAAAACTTGACTTTTCCTGGGTCAGAAGGAACCGTTAAATTTTATACAGCTCGTAGCTTATTACCACTACCCAGATAGCCTTCCCTCAATGTATCTTATGTTCCTAAACAAAGTGAATCTTAGTTACTTTTCAATTGCTTTGCTGAAACACCATGACCAAGGCAACTTATAAAAGAAAGTGTTTAATTTGGGGCCCATGCTTGCAGAGGGTTAAAGTCCATGCCATCATGGTGGAGAGCACAGTAGCAGGCAAATAGCATGACGCTCAAGGTCACATATAGATCAACAAGCACGAGGCAGAGAGAGTTAACTGGGAATAGCATGGACTTTTGAAACCTCAAAGCCCACTCCCAGTGACACACTTCAACAAGGCCACACCTCCTTATCCTTCCCAAACAGTTCCACTCTACTGAGACCAACCATTGAAACATATGAGCCTATGGGGCCATTCTCACTCAAAGCACCACAAGGAGTATAGATACATTGCTCCATTTGAGAACACATTCTGTATGTCCATGTGTTAATGATATAACATCTACAGCTCAATTACACAATGTTTTCAAATCAATTCTATATGAATGTATTGACCTATGGACACTGGCAAACACTCCTTATTTGCTCTCAGTTTTCTATCTGCTCCCTCTCCTTCCTCCTTATTCTCATTCATCTTCTCTCAAAAACATCATTTACATGTAATGTGCAGAAGATTCCCTACCTGCTCTTGCCTGTTAATCCCAGTTCCTAGTTCCAGTCCACAGAGCCTATTATACATTAATAGTAATAACTAATGATAATTGATAATTGTTTTAGTCATGGTTTCTATTCCTGCACAAAACATCATGACCAAGAATCAAGTTGGGGAGGAAAGGGTTTATTCATCTTACTCTTCCACATTGCTGTTCATCACCAAAAGAAGTCAGGACAGGAACTCACACAGGGTAGGAACTTAGAGGCCATGGAGGGGTGCTGCTTACTGGCTTGCTTCCCCTGCCTTGCTCAGTCTGCTTTCTTATAGAACCAAAGACTACCAGCCCAGGGATGGCACCACCCACAATAGGCTGGGCCCTACCCCATTGATCACTAATTGAGAAAATGTCTTACAGCTGGATCTCATGGAGGCATTTCCTCAAGGGAGGCTTCCTTTCTCTGTGATACTCCAGCTGTATCAAGTTGACACACAAAACAAGCTAACACAATAATATTAATAGTATAACATTAACTATATTATATTAATGTATATAATGCAATATTAATTATAATTATAATAATTAATTATTAGTAGTAACAATTTCTTGTGTATCTTTTCAATTTTATTGTATGTGTGTGATATGAATACAAATGGAATGCATATTCTTACTGTTTTTCTCCTGAAATGAAATTTTCATCTGTGTGTGTGTGTGCATGTGTGCATGTGTGTGTGTGTGTGTGCGTGTGCGTGTGTGTGCGCGCGCGCACATCGTGCATGTGTGTGCACAGGTGCCTAAATATGAGTAGTGTGCCAAAAAATCTGGAAAAGAGGTCAAGAGAGAAAAGATAGGTGCTGAGCTTGGGAAGATGGAAGGCAAAATGTCATGTATAGCAGAAAAGCAGCAAAGACATTGGCAATGTTCCAAAGAAGAAAAAAAGCCGTGGGAGAAGGGGTCTGCTAAAACACACTTGGCTTGGAAAGCCATGTTTAATTATTAGAGTGTAATTATCTTTATTTATATATAAAATATACATATTATATTTAATATAACGTATGCAAACTTAAAAATAAATAAATGAACAAAACGTATGTACACTGTTGGGCATCTCCTTCCTTTTGCTTACTATAGTGGGAGTATTTTCTTTAGTAGAACACAACTTCTTTATATTTCTGACAACACAGCATTGCATATTATGTGTGTCATAGCTCAAGCTATTTTATAGAGATGAATGTTTCCCTTTTTTTACTGCTTCTAGTGTTTCTGCAGTTGAGAGTAAGTACGTATCATTTCTCACTTCTCACGTGTGCAAATATTTCTGTAAGATACGTTCCCAGAAGCAGAGCTCCTACTGAGAAGTAAATGTGTCTGTATTTTACAGACTTTGCTAAATGACTTTGATAATTGCAACTATGTATCATTTTGCAAGCAGTGTATGAAGGTACATGCATACCCCCCCCCCCGCAGACCTACCAGAAGAGTCTAACAATGCTCTAGAAATTTGTGCCGACTAATTGAGAAAATTATTTTAACATCCATCGCCTCTGTATCAGTAAACGTTAGCATCTTCTTTTCAGCTTTCAACCCACTTACATATTGTTTTCTATAAATTGTTCATCCATATGGTTAAACATGCTCCGCACTTTATGCCTCTTTTCCTTGCATCTCATTGATTTCTGCCTCACCAACGTATAGGTCCTCCATATATTTGAGGAAGTTAAACTAGTTTTGTCTGTAACACAATTTTCTCATATTGTTTCCCAGTGTGCTGTTTCTGTCTCACGCTATTTATGGTTTACATTTTGGCAGAATCACACAGGAGTTTTATCATCCAGTTTTTACTTCTAATATGCTATTTGCTTTTGAGAATACAAAACAAGGCCTTTTCCACACCAGTATTGCATAGGAATTAACTCTTCCATGTCGTCTTCGCTTAAATATACCTATGTTTTCACATTTAAATCTTTGATACTTATCCTATACTCTGTGGCACAGATACCATTTTATTTCTCCAAATAGTAACAAATTATCCCACCACTTTCTTTGAATAATGTACTTCTCCCCCCTCCCCATTTGCCTTGAGATGTGTCTTTTGAACTTATTCAATTTCTGAATGCATTTGGGTGTTTCTGGGCCTTCTGCCCCACTGATATACATGACTGTGCTCCACTGACTATTGAGGTATCAGTCAGGGTTCTCAATAAAATTAGAGCAGCGTGAATGGGCCGTTTTGCAGAAAGAGACTATTTTATGGTTTGGGCTCACACAGTTAAGGAGGCTGAGAAATCTCCCCATCTACCTGTGTGATCCAGAGACCCAGAAGAGTAACCAATGCAGGTCAAATACGGACAACTGGTGACATAAATTCCAGCCACAATCTGAAGATCCAGGAATAGGATCATCAGAAGTACTAGATAGCCAATGCCTGTCCTTGCGTTGCAGCAATGGGGCAGAGTGTGAATATGCCTGTGGCGGTTTGAATATGCTTGGCCCAGGGAGTGGCACTATTAGGAGGTGTGGCCTTGTTGGAGTAGGTGTGGCCTTGTTGGAGTAGGTGTGGCCTTGTTGGAGGAAGTGTGTCACTATAGGCATGGTCTTTAAGACCCTCATCCTAGCTGCCTGGAAGTCACTCTTCTAGTGGCCTTTGGAACAAGAGGTAGAACTCTCAGCTCCTCCAGTGCCATAGCCAGGATGAAGGATGAGATAAATGTATAGTTTTATATACATATATACATATATACACACACATATATACACACACATATATACATATATATAGGTTCCTTGTTTCACATGTGTTTTTTAAAGATTTATTTATATATTATGTATTTGTATATTATTTGTATATTATGTATTACGTATTCTGCTTTCCTGTATGCCTGCAGGCCAGAAGAGGGCATCAGATCCCATTACAGATGGTTGTGAGCCACCATGTGGTTGCTGGGAATTGAACTCAGGACCTCTGGGAGAGCAGTCAGTGCTCTTAACCGCTGAGTCATCTCTCCAGCCCCAGTGTACGTTTTTAATATATCCTGAAAGTGCAGCATGGTCTAAGGCACGAGATGCTTTGTCTTCATACACTCTTCCACTCTCTCTGGCTGTGTGTAGTATACAATTTAATGTATATAATGAGCAAGGGGTTTTCAGTTGGGCTGAGGCCTCTAATCCCTTAACACAATGCAGGATACTTTTAGTAACCCTGGGGTGGAATCTGGTGTTTTTAGGGAATGAAGACAGCTAGAGGCAGTTATAGTTCAAGGTTCAAAATTAGGATTTCCACTTCATTCTGGATCCTAGTTACAGGATAAATGACTGTGCACCCCAGTCCCTTGCTCATATTGCTAATACACTTACACCACACATATGGCAGTGCATTCTACTCTGTAAAGTTGATCCCAGAAATTTCTTCTCAAGATACCATAAACCTAATGAGTAATGAATAGTGGTTGGTGGCACTTCCTATTTTGGTCATTAACTGAGAAAAGTCTTACACTGAACATTCATTCAAACTTACAAAGTCGTTCAGGCCACAATACTGCCGAGCCAGTAAAAAGCACTTACCACCCAACCTGACAGCGGAGTTCCTTCCCAGGGACCCACATGGTGGAAGGAGAACTCATTCCCTTGAGTATCCCTTGACTCAAGCTGTTCCTTGAGTGTTACACAGACATCATGGCATCCACACCCAGTACAGAAATGAATGACCGTTGTGAGGGGAGCCCAGCGAAGACCACCACAGGGACACTGCAAGAGCCAAAAAGATAGCATTGCGAGCTGGTAGCTGCATTGGAGCTTACCCAAATCATGCTGCCCCAAGACTTACAACCCTTTGTCTTTTAGACACAAAAGTCACATCTGGTCGTGACACGTCAGTTAGCAAGAAGCAGAACTACAGAAGCCAAAAAACTATAGAGTGTCTTTGTGCTCGTTTTGGCAGGCGTTGGAGCCTACGTGATGGTTTTAAGATGGGAATGGTGTCCCTAACATGGCGTCAAGGTCTGCGGGCCTGTTACAATGTATAAGTTCAAGTTAGAATGTTAGCCTACTTAAATAAACAGGAAAATTAAACCCTTACAGGTGTGATAAAGTGATCAAACCCCTCAATTCACAACAAATGGGACTGCCTGCACCAGACTGGGCTCAACGGTATCCTGTCATGGAAAAGGGAGGAGCTCAAGGGGCCCACCCCTCCCTGAAGATATATCTAAGCAATTAATGGTTAATGTGGGAGAGAGAAAGATTCTCTTCAGTCACGTAGATACTAGCATGGTGTTCATGGTACTAAATCAACTCCTCAGCCATGCTACCGCAAGCAAAGGTACTTGTACTGATTAGGTCATATTCTTCTCTCTCTCTCTCCTCTCTCTCTCTCTCTCTCTCTCTCTCTCTCTCTCTCTCTCTCTTTCTCTCAAAGGGAAAGAGGAAGAAAATGAACCAGTAAGTATAGGAGGAGACAAAACAAAGTAACAATGGGTAAATGTGTTTGCAATACACTCTTTACATTATTTACATTCATGGGAAGTGTCATATTGAAACACAGTTTGGGGTATATTTAATATATATTAATAAAACATCTAAAATTATGTTTATAAAATTGTTTTCATAGGTTCTCTTCATTTCATTATTTTTGTTAATTTACATATTACGTATTTATGGTATACAGCATGTTTTAAAAACACAAACACATTGTGGAACAGTTAAACCAAGCCAATTACTTCGCTGCCTTGTTACCAAATCTTTGGTTTGTAGTGAGGAAAAAGCCTACTCTCACAATTTCTAGGTCCAGACTATTATTACCTACAGTCACCATAATGCTTTAAAGCAGATATTTTGAACCAATTATCTGAGTCTAACTGAAGTTTCGTATTTTGACCAACACCATCCTAGTCCCTGGTGTCAGCAAGCCTCTGGTAACCATCCCTTACTCTTCGCTTT
Organism: Uromys caudimaculatus; assembly: GCA_028551405.1. NCBI lineage: Eukaryota > Metazoa > Chordata > Mammalia > Rodentia > Muridae > Uromys > Uromys caudimaculatus. The sequence goes on along the minus strand of CM052718.1, from coordinate 8,660,668 downwards.
CATAATCAACCTTTGAAGCTCCATGTACAAGTGAGACCATGCAGTATTTTCTGGAGAACCAACTACCCCCGCCAGGTGACCTCTGACCGCCACACCCACGCCATGCCCTGCCCCCCGGGAAATAATTCTTTTTTAATGGATTTAGCTCGACTTGTTGGAGATTGCTCATTGAACATGGGGCTGTTAGCAGAGAGGAGATCTGCCACTGATCGCCGCAGGTAAAAATGGCACTTTTTGCAGCATAAAAATGTTGCTCCCTTAGTTTGCAGCCCCAAGGATGGAGCAACAGCGCCAATGGGCCTGACCCCCCGCCCCCCGTCATTCTGGAGTTTGGACCACCAACCAAAGAATACACATCTATGGACCCATGGTTCGGACCACATATGTGGCAGAGGATGGCCTTGTTGGCCATCAGGGAGAGAGGAGAGGCCCTTGGGCTTGAGGGTGTCAGAGGCCCCAGTAAAGGGGAATGTCAAGGTGGGAATATGGGAATGGGTGGGTGGGTGGGTGGGAGGTGGAATTCCCTCATAGAGGCGGGGAGGGGGAAGGGATAGGGGGTTTCCAAAGAGGAGACATTGGAAATGTAAATAAAGTATCAAAAAGAAAAAAAAAAAGAAAAAAAATGTTGCTCCCTTAATGCAATTAGAATTTACTTTTTTTGCAAAAATCATAGGCAAACATCCAATGTAGTATAGCTGCAGAAAATCATGATGATTTTTATTTATAGATTAAAAAATGTCCCTCTCTGCATTTCAGGAGGAAAAAAATCAACAATAATCAAACAAAGAGAAAACCAGGAGTCGTTTACAATCTAAGCGGGGGAGGGGAGGAACAACCAAAGCTAAAATTAAAATCCTGTTGTACTGAGAACTGAGAATTCTGACTTACCCAGTTTAGGAAAACACCACAAAGGCTTCTTAGAATCGGGTGACGTGGTATAAAAGCATAAAGAATTGGACTCTGTACCCATCCACTCACCGCCCTGCCCTGTTGCCCAGACGCTTCCACTGGAGAGGTTCTTAGATACCATCCCTCCCTTCCCTTTTAAAGTAACGGAAGAGCTCGTGCTTTGAGTTCATGTCCAATTCTCACCCTCTATTTGTAACATAATAACATCTTGAATTTGTGTGTTTTCACATATTTATCTGATACAACATATCCAGGTCTGAGAAAAAAAAAGGGGTGACTAAGGTTGCTTTAAACCTGAGGCTATCACAACAGAGACATCTGGTGGATTGCTACAGTTACACACCAATGCCACGGTACAGCCAGTTTTCTAGGTGAGGAACTCAGCTTGGTAGTGTTTCTCAAATTTTTACCACCAATGTCCTGCTCTCCAATTGCTACTGGATCCTCCACCATCAGCATCTTTGAGGTGGCTCTCCCTTTCGCCAGCTAAATTAGATTTTTGAAGGATACAATTCCATCATATGAATGTAGAAATACAGTTATTCACATGAACATGCGTTAAGTGGGACAGTAAGTCCAATAAAGTAAGGTCTCACTCCATTCTGGGTGCTGTGGCTTGCTGGGGGTCTAACTGCTGGCGCCGTAACTAAGCAGGTGACCTGTAGCTTCTATTGAAAAGGTGAGCCTGCCTTCAGGTCCCTCCCCTTGGAGCTCAGGAACAACCCAGTGGCAGAGCAAAGGAAGGATTGTGCGAGCCTGAGCAGTCCAGGACACCAGGAGAACACAGTCCACAGAATCAGCTAAGCAGGCCTTATAGAGACTGAAGGAGCAGTGTCAGAGCCTATGTGGGTCAGCAGTAGGTCCTCTGCATACATGTTATGGTTGTTAGCCTTGGTGTTTTTGTGAGATCCCTAATAGTGACAGTGGGCAGTTTCTGACTCTTTTGCTTGCTCTTGGGATGCTTTTCCTATTGGTTTGCCTCATCCAGTTTTGATATGAGTGTTTGTGCCTTGTGTGTAACTTGTCAAGCCATGTTCAGTTGATATGCCTGGGAGGCCTGCTCTTTTCTGAAGGAAAACAGATGGAGAGGGGAAGGGGGTCTGGGAGGAGCGGAGAGAGAGGAAACTGTGGTTTGGATGTAGTGTATGATGGAAGAATTAACAACAACAACAATAATAATAATAAATAATAGTGAATCAGCAAATACCAGTCATGCATATAAACTAGGATCAGTCAGCTTGCTTCTTCTTTAAGCAGAACACCTGGTGGAAGGACTAGAGAAGCTAGCTCTGAATAAGGACTAAGCCTTGTCACTAAGCTTTTTCTGTGACATTTAGAATCAGCTCAGGTATCAGTTCAGTTTCCTAAAAGCTATAACGATTTTAATATATCCCTGTGGTACATACTCTAGTATGTGAATGACTCCAGAATGGTTTGGATCTTCTACTGAGTTTGGCATCTCAGAAAGAATACTATTTCTCCCTCAAGACATCCTCCAAGTGCCTGCTCAGCAGCTGAAGACAATATTAAGTTTGTAGACACAGAAATTATTACCCCAGAGCTTGCTCTCAGAAGGCACATACTGGCGAAAGCCAGGACCTAGTGTCCTGGCTTTGTTTATGTCAACTTGAAAGCAGCTAAAGTCATCGAAAGGAGGGAGCCTCAATCGAGGAAATGCCCCCATGAGATCCAGCTGTAAGGCATTTTTCTCAATTAGTAATCAATGAGGGGGCACCTAGCCCATTGTGGGTGGGGCCATCTCTAGGCTGGTGGTCCTGGGTTCTATATGAAAACAGGCTGAGCAAGCCATGTGGAGCAAGCCAATAAGCAGCACCCCTCCATGGCCTCTGCATCAGCTCCTGCCTCCAGGTTCCTGCCCTGCTTGAGTTCCTGCCCTCAAGGCTTTTGATGATGAACTGTTTCATGGAACTCTGAGTGAAGTAGACCCTTTGCTCCCCAACTTGCTTTTGGTCCTAGTGTTTCATCACATCAATAGTGACCTTGTCTAAGACACCTAGGAAGCATGATCAAGTTTAATTCCATATTGCATCTTGTCTGATCTGAGACAGGTAGGTCACTCAGATATGCTCCAAACTACCCAAAGAAGAAAATATTACATTTCTGATGGGGCTTGGGGGGAGTATGGATTAATATGAAAGATACTTATATAACACTAAAAAATGTTAACTGTGTCGAAAGTTACCGAGATTTCAGCTTTTACAACTTACCAAACAAAACAAACAAACAAAAACGAGGCAATTGTATCTTTATAAAAAGTGACGTGGCTCTCAGCTCATTGGGCTGAGCACTTGCTTAGCGTGAACAAGCCGAGGGTTCACACCCCCTCCCCGTTTAATACAACAAAACGCCTCAAAGTTAAACCTGCTAGCTCTCCTGGTCCTTATGCACAATTAGTCTTCAATGTAACCTTAGTAATTAAAACTAGAGCAAAACTTATGCTTATGAAGTTACGAACTGCCCCATAAAACCTGTAAAAATCAGAGACGTCATCAACTGGCTCTCAAGACATCATAAGGTCCTTGAATTTAAAAAATTATCATATCGGATACTGTTATATGGAACGACTTTTGGTATGAGTAACAGCTAAATAATGTTATAGTAATGGTGGATAACTAAGTTATGCTTTCTCTGGCTCCATTTACTGTAGAAGAAATCTAAGCTTACAGCGCCACCTACCGGCCAAGAAAAGAATATTAATGACAGCACATTTTAATAATGCTTTGGTGTTTTCTAATAAACGCTATTTAAAAGAACACTAGATTAAGTTTTATATCATTTATTTTCATATTTAATTCACAAAATATAATTTCTCTGAGGAAATTAAAATGTCCCTCCCATCCCAAGTTTTACTACTCAATAGAATATCACTTTATTTTCAATTGTCACTAAAATTGTGAAAGCAGTTTTAAAAACTAATGGTGCCATGATATCCAACTTCATTTGTATTTTGAGATTGCTGAAGTATCTGTGGTGGGTAATCTCAATTGTCCATTTGAAGAGATTAGACTCACCTGGAAGACAATGACCCTTGACACACGTGTAAGGCATTATTGTGTTTAGAGTGATTGGGGCAGGAAGCCTCACCCACAACAGGCGGCGCCACTCCCAGCGCTTGGACTCACCCACAACAGGCGGCGCCACTCCCAGCGCTTGGATCCTGAACTGTATAAAAAGGAGACTCTGAGTGACAAGTATCCACTGTTCTCTGCTTCCTGACTGGTGACCAGCGCCCTCAGGGACCCTGTTGCCATGACTTCTCTGCCATGACAGACTACACCTTGGGCCTGGAAGCCAGAATAAACCCTTTCACCTTTAGATTGCTTTTGTTAAGGTTTTTCATCACAGGAGCAGAAAGGTAACTAAGATGATATGTAATATCACATATCATGTAATAATCTGTCATATATATGGCCATTACATATATATTTAGTCATTACATTACACACACACACACACACACACACACATATATATAGATATAACATTTTTAAATTGAACACTCTTCATCTTAAGAGAGTGTCATTTTCTTTTCTTCTCTTCCAAGTTGCACCTGCAGACATGTAACAGCTGTGTCAGGCCTCTTTTCAACACACCGTACTCACATTAACCGATGACAGTAGTATCTGTGTTAATGTCCCCTTCTGTGACTGCTGAGCAGGAAGCACAAGATCTTGAATAAACAGTAGAGCCAGGGCTCGAGCTGGGTGGGGCAGCTGGTCCCCAGGGGCTATGGTTTTTTTTAAACATTATTATAATTATTTTTAACTTTAAAGGATGTTTAAAGAGCTACAAATATAGCTCAGAGATTGTGCTTGCTTAACATATGCAAAGCCCTGGAACTGCACTTCGTTAGCATTAAAATATGCTTCTCACTGCAAACATGGCATGTGTAAAATATGTGTGTGGCTCCCTTAAAACAGCATCTTCTAATGCTACTAAATTTCCATCAACAACTTTAGTCACTACATGTTTGCTAACAATCTGACTCAACTCCTCTTACTTGGTATTTATGGGTGGACTTTGAACTGCCTTCTGATTCGCTCTATACAGAGCAGTGGACCCCCTATCACTGTGACCCCTTAATACAGTTCCTCAGGCTGCAGTGACCCCCCCAACCATAAAGTTATTTCATTGCTACTTCATAATTGTAATTTTGCTATTGTTACGAACCATAATGTAAACATCTGAAATGCAAGATATCTGATATTTGACCCCCAAAGGGGTCATGACCCTCACAGGTTGAGTTCCACTGATACAGAAGACATGCAACAAAACCACGTTTTGCATTCCATAGAAAACTTTTGCTTTTTTTGGATGTTATTTCCTGGTTCCAATATTCACTAAATGGGTAGAATTTAGCACAGACATACAAAAATCCGTTGTTGTTGGTCTGCAATACTCCATATGGATTTTTAAATTTCATCACAATATGTTACTAGCAATGAAATGATCATCGGAGAAAGTCTTCCTGATAAATAAGTCACCTCTCTCTACCCAAACTTAAATGATATAACGCTGTTAAAGATGACTTATGGTGTGGGACAATTAAAGCAAACTGACACACTCCAAATGGACAATATGATTTTTTTTTTCGCAGCATAAAACACAGAGACATTTCTGTAGTAACATAGGAAATCTAGAATGTCTTTATTTTCAAAGAGACTCAATACCATTTCCAATGTCATTGGTATGTGTCAGAAATAGAACGTGGGTACAGACAGGAGTCTAAAATCTGAGTTTTAGGTGACAGAAAACATAACGAAGAGTTAGGGGAATAGGTAAAAAATAGTATAAAATTTTTAATTAAAATCTTCAGTTTTCCTAAAACATGATTTCATAAATACATTATGAGAACAGATATTGCCCTTGCCTGGTGTTACACCAGCCATTTCATGCCAGAAAAGACGGCAGCGATGAAGAAATGCTTCTCTGGTCCCGTCACCATGGTCTGCATCTCTCTTAAGTGTGGCGCACAGCAAGCGAGAGCTCAGAGCGGTGCTCCAAAGACCTGGAACTTTCATGACTGGAGCAAACATCTCTGAAGCATAACCTTAAAGACCACAGTCATATAGCTTTAAACTTAGACACCAGTGCTTACATTAATACATCACACCCAGCCTCTCAGGATACTGTGAAAACTGACGAACAGCAACCGCGAAGCTCAAGGCGGAGGAACCACAGCTACCCTTGCTTCCGAATGCCAGGCACGCGCCTACATCAGGGTGTGGGTTTAAATGTCCCCCTTCATCATTTCCCTCAGACAAACTGTAGCGTAACAGGAAGCATCGAGGTCGAAGGACAAGGACAGCGCTGAGGCTGTATCGTCGACGTGGGGACCTTCCACTCGAGTCTCAGCGGCGTCAGGATGGACTAGCCAGTGTGACACATTGTGAGGGTGTTTCACCATGTGCCTGTAGCATCCGGGTACATTCAGCTTTAGGGAGGGCACCCTGAACCTACAGGCCTGCAGTCCGTCCTTGCAGAGGACTCCTTGGTACCACCGCCCAACTTTGTTCTCTGGGTACTGAACGTTGTATCCAAGCACAGGCAGAACCACCTGGGAGGGCAGGGAGAAACCACAGCCTGTGGGTTAGCCTTCGGAAAGACAGGCGACCATATCTCTCACCTGTATGACTGGGACCCAGCTTTGGAAAAACAGCGTCAGGTTATAAATAGAACAGTTGACCTGAGACGTGGTTTGAGTATTACCTAGGCTAGCTATAATGTTTATCTGATAAAGAAAAGGGCTAGCTAAAACCAGAGTCACGAGAGCTGTGGTAATCGGCTTGTTCAGGTATGGCTGGGCAGACCACAATTCAAAAACACAGACGCAGAAGCTGGGATATAGAAAGATTCAACAAAAGCCACACAGATACTGTGCGACGCTATTCACGAGGACATTTTTTTCAAGGGTAGAGCACGGTAAGATAAAATGAAAATCGGTGACTCTCGTGAGACAGGATTAACGCAACCCTGGAAATAGGATTAATGGTCAGACACCAGGAAACACTGGAGGAAGACATAAACTTTGCGAAATCTGAGGGAGACATGAACTGCTCTTACTAAATTTCTCAATGTTTGTTCGCATGACTATATATATTTACCAGAAGCAAGCATAACTTAAATTATTAGGATGTAAATAATAGTATAATAAATCTGTTATAAGCATAAATTTATTAAAGAAGCATAAATTATTAGGATATAAATCATTACTTAATCTAAAAGTTGCCTAAGAAGGGAGGTCAGATACGACTCCAGCAGACAACGCTTATTTAAATGTAATTGATAGAAACTTGTGACCACGTTTACCTGGTGCAGTGCATATGTGTTGGCTAATTCCTCTTCTTTGGTCACCAGATGAACCTAATTTTATAAAACACAATGGAAGTGAGTGGTAACTAAATGTTCAAATTACCTCACTATTCCCTGACTCTGACTCATACGCTGAATATGCATAGCTCACACACGATCTCTTTATAACCACGTGTCTCCAGAGAAGCCCACTACAGAAAAACAGACCAATCCTTTCTGCATTGACTACACACTACTGAAGCGGGCGAGCTGTTTCCTCCGTCACCAGTGAATTATGCTGAACTGAACATCTGCTTCTGCAGAGCCAGCCCCTACCTTCAGACACCCCGCCCCCAGGAAACACAGCAGTATTTTACCCAGCATGCTGTTTGCCTGTATTTGTTTCAGAGAAGAGTAGTAGGCATCAGAGACAGGAAGGGAGGCAGCAGGTGTGTGATATATTACTATTGAAATCCTTTGCTCACAGCGTCACAGAATACACAGTTCTTAGCTGGAGAGATGCTTAGCTGTGAGGAGCACTTGCAGAGGTTGGTACTGGAGACACAGCAGTGCCTGAATAAATCATGGGTTTCAGACATAGGGCCGATAAATTCATGCTGGGTTCTCTTTTAATTAGTCTGAGGTAGATTTCTATTACCTGAAACTAAAACAGTGTGTGTGTCTGTGTCTGTGTCTGTGTCTGTGTGTGTGTATTCCAGCATTAACCTAGATGAAGCTTTCTTTAGGCTCAGTCGACCTTTCCTCTAGTTTTAAAGTGCTGGGCCGTGATGAATCTCTATTAGCTGACTCCTAGATCTACATTCTGGTTCCTCCAGAGGAGACCCACTTAGACTCCTGGGTCTTCTTAGGCACATTGCGTTGGTGATTCTGAATTTTTCCTTTCCCATCTGAGCCTCAGCTATCATTCCTATAGAATGGGAGCTAAAGGACGGGATATCTGAAATCCTTTACTCCCCTAAAAACCTAACAATTTTACAGTGCACAGGGTGAAGTATTGCTCAGGGCCTTGTCCCTGTTTTTAACCACGTTTTGAAGCTGACTTGAGATAATGTCAGAGAAAAGGTTTTTTGTTCTTTTTGCTTCACACTCTTATTTGAACTTTCTCACGAGACGTACAGGATCCAGCTTCACTAATTAGTTCAAACTCACAGAGGTAAAAGTGCCAGCAGGGCGGGGAAGAAATAGGGAAAGCAAGTTTTGTAGCATCCCATATTCTCATAGCATCATTACGGAACTTTCTTTAGGGGAAAGCTGAGAGAAAGCTGAAGAACACATTCTGGATGAGGAGGTGAGGGAGGGATGGAGGGAGGGAGAGAGACAGAGAGAGAGAGAGAAAGAAAGAGAGAGAGAGAGAGA
>CM052718.1:8570680-8651570 GCA_028551405.1 Uromys caudimaculatus | reverse complement strand
ATATAACGCCGCCATGTTGGCCCCCGCGCGGTTCTCCTTCTTTCTTCCTTACTATCAACAACAACATTAAAGTTGAACTGCAGAAGAAGCCTGCCGCGTGTCCGCGTGTCTTCTTGCTGGCGAGAGGCACGCGCGCCTCACAGCCTGCCTTGCATGCGAAAGGTCTTTAATCCCGCCCTGACATTTCACCTATGTCTTTGTGAACTGCTGCCACATAAAACCAAGCCCACATCCTTCCACATTCAAAGGTCTCACACCAGAATCCTTTCCCTGTGCCACGTGCATGTGTGCACACTGTTAACTGTCTGCTAGATGAATTTATAAGACATGCTCACTGGAATCTCTTTCTATCCTTCAAGTAAGATATACAGACCAATGAACCCTGGACCTGTCCTCTGACATTTCATGGGATCCATTCAGCCCTTAAAGCGGGATTCTCAAGATACATTCTCCATCCCAAATCGGCAGGAAATGCTTCCTGGGGGAACTGAGGAAATCCCACGCTAAGCCTTCTGAATCCGAAACTGAAACAGGACTCAGAAAACAGGTTGCAGTGTTTTGAGAGGTTACAGTGCTTTGCTGGAGTGTGAGCACACCTGCCTGATGAGCCAAGTGTGCAGAGTATCTCTTCTCCCAAGCCTGACAATAGATCCATCTCACCTCCAAACCCTTAATTACGGCTGACATTATTCTGAGAACAGAAACGCCATTATTCTCAAAACCGATCAAGCACAAAACAACTGCTTCAGCTTTACACATGCGTAACTGTTCAACATAAATGTCTTTTTATGCATACTTAAGCAGTTCCTTTGCACATTGAGCATAATATGCAAGGCTTCTTCTTTCCCCAAACAATCAGTCCACATATTCTTTACAATAGCTCTAGGACCAGATCCAGTTATTCAAATTATTCACCTTTCACAAATTTTATACACACACACACACACACACACACACACACACACACACAAATGATGAGTTTCAAAGTCACCTGTATACGTGGGTTTTCTTCTCTCACATTCCGGATGAGATCTCTTTCCAAGTGCTTTTTCCCGAAATCTCACGGTTATGGCTGTGTTTGGGTTCCCAGCACTGTGGTTCTGCCCAGGAAAAGACTTGGTTTCCACCAGGTTTCCAAACTTCTTGTTGAGAAAATGGTGCACGGCCTTCCTGTGATCCTTGTTTGGATCTGGTTTGAAGGTAAACTTGGAATTTTCTTTCTTTGCGTCCAAATATTTGAAAAAGCCAAGAGCGTCTTCTTCAGACACCAAATGGCAGAGTTCTTTATACTCCCGGTTCGGTTTTACAATGACTTCACTGCTGTTTCCTATGGTTATCAAAAAGGGAAATTTCTGCCTAACAGCACTGTGCAGAACAGCCCTTTGGTTTTTGTCAAGGATCCTGCCTAGGGACAATTCAGGAGATTGTTCAGTTAATTCGGTTTGGGAATTCCACATCCCTTTGATGTCATGGGCAAACTGATCCAGTGATGTGTGAGTTTTTTCATCTAAAAGTGAACTTAATAAATCAACACTTTCTTCTTCACACTTAGAAGTCACACCGTTGACATTGTTTTCTTTTTCTGAACCAGACTGATGGCGTTGGTCACAATCCAAGCATTCAGGCTGGATCTGGTCACCATCTGAGCACCCAAACTGGATCTGGTCACCATCTGAGCACCCAGGCTGGTTCTGGTCACCATCCAAGCACCCAGGCAAGTCAGCAGCTCCTTCATTATTTTCTTGTTCTAAGGATACATTCTGAATATTTAGCTTTGGCTTTTTGACAAAATCACTCGGTTCAGATTTTATTTTACTAATTTCATAAAGAGATTCATTGGTGGCCTTGCTGACTAATTGTCCCTGTTCATCGATCTCGATAACAATGAAGTCACCGGGTGAGGTTTTTATACTGCCCTGAAAGCCAACGTGGTCGTTGATGAAACACAAGGAGTTAAACCTGATTCCATCATCTGTGTCCTCTTCCATTCTTCACAGTGCCTACAAGAGAGACAGTGCACTCAGCTACCAGAAACGGTTGGAGATAAGAAGAATCAAAGTTGTCACCAAGATCCACTCAGTTCTCTCTCTCTCAAGTCTATGTTCTCTAAAATACTAATAACTTGTTTTATGGATACGTGTGTGTGTGTGCACACGCGCGCGTGTGCGTATTCTACTTGCCTATAGTAAGCAGAGTTAACAGGCCAACTATTTGTGGCCTAAGTGGCAATCTGTATCTTCATTTCCCATTCACTCCAAACTTCTATTATCCAGAATTAAGATGGGTCAATTTGGGGCTGCAGAGATGCTACTGTGGCAGAGGACACAGGTTCAGTTCCCCAGCCCCCACCTGGCACCTCACAACCATCCCTAACCGCAGTTCCTGGGCATCTATTGCCTCTTTCTGACCTCTGCCACCCACTGGCCCCAGGCACACCCGTGGTGCGCATGCATACATATACAAAAAATGCATATGATATAATAAACCTATTAAAAATCTTTAAATTTGCCAGGCTATGGTGGCGCACACCTTTAGTCACAGCCCTTAGGAAGCATAAGCAGGTGGATCTTTGTGAGTTCAAGGCCAGCCTGGTCTACAAAGCAAGTTCCAGGACAGCCAGGGCTACACAGAGAAATCCTGTCTCAAAACCAAACAAACGCCGGGCAGTGGTGGCGCACACCTTTAATCCCAGCACTTGGGAGGCAGAGTCAGGCAGATTTCTGAGTTCGAGGACAGCCTGGTCTACACAGTGAGTTCCAGGACAGCCAGGGCTACACAGAGAAACCCTCTCTCGAAAAACCAAAACAAACAAACAAACAAACAAAATGTTTAAATTTGCTAGGTGGTGTGACACACACATTTAATCCCAGCACACAAGAGGCAGAGGCAGGAAGATCTTTGGGAGTTCAAGGGCAGCCTAGTGTACAGATCAAGTTCCGGGACAGCCAGAAGCCAGGGCTATACAGAGAAACCCTGTCCCAGAAAAACAAACAAAAAGTTAAAATTAATAAATAAAATGGATGGACTTCAACTTTATCTGAAAAATAGTATCGTTAGGACTACAAAGAAGAGAAAAGAAAATCGGACTGTTTTTACAATGATTGTCATTCCTGGAGCCTCAAAATCTCCTGGAGCTAACTTCAGAGACCGTGGTAGTGTTTTTATCCATTGGAAGTTGGATCATGAGGAAGGATAAGAAAGGACGGGCTAACTTCCCGCTCAATCATTTTTGATCTACATTCTCAGAAGTTTCACCTACCAATAATCTAATCTATAGGATTCATCTATAAGCTATAGGAACCTGTTTTCTTTCACATAAAAAAAGAAAAGAAAATACTGATTTAATTTTCTGTATAACATGACTAGCTAATGTTTTCATTATTTACTGACCATCTTCTTCAACTTAAGTGTCAGTTCCACATGAGCGGGAATTCTGCCTTAAGCAATACTGACTAGCCCACATTCAGAACAGCACCAAGCGCATAGAAGGTCTGTAGTAGACCTACTAATTGATACTCGTTGAACAGATACAAGTAGAACGCAGTAAGAGCTTTAATAGTGATGAGAAAGAAGGAAGCATTAACTTTTGTCTACGAGAATCAGGAACAGTATAATAAATTGCTATTTGACTTTGGAAATAGTTCAAGAGACAGAAGGGGGAGGAAATACCACGGCACTGTGGGAGGGGAAAGCCCCGAGACAGAACAGAGGGGATAGGGAGAATCTAGCCGAAGTAATGCTGACTAGGAAAGAGAACACCCAGTCAAAGGTTGGCATCTGCCCGGTGGAGGTGTTTCTATGACAGCTCTGACCAAGTCCACAGGGGGTCCTCGGAACCCTAGGGATCGTAGGAAAACAAAGACCATAGGAAGGCTTTCAAGGCTAGACGTGGAGACAGTGCAGCAAGAAGGCTCGGCAGCGAAGCCAAGGCAGTCAAGAGGCGGACTGCAAAGGCGGGCATACGGGGCACGTGGGGCGAGGGTGGCAGGAGCTCCTCCTCTGCTCCACAGGGCGAGCCGAGGCTGCGGAGGGACCCCCACTCCCACCCCATCCCGCTCCCTCCGCGCCCGCCACCACGCCTTCCTCGCCGGTCCGCCAGTCTTGGACCCACGGATGACCCGGCATCCCACTAGACTCTGCCAGCTCTACCTCGCTTCCGAAAGCGGTCCTCCATATGACATAGTGCGCATGCCCAGAAGCCTTTCTGCTGCCTAGCCTCTTACTGGGACATTTAAAGGGACAGGCTTCGGTTGGTGTAGTTCCTCCCTGGGTGGAGCTCGGGGAGGGAAGGGAGTGGCCTTCTGGGTTGGCTCCGCCCCTACACTCTCACCACCTGATGACCTGCCCTCCCTGTCCCGCTGGAGGATTTGATGCCTCTGGGACCCGCATCGTCCCGATCGCAGGCAGATTGAAGTCGCCTCGTGGCCCTGCATCTTCCACTCCCGAGTCCTCGCCGGACCGTGGCGGGCGCCGATCGCCTTGTGCAGGAAGCGAGGAACGTCAGAGAGGAAGTAGGTTGTGTGTGGAAGGCTGATCTCAGGCCACGGTTTCGCCGCTGTCCTCTGTCCCGGGCCGGGTTGGCGATCAGTCGCTTCGCCCCAGAACCAGGAAGTGGGCGAATTCCGGCAGAGGAGGCTTGGGGAGCCCCACAACCTGGGCGCGTTGGTCCGCCGCCTGAGTGTTTCTTTCTTTTTTTTCAATCAGAAGCACCTCCAAGTTCCATGCTTTCTACTCATTTTTCTCAGAAACTTTCCCAGCAGGCACATCACGGATGAATGCTTTCATTCCTGTGTCTTTCGTTAAGATCTCATGAGGCCCAGAGTGACAACCCCTTTTAAAGTCGCAGCCCTTTCTCTCTCCATCTGACACTGTCTTCTTTGCTTTTCCGTGACTGTGATAAAACACTATGACCACAGCAACCTTGAGCTTAGGGGTTGAGAAGGATTAGAGCCTATTGCAGGCACAGTGGGAGAAGGGGAAGCCTGCTGGCAGACAAAATGGTTGGGAGGGAACAGCTGCTGAGCTCACGGATTGAATGACAAGCAGGAAGCAGAGAGGCACACTGGAAATGGCTCACATCTTGAAACCTTAAGCCCGCCTCCAGTAACTTCCTCCTCCTCCCAGTCACTTGCTGGTTTCAATATGCTTGGTCCAGGGAGTGGCACTATTAGGAGAGATGGCCTTGTTGGAGTAGGTGTGGCCTTATTGGAGGAAGTGCGTCACTTTGGGTATGTGGGCTTTGAGATCCTTCTAGCCACATGGAAGATGCCTTCTCCTGTTTGCCTTCGGAATAAGATGTAGAACTCTCAGCTCCTCCAGCACCATGCCTGCCTGGATGCTACCATGCTCCTGCCTTGATGATAATGGACTGAACCCCTGATCCTGTAAGCCAGCCCCAATTCAATGCCCTTTATAAGACTTGCCTTGGTCATGGTGTCTCTTCATATCAATAGAAAACCAAACTCAGACAAGTCACCAGTTGGGAACCAAGTACTCAAATGAGGGACACCTATAGAATCCATCCCATTCAAACCGCAGACACTATTTACCAGACTGCAAAATGCATTCTTGGCTTGCTACCTTCTTCCTTCATTAGAATAAAACTTCCCCGTGTTCTTGTCTCTTTCTTCTCTCTATCCTTCTCAACATTTTATTTTCAGGCACCTGGATTAATATTAGTCACAGACAGAACACGTTTTGGTGAATGGATGACAAAAAGCCCAGCAAACTTCCTCCTTTTTGTTTTGTTTTTTGGTCGTTTTAGTTTTTGTTTTTGTTTTTTTTTTTTGTTGTTTTGGGTTTTTTTCTCTTTTTGGGGGTGGGGTGGGGGGTGGGAGGAGGGTCTGGTCCCTGTGTCTTTGGGCCCCATCTCAATCCAAAGGATTTGTGCCAAACCAGCATTGTCCACAGAGGAGAGCACAAAGGCCACCCCTAGCAGTCAGGGCTAGTCTTCTGTAGTTTTGGAGCACTGCAGCAGCCAAGGAATTGAGCTGGACCTGAAGGATGTCAGGCAGATTTGAAATGTGTTTCTGAGCTCTGATGGGACGGAGAGGTTAACTGACGCAGAGAAGGCTTCAGGCCAGCTGTTTTAGTTCTGAGTCCTGGAGACAAGGTCTAGAGCGGCAAGAGAGGGTTGAGCTGGATGGCCCATTGGTCTCCCCAGAGGTCAGAGGTCATCCAAGCTGATGGCCCAATGGTCTCCCTCCAGAGGTCATCTAAGCTGCTTTCCAGAGCTTAGGGGAACTGATTTCAACCACTTCAAGGTGACAAAATGAGGGATGTAGAAGGGACCGTAGGGTGCCTCAAAGGATGATCTATTCCAGGAGCCACAATAAAACGTAGCGGATAGCAACAATCCAAAACCTAAGTCGGGAGGTAATAACTTTACACCCTGGTGGGGAACATCAGGAGGCAAAGTTAATGAGGGATTTTTTTTTTTTTAAGATGGAAATTTAAACGAGTTTTCTTTAGTAAGGTGAAATGATCGGTTGTTTCTGTGCGGTGAAGAGGAATATCATGCCGAGTGCACACAGTGGAACCAATCTGCTTACCTCTTGGTATGGGGAGGGGCAGAGTAAAGAGGGAAGAACGAAGGGAGGGGAGGGGAACTGGGTCCACATCCTTCAAGCCACACCCCCATGAGCCTTTTCATCCAGGAAGGCTTGGCCTCCTAGCGTTATCACCAATATCCCATTAAGTTAGGACCGCCTCCGTGGGTGAATACATTCATAGATAACAGGAGAGCCTTCAGGATCCAAACATGCCGCCCCCCCCCCAACACTACTATAATAGTGGCCACGCCTTCCAAACAAGAGCTTTAGGGAGATATCCCAAATCCAAACCATACCATGCAGCACCAGTATCCGTAATGTGTAAGTCATATTAATGAACAGAATGAGTTTGGTCCTTAACTCTCGGAGCTTAAAGTCTAACGGCAGAGACAGGTGGTAAGCAAGCAGCTAATCATATGATTATAAATACATTGGGCAGTGATAAGTGACTATTGGGTTGGGGAAAGTCGACCTATTTAGTTGTGATGGGCAATGGAGGCCGGAGAGACGTGAGTCCTAACATAGAAGCCTATATACAGACAAACACTCTCTTTTACTGTCTTATAGCTTCTATATTCTGTACCATGTGGATATAGTACTTATATACCCAAGATTAATTGTATTTTAGAAAAATGAAAATGTATAGAAAAAAATCATTGAAAAAACAATACGGGTCTGTTTCTCTTGATCAATTGGAAGGAATCGTTATTGTCCGCTGAGAACACGGGACAGAGAAAGCACAGAGAAACATAGACATGGGAAATGGTCACCAAAGCCAAGGAGAGAAAAGTCAAGGTTAAGTGAGTCCCGGAGGCCCAGTGGAAGGGCGTGTCCCATCGGTCTGTGCAGTAATCCACAGTATAAGTAGCTTCGGGAGGTGTCTCTTAGCGGTGACTCTCCAAAGTGGAATACTAGGAACCAGGAGCATCGAGCAAATAAAGGCGCTATCAAGGACAAAGCCACAGTGACAGGCCACAGATTCTGCCTTACAGAAAAGAGTGAATCATGCAGATCTCATAGTCTCAGACCAGTTCTTCTCATATGCCTCGTAAAAAGTAGGCGGGCAGGACATGTCTTTTAATGCTCTATAAATTAGCTTTCTTTCTTTCTTTCTTTCTTTCTTTCTTTCTTTCTTTCTTTCTTTCTTTCTTTCTTTCTTTTTACTTTTACCAAAGATTGCTGGGCAAAAATCCTTTTTTAAAAGATGTATTTATTTATTTTATGTATGTGAGTACACTGTCTCTATTTTCAGACACACCAGAAGAGGGCATCGGATCCCATTACAAATGGTTGTGAGCCACCATGTGGTTGCTGGGAATTGAACTCAGGACCTCTGGAAGAGCAGTCAGTGCTCTTAACCACTGAGCCATCTCTCCAGCCCTAGTAAAAATCTTTAATAGTAGGTGCTGCAGAGATGCCGCAATGGTTAAGCACTCTTAGAAGAGTGCAGAGGAGCCAGGTTCAGTTCCCAGCACCCACATGGTGGCTCAACATCATGAACTCTAGTTCTAGAAGATCTGGTGCCCTCCTCCGATTTCTGCAGGCACCAGACAGGCACATGGTGCACAGATATGCATGCATGCAAAATACTCATAGAATAGAATAAATATACCATTAAAAAACATTTTCATAGTAAATGAGTACCAATTGAGATAAGTGAATTCAAAGATAAGTCTCTTGTTAATTTAATAGAATTGACCCCTGAACACACTCCCAGGTCTCTTCCCAATAGGCACATTGTCTTTTATAAATTTCCCTTGAAAAATTCCAGTGTCAGAATGAAGTTTTCCAGTGTTTGTCTGTGGAAAGAAAAGAGTCCTGGAGGGTGATTAGATGCCCTTCAGTAGTAGGTGGGTCAGACTGATTGCTGCTCTGTGCTCAGATGGTCAGATGCCAGCACCTCATGCAGTACAGCAATGCATTACGGGTAGCTTCTAGATGCTGTCTCCGAAACTATTGTAAGGTTTTGTTGTTGTTTGTTCATTTCAAGACAGGATTTCTCTATGTAGCCCTGGCTGTCCTGAACTCACTCTGTAGACCAGGCTAGCCTCAAACTCAGAACTCAAAGATCCACCTGCCTCCCCAGTGCTGGCATTAAAGGCATGTGCCACAACAACCCGGCTGACTTGTTGTAAAGTTACCATAAGAGTCTTTCATATTTCAGGTAGAAGATGAACAAGCCTTTGACACCATCAACATATGTACGCAGCCTCAATGTTGGAATCCTTAGGAAGCTGTCGGACTTTATTGACCCTCAAGACGGATGGAAGAAATTAGCAGTAGCTATTAAAAAGCCATCCGGTGACGACAGATACAATCAGTTTCATATAAGGTAACGAGTGTTTCTTCTTCCTTTTTAAATCCTTCCTGTCCCAAGAAGGATGCAGGCGTGACTGCTGTCTAATGTGACAGCTTAGAAGGTGAACCTTTCTATCATGGTGGTGGTATTGGTAATATATAATTTTTTTGTATATAGAATTTTTGCTAAAATTGCCAGCATTTCAAAGCTCTAGTTGTGAGCCCGCAAATGTGTTTTTGAGCTAGTATTCAGCTCCTCATCTTTGTTCTATTTCAGTCTGTTGGGCCAAGAACAGTTCACTCTGCCTCATGTCCAAACCGAAGAGACAGAAGGCTCTCATAAGACTCTAACTCGATTTTAGAGTCTAAACGTTGCAGTGTGTAAGAATGAGTGCCCAGACATCTTGACTCACTCAGGATTCTTGGATTTTCTAACAGCTTCCTGTAGTCACCTCTCTTGCATCTCTCCTCGATTTAGTAGAAAACACAAGTTCAGATTTTAATTTTGCGCTTTGTTTTGCAGTAAAGCTCAATATCAACATTTGTCTTACACATAACGAAAAAATAAATAAATTCATCTTAGCAGGGCAGTGGTGGTGCACACCTTTAATCCCAGCACTCAGGAGACAGAGGCAGGTGGATTTCTGAGTTCGAGGCCAGCCTGGTCTACAGAGTGAGTTCCAGGACAGCCAGGGCTACACAGAGAAACCCTGTCTCGAAAAAAAAAAAAAAAAAAAAAAATTCGTCTTAATTTTTAAAATCAGTCTGGTAAGGACACTAAAGCCTGGGCTCCCATATTGACCTTCCAGCAAATGTC
Organism: Uromys caudimaculatus; assembly: GCA_028551405.1. Classification (NCBI taxonomy): domain Eukaryota; kingdom Metazoa; phylum Chordata; class Mammalia; order Rodentia; family Muridae; genus Uromys; species Uromys caudimaculatus. Next base: position 8,641,904 of record CM052718.1, on the reverse strand, counting down.
TGCTCCCACAAAGGCAAACATTGTTAAGTACAGGGGGAAAGCTGTTGTGTTTTATAAGAAGACGCAAGAAGGAAAGAGTACGTGTGGTGGAGGCGTGGCATGGTGTGGGGGAAGGGGCGCCTCTGCGGGCCCACGCGGAGGCATCCCTTCCCCCTGAGGGACCAGACACAAGATGATACAGTATAGAATAAAGTTTATTCAAGGCATGGGGAGAGGAGTCGAGAGAAAGGCGGGGGGGGGGGGGGGGGAGAGGCTGGCCATGAGCACATGTAGAGAGAGGGGGAGAGAGAAATGGGGAGAGAGGAGGAGCAGGAGCAAGAGGAAAGAGAGAGAGAAGGGGCCGAGCAGCCCCTTTTATAGTGAGTCAGGCACACCTGGTTGTTGCCAGGTAACTGTGGGGGCGGAGCCTAGACTGCCAACAAAAGCTCAGCTTTCAAACTTGAAAACCAAGTTTCCGAAGATAGTTTGTTGTTATTTCCGTTAGAATGAACGGGGGGGGGGGGGGGGGGGGCTTACTGCAGCATTGTAGAGAGAAAGGGTTCTGGTTAACTGAACAGTGCCAAAACACTACCATGGTGGCAGAAGTTACGGAGTGCGCCACATGCAGCCACCAGTGAAGACTGGTTCCCACAAGGCTCATCAAGGCCCAAAAGTTAAAAGTGTTGTCCACAAATACTATATACATCAAGAAGGAGAAAGTTAACTGTTGCTAGTGACAGGGTCTCCTGTAGCCTAGGCTGGCCTCAAACTTGCAAGGCTAGCCTAGGACAACTGCTCCTCGGGCCTCTATCCTCTAAGTGCTAGGATGGCAGGTGTGCACCAGCTTGAGAGAGGTCTGTGCCCCATGAAGAAACCTGAAGCGCATCCCGTTATCTGAATGGTCAAACTCTGTGCCACCATTTTGTGTGTCTGGGTTTGATGTAGCAGGAAGGACGCATTACCTCCTGTGTAGTAAATTCATGATTGAAATTACTAATTTAAAAAGGGGTCAGGTAAATGGAGATGGTGAGACACAGACAAGATAACTGGCCTATACTGTAGGACATGAGAGAGACGGGGGGGGGGGGGGGGGGTGTGAAAGAGCATTCAGAAGAGCACAGATGTGACCAGATGTTACCAATTGACCGATTGGTGAATCTAGATGGAGAGTAAGTTGCTCACTGTGCTAGTTTTTCAAAAATTTTTATTAAGTTTGAAAGTTTTCCAGATAAAAGCTTTGGGAGAAAAACAAAATGAGCTGTCTTGGTTAAGTTTTCAGTATTACTTTCCAAAGATAATTTTAAACTTTGAAGAACTGAAATGAAAAAAAGATGACTTCCCTTCTATCTAATTAAATATAGTTAAGATCTAAGCGTAGGCACATTCTGCTTCATGAAACAGACTTATGCATTTTAAACTATACAGCTGGAAGACTGAACATGTAGTGTGAGGTGCATGTAAAACATTGCAATATAGCTGTGTGGTCTAAAAGTACATGCTTTGGTCAGAAGAGCTCTGAATTTGGATCTGAACTTGAGTACATTTGAGTGTTCTGTGTGGCTCACAGCTAAGCACTCCACCCATCCCAGCCTAGCAGTCTCACCGTAAACTAGTAACATTCGCAGTAACTATCTCTACAGCTGGTTGTATCCTGTAGCTCTCTGAGTAAATATTCAGGAAATATTTGGTAAATAATATTAACTGTCTGGGTTTCAGTGGCGTGTGTTTGTGTGTGTGTGTGTGTGTGTGTGTGTGTGTGTGTGTGTGTGTGTGTGTGTGTGTGTTAAGTGTACATGCTTGTGGGCTTGTGGAGGCCAGAGGTCAATATCAGGTGCCTTCCTCGTCTTGCTCCATCTTATTCTTTGAGACATTGGAGTTTACCAATTCATCTAGACCAATGGTTGTAAAAGTAACTTTTATTCTCCAGATGTAATTGTCCTCTCAGAGACTCACTGCTGAAAAAGCTCACCCTTTCTAACTCTTTTTTGAACTCTAGCTGGCTGGTTCAGTTCAGCTGTTCTAGCCCAAACTCTTCTCCAAGCTGACTAATTCAAATTGGCTTCTCTTGACTTCTGATGGAATTGCTCTACATGGCCTCAAACTAACTCTGGCAATCTGTTCTAATCTTCTGGCTCCTTTTGATTGTCTGGCTTGTTCTTCACCTGCAACCTGTCTCTGTAAAACTGTCCCAGTAAAACTGCCTTCTCTTAGTCTTTGTCTCTCTGTCTCTCTGTGTCTCTGTGTCTCTGTCTCTCTTTCTCTCTCTGTCTCTCTCTGTCTCTGTCTCTCTCTCTGTATGTGTGTGTGTGTGTGTGTGTGTGTGTGTGTGTGTGTGTGTGTGTATGTGTGTGCTGTTCTCTTAAGTAACCTCTCCTGTATGTACTCTGGAGAGTTAGGCGTATCCTATCTCTGACTCATTCTGCCAGATCTTACTCTGATTTGTCACTTTGTCTGCCCCTCAATTAGACATCACTTTCAAACATGGGTGCCTTCCTTCTACAAACTTACTTTATCTTCATTGTTTGGGATTAAAGTTGTATACTAGGGACATGTCAATATTCCAACCAGAGGGAAGGTGTATACTCTTGCAGTAGGGATTAATGGTGTGTATTAAGGGAACATCCAGCCAGATGACACAGGCATAGAAAGTCTTTGGATGCGATCTCTTGCCAGAGCAGCCATATTGCTGGATTAAAATTCTTCTACTAGTGGCTCTCAACCTTCCTAATACTGTGACTCTTTAATACAATTCCTCATGTTGTGGTGACACCAACCATAAAATTATTTTGTTGCTATTTCATAACTCTAATTTTACTACTATTATGAATTGTAAAATATCTGGCATGCAAGATATCTGATATGTGACCCCTGTGGGGGTCACAATTCATGAGTTGAGAACAACTGATCTAGACTAACTAACCAGTGGGCTTCAGGACTATGCCTATCACTGCTTCTATAGCCCAATATTACCACAGGTGCCCTACACTGGCTTCTTTTTCATGGCTGCTGGAAAATCTGAACTCAGGTCCTAAGGAGTCTTCACACTAGCACAGCAAGCATGTTACTAACTGAGCTATCTCCCAGGCCCAATAGTTAACGTACTTTTTAAAAAGAGTTACTTGGGGCTGGAGAGATGGCTCAGGGGGTAAGAGCACTGACTGCTCTTCTGAAGGTCCTGAGTTCAAATCCCAGCAACCACATGGTGGCTCAAAACCATCCATAATGAGATCTGATGCACTCTTCTGGGGTGTCTGAAGACAGCTACAGTGTACTTACATATAATAAATAAATAAATCTTTAAAAAAAAAGTTACTTAATTTATTCTATGCCTATGCATGCTTTGCCTGTGTGTATGTATGTACACCACATGTGTGTTTCATGCCTGTGGAGGTCAGAAGATGGTATGAGATCTCCTGGAACTGGAAATGCAGGTAGTTGTGAGCTGCCATGAGGATGCTGGGAACAAAACCTTGGTTCTCTGTAAGGGCAGCCAGTGCTTCTAACCACTGAGCATCTCTCCAGCCCTAATTGTTAACTTGCTGCATCTGCATCATCATCACCATCACCACCACCACCACCACCATCATCATCATCATCATCTTTGGCTCCTTCTCTGCTGTCTTTGCTCCTTGTTGGTGTCTTTACTGGCTCTGTTGTAGTCCCTTTCCTTCCCTGTCCTTAGTACAAAGAGCTAACTGTCCCTTCCCTGGGGGGGGGGGGGGCGCTTCCCGGGAGGATATCGACCACGGGTCTACACCTGCGGAGAGAAACTGCCAGCGGGAAAAGAGACAGGAGACAAAGAATGTGTTGAGGGCAAGACGATGTCCCGATCAAGCCCCAAAAATGGCTTTATTACTACGTCTATATGTCTATATAAACACTTCAAGGCGGGAAGGGCAGGAGTAAGAAGGTTACTAGAGGTCACTACAGGGCGGGAAGAGATAGAGGGGGAGAAGTTTCTCAGGGCTGCTTAATTGCAGCCAAACGTCAGACTGTTGTAACTGATCATAACAAGCCTTATTGTGGCTTTAAGATAGCGGGACATCTCAAGGTTTCTCTGGAGCCACAGGCTACTACAAACAAACCATCTATTCACCTGCAAAGGACATCTGCAGAAGGGAGTAATCAAAGGAATGTCTGCTGAAGCCTGGGACCCTCTGGCTAGCTGACAAAGAGCAAGGCCATAGGTTCAAACAAGGCCATTTGGTCTCTGGCACTTAGGCGGCCACGCGGCACAGTCAGAAGGGGATGTGAGGTGCAGAGTTCATCTCGTCTATTTTCGTATGAGCTTTCTGTGTGACTAGCCATATTTCTTGCTTTTCAGGAGATTCGAAGCCTTACTTCAGACCGGAAAGAGCCCCACTTGTGAACTGCTATTTGACTGGGGCACCACAAACTGCACAGTTGGTGACCTTGTAGATCTTCTGGTCCAGGTCGAGCTGTTTGCCCCTGCCACTCTCCTGCTGCCAGGTAAATGGGCGTGTCCAGAGCGTGAACGGCGGCCTAGAGTGGCGAATGGCCAACACGGCATCGTTTTACTCCTTCGTGTAATGAACAAACCCAACATTTGAGTCTGCTCCTTCTTCCGGATCTCCCTAGCTTTCAACCGTTCTTTGGACCATGCTGCTAGGATGATAGACGCTCAAGGATTGGTCTAACCCCATCAAAGTTGGGTAGCCTTCTTCCAGGGGGCTTATTTAGAGGGATGAAGAACGCAGCCTGAAAGGATTTATTCTTTTGAGAGCTGTTTCTCTCTCGACCCCCTCCAGCTTCACCTTGACAAGATCTCATCATGGGTTCCTTACACTGCACCCCACTGTGTTAGGATGGTTCTTCCCTCCTCACGACCTCACTGCTTTCTCTCTTTGATACACTAGTGGATCGCAACCATTACTGTATGAAGAATCACCTAGAGTTCTTGTGGAACATGTAGATTCCTGGACTCGGTGCCACACATCCGTAATGGGAGTCATAGCAATGAGTTAAATGTCTAAGGCGTTTTTTGTTTTCCTCCCACCACCTTATGTGTGTTTGTGTGTGTCTGTCTGTGTGTGTGTCAGTGTGTCTGGGTGTATGTCAGTGTGTCTGGGTGTGTTTGTGTGTGTGTAGGTGTGTGTTTGGGTATGTGTCTGGGTGTGGGCCTATGTGTCAGTGTGTGTGTCTGGGTATGTGTCTGGGTGTGCATGTGTCAGTATGTGTCCGTGTGTGTGTGTGTGTGTGTGTGTGTGTGTGTCAGTGTGTCTGTGTGTGTTTGTGTCTGCTTGTGTTTGTGTCTGTGTGTATCTGTTTGTTTGTGTCTCTGTGTATGTCAGTGTGTATCTGTCTTTGTGTGTGTCTGTGTCAGTATGCGTATGTCAGTGTGTGTGTTCAGCTGTTTGTTCTTGAGCAGAATCTCATGTAGCCCAGACTGACCTTGAACTTACTATGTAGTCAAGACCAGAACTGAACTTGATCCTTCTGCTCCACCTCCAAAGTGCTGGGATCACAGGTGGGCACTGCCATGCCTGCTGGTTCTCTTCTTAAAAGAGTAGTGTCTCCTAATTCCCTAATGGCTCTGAATCACTTCTGTAAACAGTGTCACTCTGTTTATTCATTTTTATTACAACCAACAGCGTCTTACTGGAGTATCTTCCCGTATTTTGTGAGGATGCAGGACCAACGTCTGGAAATTGTCTATTTGTTGTAGTTAGGGTTTCTCCTGCTGTACAGAGACAACATGACCACAGTGACTCATATAAGGGGAAATGTTTAATTGGTGCCCGCTTACAGTTTCAGAAGTCTAGTCCATTGTCATCATGGCCAGAAGCATGGTGACTCACAGGCAGATGTGATCCTGGAGAGGCAGCCGAGCGTTCTACATCCAGGCCAGCAGGCAGCAGGAAGAGAGGGAGAGAGAACTGGTCCTGGCTTGAGTATCTGAGACCTCAAAGCCCGCCCCCAGTGACACACTTCCTCCAGCAAGGCCACACCTCCTAACAGCACCACTCCCTCTGAGCCTATGGAGGCCATTTTCACTCAAACCATGGCACTGTTTTCTTCACACAAACTTCTTTCTCACACAGAAACTAACTGGGTCTTCTTGTTCGACAGATGCTGTTCCCCAAACCGTCAACAGCCTGCCCCCTAGAGAAGCAGCAACAGTGGCACAGACACACAGGCCTTGCCAGGAAAAGGCCAGGACATCCATAATGCCTATGCCGAAGCTGGAGCACAGCTGTGAACCACCCGACTCCTCAAGTCCAGACAGTAAAAGTTTAGAATTCAGCGAGACTCGTACGTAACATTGCCCATTCCTTTCCACAGGTGCATCTGCCTGATTTTATGGTGATTTAAAGTAAAGCCTCTCTCTGTTTGTACAGTGGGCACTGGCACATGGCAGCATCCTTTGATGGTCCCTTTCTTATAAGTTTATCAAGTACCGTCTTCTTTGCATCCGTTGCTGTTCTTTCAGTAACTTGAGGCAACGGGACATGCGTACAGTCACAATAAAAAAGAAATCAAGTTGGCGTGGTGCTGTACACCTGTGCTCCCGACCCTTGGAAGGCAGAGGCAGGCAGGTCACGAGTCTGAGGGCAGCTTCATCTGGACAGCAAATTCAAGGCCAACTTGGTCTATGTGAAACCGTGCCTCAAAAATAAATATATAAAGAAGATAATTTTTAGGTGTGACTAGAGTTTGGGGGGAGTAGACTAAGGTCAAATAAGTATTTTAGGTAGGGGTAGAGTGTTTGATACAGAATCGCCAAGGATAATTGTTGTAATGAAGGTTACAGTCTGTATTTCATGTGAGCACGAGTGGGCGTGTCTGTGTATGCCTCTCTGTGTGTGTGCGAAATCTTCAAATTGAGAAAATGTCAGTCATTAAAGCCACATTTCCTTACGCAAGCACCTTTTCCTTATCTTGTTGATGCTGCAGGGTTTCACAGTTTCTCATTTTACGAACTGAAAAGCATCACAAATGACTTCGATGAGCGACCTGTGTCTGTCGGCGGCAACCGAATGGGAGAGGGGGGATTCGGAGTGGTGTACAAGGGCTGCGTGAACAATACAACCGTAGCAGTGAAGAAGCTTGGAGCGGTAAGTTGTCTCCCTTCCGCCTCTCAGAGCAAGCTGTCAGCCACCCTCCCGGGATCCCTTATCCCAGTGATGACTCTCTTCAAGTGGACCCATCCTAAGCTGCTGCCTCTTCTCATGTAGGAATCTACAGAGATCTATGAAGCCCACCCCTAGAAAAGTGTATAGACACAGATACAGAATTACCTTTGTGATGGTGATAGATTCTCAGGATGACGTTAAGAACCCTTCCACTACAATGCCTCATACATAATTTAGATTAAGAATAAGATACTGCTGAAAGTGTATCTGAATACTTTCATATGACCTGACCCATCTAAAAGTATGATTTAGGTGCCAGTGAGATAGCTCAGTGGGTACCATGAGCCTGATAATCTGATTTTGCTCCCTGGGACCCACATGGTAGAAGAAAAGAATTGACTCCTACAAGTTGTTGTTGTTCACATGTGTGTGAGCACATACACACTAAATAAATGTAATTCAAAAATATTATATACACACACACACACACACACATATATATATATACACATATACATATATATTTGAGACAGTGTTTCTCTGTGTAACCTTCGCTGTCCTGGAACTCATTCTGAAGACCAGGCTGGCCTGGAACTCACAGAGATCCTCCTCCCTCTGCCTCCTGAGTGCTGGGATTAAAGGTATGCTCCACCACGCCCGGCAAAAATATTTTTTTAAATACATATTATAAAAAAGAACTTTCCTTGTCTGTCCTTGGTTCCCATTTCCATAAGGGTTTTTACTTGTAATTACTGATTAATTTTATTATCAGACTGTTATGTCTTTAAAATGTCAATATCGCCCATGTGTAGACAGCACAGGCATCCCTTGTCATTTCTGTGACAGTGGCTATCATAGGATTTGATTCTCTTTTTCTGCTCACATCTGCTTCCATCTGGTTACATAGAATTCTTTTTAAATTTTCTCTGTGATGAACTTTTCTATTTCGTAGGAAGGGCAAGGCCTTCCTCTGGTCTGAGTCTGGATATTGGTGAATGGTTGGCCTTTAGTTAAAACCAGTTCATGTAAAAGGTCCCAACCCCTGTTTCCTCATCCCTAGTGACTGCAGCTGGAGTTCCCTGCTGTCCTAGAGACGCTCCCTTACCAAGATTACCTCACAGGCATCCAAGATCTTTGCATAAATAAACACACTGAGCATCTGGGATGCTGGCATGACTCCATCTCACCTGATCCCACCTTCATGTTACTTATGTCTGTCTGTCCTTCTTAATCTCCTGTAGCTCCCTTTCAGACTGCCAGACCAGTCTGCAGACCAAGGCAAGAGACTATCTCTATCTCTTTTACTGTACTGCTATTGAACCCCAGCCTTGTATATGTTGGGCCAGCAGCACTTGACCACTGAGCTACACCCCAGCCCTCTTAATGTCTCACTCAGAGCAAAGATCAAGTTGCAGAGGCCACCCTTGAACACACTCTGGGAGCCAAGCAGGCCTGGAACTTGACGTTCTCAGGCCTCAGTCTCCCACGGATATGGAAGTACTCTTCTATACCAGCAGACCTGGTTCACCATGTGGTTTTCTTTCTTCTTTTTTTTTTCCTTTTCTTTTTTTTTTTTTCCGAGACAGGGTTTCTCTGTGTAGCCCTGGCTGTCCTGGAACTCACTCTGTAGATCAGGCTGGCCTCAAACTCAGAAATCCACCTGCCTCTGCCTCCCGAGTGCTGGGATTAAAGGCGTGCGCCACCACTGCCGGCCCACCGTGTGGTTTTAAAGTAAGCAAATCAGCCAAGTACTGACTCTCTCTCTCTCTCTCTCTCTCTCTCTCTCTCTCTCTCTCTCTCTCTCTCTCTCTCCCCCTTGCAGGCACAAGGCTATTGTACCGTGTTACAATATCTATTTTTATTTTCATAGATGGTTGAAATCAGTACTGAAGAACTAAAGCAACAGTTTGATCAAGAAATTAAAGTTATGGCAAAGTAAGTGCTGGTCTTCCAGGGTGGCCCGGGGAGAGAGCATGGCCTAGGGCGAGGGACCTGGTTTCTCCATGAAGTGCAGATTCAAGTGTGTGAAGGTACAGGGTTGAGACAAACACTGTCAATTCTCTGATGACATGACCATACACATGCCTGCAGATTGAGGGCAGTCGGTGTTTTAAATCACAACAAAGTTACATAGGATTCGACGTGTTTTCCATTCCAAGAATTCTTGACAGATCTGTTGTAGTGATTTAAGGGGAAAAAAAACTATTCATAAATTCAAGAATGATGGAACACTCCTGTAATCCCAGAACTTGGGAGGTTGAGCTAGGAGGTTTGTGAGTTCAAGAACACCCTGTGCTACATTGCAAATTCCAAGGCAGCCTGAACTATGTAGGAAGACCCTGTCTCAAAAATAAATAAAGAAATAAAGAAATAAATAAATAAAAATTATTTATGGAATGACAGACCCTCAGAGAAGTTAAAGCTCACAGAAAACTAGGGAAATACCATTTGCGAAAATGTTGAGAGTATATTGATGCAGAATGACCTAATCCAAGTTTCTTCCAACTTTACCCAGGAGGGACTAAGATGATAACATATTATGTTAATGAAATGAAACAGGTGAGCCCCCACCTACTTTATAGATAATAGAAACTCAGCAACTATTCACTATTTGTATTTTTAAAAACGCAAATTCGGTGGAAACAGAGAATTTATCGACTTACTTACACTTCTGAGGCCTTCCTTTTATACAAGGATATACAGAATTACGGATGGCTTGGAATGAGCCAAATGAATAATGGAACATCTCTCATGTGCAATGTGTGCTTCAGGTATAATTCTCACTACATCCATATCGTGTGATTCTGTTACACAGTAGTACCATGTTCAGCCTGAAGTTAAAGTTGTCATCGTGCCACGCGCCACATGTCCAGTAGGGGGCAGCACTGTGCTTTCTGGTGACGCCTGCATCTTTGTTACTCTATGGCTTTTGTATTCATTCCTCTCAAGTATACAAAAAAACCCTAGATTGTAGACAAGCATGTGGTTGAAGATCATAAATAATGAAGTTAAATGTTGAGTGAAGACCGTTCCTCCAAAGCAGTGCCTCGGGTCTGTTAGAGTTCTGTTACGTTAGCGGATCCATCCGTGTAACAAGTTTCCAGCCCTTGCAAATGCCCCAAACAAAGACGGGCATCGGCCTCGGCCTGAACTAACCTGTCTCAGGTTCCACTGATCTGACCAAGCCGTGACTACAGAACCGGGAGAGGCTCGTTCCTGTTGTGGGTCAGTGTCACTGAAACCAGAACTGTTTACAGGAAAGAATCGACAGTTCCAATGAGCACTTAGCAGGTTATGAGCATCCGCCATAATGCATACGGTATATATGTATATAGATATATGGTTACAGGCTAGATCTTTCCACTAAAACTCTTAAATTGAGTAACTCCTGCAAATACTTATAACAATTTGCGCAGGGCAGTGGTGGTGCACGCCTTTAATCCCAGCACTTGGGAGGCAGAGGCAGGCGGATTTCTGAGTTCGAGGCCAGCCTGGTCTACAGAGTGAGTTCTAGGACAGCCAGGGCTATACAGAGAAACCCTGTCTCCAAAAAACAAAAACAAAAAACAAACAAACAATTTGCATGGCGCGTCCCTTGTCACAGGTGTCAACACGAAAACCTGGTGGAGCTGCTCGGCTTCTCTAGTGACAGCAACGACCTGTGCTTGGTGTACGCTTACATGCCCAATGGTTCCTTGCTAGACAGACTGTCCTGCCTGGTAAGATACTTGTGATCGATTGTCTCACTTCCGGTTCCTGTGCTGGATTGCTAATGTTCCCGTCTGGTCAGGACTTAAACCACATTAAATTGGTAATTTCTTGTTCTGCAAAACCACATAGTGAATGTGTGGACCTGTATTTCACATTTAAGATGCAAAAGTGTCAGTCAAGGCTAGATGTTGAGGACATTCTGATGTGTTTTTATATTCAAGCAAGATGTGCAGAGTCCATTTAATCTTATTTGAGATTTTTATTTTTGCAGACTTTAAAAATTATAACACTAAATTCTTAGTGATGTATGTCTTTTATTGGTTGACCAAAAAAAAAAAAAAAACCCAAAAACAAAACAATAGTTATGTGTTTTCTCTGGATTTTCTTTTCCACCTAAACCACTGTTTAAAATCAGTTTGTTTCTTCACAAGGATGGTACTCCACCACTTTCCTGGCACATGAGATGCAAGATTGCTCAGGGCGCAGCAAACGGCATCAGTTTTTTACATGAAAATAATCATATTCATAGAGATATTAAGAGGTAAGTCCACCGTCAGAAATGCTGGAAAGCCGTCTTTAAAGAATAATTTTCTCTCTTTCCATTTGCATATGTGTCTCGAAGTACGTTCCGTGGATAGAGTTTCCCCCTTCACAGGAAAGCCCTTAGCACGGCTCAGTGTTCGGCTTTTCCTGACTCACCTTCAACCGCCGTGGATATTTTTAGCCCTCCCCGCCCATGTTATTTACCTAGTTAAATATTTACTTGCTATATCCTAGACATTGTACATGATAAGGTTAGCGGATATAGCTCAGAACAGAGTTCAGCATCCATCAGATAATCGCGAAAATAACGAGGGTTCCAAGTGTTTACCGTAGCGCCCGCTCAACATTGGTATAAAGAGAGGATTTTGAAAGAAGCGATGTTTACGCTGAGACCTGAGCAATGAGCTGGAAATAAGAAAGGGCAGTTTGAGGGTTAATGTATCCAAAAATAAGAATATTCTGGAAAGATTAAGCGGATAGGGCAAACAGTGAGAAGGAATGTGAACGCGTGGTGAGTCACAGAAAGTGAAATGATTACAAAGTGACTGGTGTGCAGGAAGTGGCGGGCTGAAGATGTAAGAGGGATTTGAATAGATGACTGAGGACCCTGGTCCTATGGCGCCTGGCCGACAAAGGCAAGAGTCGCTCGTAAATGCAACGGGATGCTGTTGAAAGCTGTGAGACAACAGCACCCTATTCAAGCTTGGCGAGTCACGTCTAGGGTGGAGCAGTTTAAAATCAAGGAATTAATTAGATTGATATAGACGACTTGGTAAACAGTTCACATGAGCAGAAGCAAGCAAATAGGAACGATGAAGATGACATGTTTTTATCTTAGCTGTAGAGGATCCAGGGAAGGGGGGTCTCAGTAAGGACCTTTGAACCTACAGCATCCACAACTGCATTCTGGGAATGACTGTGGCATGACTCACTTGAATAGAAAGGACTGGAAGGGGTCTAGGTTGGGGTGTGCTTAGGAGAGATGTATATGCTGAATTTGAAATTCTTTTAAGGCACAGAAGTATAGAGGCTTAGCAGACAGTATGATATATACAGTCTGAGCTGAACATATAGATGTGTATAGCACTTGCATGTTCCTGATTCGTGAAGAGTTATCGTGCCATTAAGGAAAGATACAGTATAAGGACCCAGGATTAAATCCCAAGGGCTCCTAAGATACAATCCCCAAACAACGGATGAACAACAGTCCCCAAAAGACACCCAATAAACTACACGAACACATAGGTAGATGAGAGCCTGTATGTTGAGTTTGCCAAGAGGGGTGGTCAGAAGAAAGTTAACCATTGGGTTAATACCACACAGGTCAGGGGTGACTTTATGGAGAACCGTTTCCAGTTAGGAACTGAGTTAGAAGCCGGGTTGTGTGGGGGAGAGCGTGGGAAGGAAGAAAGCCGGGAGGGGAATGTAATCAGGCGTCTCACGATCTTTTATGATATGGTGACACCTGAAACAGATATGTCATTTAGGAAACCAAGACCAGTGTGTTCTTACAGGACCATGAGAAGGATCTAAAGATACGAGCAAAAGGATACAATAGAAAAAAAAACAAAGATAACCCATAAACTAAGGTCCTGGAGAAAACAAGGAGCCACAGAGGAGCAGGCTGGTTCGGAGACTAGACCGTCTCTTATGTACTGGGAATTTGCTCACAGTCTTCCGTTCTTCCTGTGCGTTCTATGTCCTGCCGATGCAAGTATCACCAGGTGTGCCTGGAAATCTGTACTTTCCATCTGTCCAAGATTCCACCTATTTAGACAGTTGTTAACCTTGACCACCTTTATTCCAAGCCCTCCTCCTTGTTAGAACGAGTTTGTACTAGGCCTCAGTAGTTCCACACGGCTAGGTTAATGTCCTTAGAGGCATATTTGATAACACCAGTCACCTGTTGGAATAAATACGGTGAAATCCTGGCAGTGGGTTCGAGGCCCACCTCAATGTTTTATGTTCCCGAATGAAAGACACACACACACACACACACACACACACACACACACACACACACACACACAGCCTTTATATTTTAATATGTCTTAAATAGCACAGTAGCTGGGCCACTGCCTAACCTCCACGCAGTTAATCCCAACTTACTACTTACTAATTCTATGTTATATCTTGGCTGCTCTGGACCCAGAGGGCTGCCCGACTTGGCCATGCTCTGGGCTGCACTCTCCGGGCTCCTTCACATGGCAGCCTTGCCTCTCTGTCCTGCACCCTTCTCAGGCATGGCCTCTCTCCTCTCCTCCACACTCTCCCGGCATGGTGGATCTCCTTCCGCTGTCTCCTCTCTCTGGGTCCCAAACCTCTCCCGGCATCACAGACCTCCTCTTTCTCTCCCTCCTCCTGGTTCCAAGCCCAGGAATCCTAAAATCCCGACTGTGGCCAGCCTGCCCAACTATTGGCTGTTGGCATCTTTATTTACCAATCAGAACCAACTGGGGGCGTGTTCCCAGAAGCTACGTGCAGGCACTCTCACACTCTCATACAGACAGTTGGGGGTGGGGGGGAGAACATAATTAGCATTGGTAATATGAGCAGCTATGGTGGCCCAATGTGAAGTCTGAAGGGTGTCCTAGGACTCAATTTAAAGCCCAGATTCTCTGTGTGGTCCACGGTCACTGGTTTCCTGAGTGACCGTGGGCACCGCATATTCTGTGTTTTAACCACCTTGTTCACCCACTTGCCTGCCAAATGTCTTTCTTTCCCTCCTACAACCATCCACTTCAGGTCTAATAACTCTTTAAAGCTAAGCGTACTTCTCACCCACTCTTTAGGACCCTCCTCAGTTCACCTGATCAGAACCATCCTCTCAGCTTTGTGCACCAAACTATAGGAGCTCTCAGGAAGAAAATACGTACAAATGAATGCATGTGGTAAATGGATGAAGATCGTTTAGCTGTGTATAACCTTTCTTTAAGATTCCAGGGAGTACGGCCGGCCATGATGGCACAGGTCTTTAATCCTAGCATTCATGAGGCAGATGCAGGCAGACCTCTGTGAGTTCAAGACCAGCCTGGTCTACATAGTGAGTTCCAGGACAGCCAGAGCTACATAGTGAAACCCTGTCTCAAAAATCTGTGTGTGTGTGTGTGTGTGTGTGTGTGTGTGTGTGTCCATCCCAGGGAGTACAAAGGAAGGACAGATATTAAAATTGCAGTGGCTTTGTTAATTTGTTCCTAAACTTACTGAGAAACGTTAGGAAAGGAGTTAAGAAGTTACCTTTGACTTATCTCAAACCCTGACACAGAAAGACAAATATCACATGTTCTCACTCATTTCTAGAAACTTATCCCCGGGGACTTTGGAATGCAGGAGTGTTCTACAGGGACAGGAAGGTCAGGAGGGGAGACATAAGTGTCATTAAACAAGGTTGAGCCATGGCTTCCGAGTCCTGCTCAGCTCAGTAGAACGACAGGCTAAGACAGCCCGCGAGGTCTCTCTGTGTGGTTGTGAGAACACAGAGTCCCAGCACATAAAAATGACTGGTGACTACGGGGGCTGACATGCTTCTAAACACGAGTCCACGCTTGCCATGTGACTCTTACACACTGTGGACAAGACTGAACTACCATGATGTACTACAAAAGACATGCAAATATACCCCATTGGAAAGTTCAATTATTTCCCCAAAATGTTGATTTTAACTTAGGGATATAGCTTAGTAGTAAAGCCATTGTCCAGTTTCAGTGAAGCTCTGGGGTACTTAGTCACCAGAACCACTAAAAAAAAACAACTTTTTATTTTTTTAAGGAGAAAGTGCCATTTGGAAGGCTCTGTGTGCTGCTACTAGTAAATAGCTATGTGCGGCATACTGAAAACGCACCTCCCTTAAGAGGAAATGCTATTATGTTTTTATTCCCTTAACCATCTCTCCCTAAGATAAGAAAGGAGAACAACAGTTTTTCTCTTGGTGTTATCTGAATATTTGACTGATTTGAATATATTCCAGTCTGCTCTACTGCACATATAAAATGACACACCATGTTACTACATATGACATATATGTAAACATCATACATAGACCTCTTCCCAAGAACCTGTTGGACATCCTGGGTAAGAATGTTTTCTACCTTCAAATTTAATTTCTTTTCCAGTGCAAATATCTTACTAGACAAAGACTTTACTGCCAAAATATCTGACTTTGGGCTTGCACGGGCTTCAGCGAAGCTAGCACAGACAGTCATGACCAGCCGGATTGTGGGCACGACGGCTTACATGGCACCGGAAGCTTTGCGAGGAGAAATAACACCCAAATCGGACATCTACAGCTTCGGTGTGGTAGGCGAGCATTCTCCTTATTGTTTGGCGAGTATTTTTATAGCGTGTGTACATGCGCACGCCGCAGCATACGCATGCCGAGGGCCTGAGGGTAGCTCTCAGGACCCAGTTCTCTCCTTCCACCATGCTGGTTCTGGGGATCAGATGCAGGTCGCCGGGCTTGGCAAGTGCTTTTACACTGTCAAGCCGTCTTTCCAACCAATGATCATTCCTTTTAAGACGTGAATTAAATTTGAATATTTTAGTGCATGTGTCTTTCTCTCTGTCGCTTATATATAAATATATAAGCTATTCACATCAGCCTCTAGTTACACCAGAAAGTTTATGAGAAATCCCTAATATGTAAAAGGTTTGAGTCGATTTCTTTTTAACGACTGCAAGAAAATATTGTCTCACCATGAATCCAAATGATGCTTAAAATGAGCCAGTGCACAAAGTCAGCCATGTCACATAACGTGGGCTTCTTTTCTCTTCCCTTTCCTGTGATTTTATCATCTAACAGCCAGAGGGGGAGAAGGCGGGGTAAGATTAATGAGACTTCGTCTTCATCTTAGTTCTCCAAATAGGCTTCATTTGTGGGAACGTTACTCTATCCTAATGGAAAGGCACAGGGTTGTAAAATGTGGCTACTGGTTAAAAACTAAGATTTTCTCCTGAGGGCCCTGGAAGACATAAGAGCACACAGAGTTCCCAGAACAGATGCTGAGTAGAACTTCTTTGATCCTTATATCCCCTCAACATCTGTGCTCCAGGCCACTGGTTAGCACACGAAAGCCTCGCTTAGCGGGTTCAACTCCCTGGGCTCAGTCCATGTTCCTTTTCATTTCTACCGATGTTTTCGGTGTTTTGCTAATGGACCCCTTTGCCTTCCTAGGTTTTATTAGAGCTGATAACCGGACTTGCGGCTGTGGATGAAAACCGTGAACCTCAACTACTAGTTAGTAACCAACTCCTTTTTATCTGTCTTCCCCTCTCTCGCCTTTATGGTCTTAGATGTGTGTGGGTAAATCTGGGCACCTAGGAACGGCATTTTCTGACATAATACTGGCTATGTGTACTGGTGCACGGACACAGCATGATGGATGTCCAATCTTGGGTTTGTGGGGCCGCATTTGTGAAACCTGAAAAGGTCATTCATATATTCTTTGTCTTTGTGGGCAAAATGAAAAGAAAGCTCATTTACCTGTGGTTTATAAGACTATAAACGCCAGTGAAAGCTCTTTATTTCACTGTGGAGTGTTTTACTTCAAAATTAAAACACCTCCCTCCTGCACTACCATCCCCGCCTTCCCATTTTTATATCGAACATTCGATTGATAATTTATAAGTAGATGAATTAAATAGCAAGTAAACTACAGATAAATTACGCTGTGCCACATTATATATCTTTAAAAAACATCTAAAGATAATTATCATATATAATTGTTTCTCAGAATTAACAACTGTATTCCTTTTATTCTAATCTATTCATAGGCCTAATAGAGCACAACAGCATGAACAGTTCGGGCAGTAGATGTATACTAGATTGTGTCCCAGAATTAGGGTACCATCAGAAGGTTTGGCTTCCTTGTTCAGTCTTGGTGCCAGGGCTGGAGAGATGGCTCTGCAGCCAAGAGCTCACAGGGCTTTCTTTTCCAGAGGCCAAAGTTTAGTTCCCAGCACTCATATTAGGTGTCTCGCAACTGTCTGTCATCTGAGCTCCAGGAGCTGATGCCTCTGACCTCCACAGGCACCTGCATACTTGTGCCCACGTAAAGACACACACAGATATAAACAGACAATTAAAATACAACTTGGAAATGACAACGTATGTCTTAGTGCCGATACTAATCTGAGTAAACCATAGTGTGTGAGACTGTTACAAGTGTCCACCATAAAACAAAGACGTCCATGGTCTGCTGGAGATGTAATGTTAAAATAGTGTATGTAAGATATTCGGACATTGGAAGATATTTACGAGAATATTCTAACGGCATTCAAATTTTTTTAAGCGGCAAATCAAAAAGTAAAATATTACGTTAATCAGAAATATAAAAATTCTCTGTCCCATCAGTTGCTGGAGATAAAGAGAGAGAAGCTTGAACTGGAGATGCCATGTTTGAACTATTTGTATAAGGACATAGATAAAGTTCGGGGTGGGGACTGGGCTAAAACCATAAACATGGGAAATACAGGAGCTAGTGAGATGTTGAGCACGTGAAGATGCTGCCACGTAGCCTGACCTGAGTTCAGTCTTTTGACCCTCAACTGATTCTTTCAAGTTGTCCTCTGACCTCTACCCATCCCCAAATAATAAATAAATAAACAAACAAACAAACAAACAAATAAATAAATAAATGTAAAATTGCTTTATTATAGGGAGTATTTAGAGGTGCAGGTTGGTCGATAGAACTCTTGCCCAGTTTGCACAAGTCCCTCCACTGGATCCCTAACACCAAAAAAGCAAAACAAACAAAGCCTCACAGGACAAGGAGAGAGATACGGGGTTGGGGTGATAACCCATGCCTCACCAAACTGGGCTTCTGTTTCAGGCAAGCTTGCCTATAGAAAGGCCTACCTACAGCTACCTCGATCTCTCTCCCCTTCAGAATGGGTAAAAGCCACCACTTTGGCTCAAATAAGAATGAAATACAGGATCTCTGTGATTCACAAATTTGCATAGCGTCATTTAATAGTGAAAGTATAAAACTCAGGAAGCATGATATACCTTTGGGTGCAGTATGGCTAGAAAGCCCTAAGATGGTGATGTAAGCCCGGCTAAGAGTGCTCTGTCAGGGAACCTTTTCCCCATTGCCTGTGTGGCTTCACAACCCATCCTTTTTGGAAGAGCTTAGCGATGTTACATACCACCCCTCACTCATAACCCTTTCTTTCAATACAAGTTTCTTTGAGCTACTACAAAATATACTGAGAGCCGGGTTTCTTAAATTAAAAGAAATATAGTCTCTTGGTAGAAGTCAAAGTCAAATTTGGTAAGACCATGAGTCCCTCTTGAGGATCCAGGGAAGTCTAACTACTCCCTGCCTCTTACAGGTTCTAGTGGCTTCTTGTAGCTTTGGCTTATAGACCTGTCACTGTGGTCTCTGATGCTGGTGGTCACATTTTTCTCCTGGGTCTTTTTCTTTTTCTCTTTTATATTTATATATATATATATATATATATATATATATATATATATATATATATATATATATATATATATATATATATACACACACACACACACACACACACACACACACACACACATACATACACTTGACACTGAAGTTAGGGCATACTTGGATAACCTAACGTCTTAGTCACTGTTTTATTGCACTGATAAAACACCATGATCCAGGCAACATAGAGGAAAAAAGGGTGTATTGAGACTTACAGTTCCAACGTCTTTTGTGGCAGGGAGATATGGCAGCAAGTGGCGGGCACGGTTGCAGCAGCAGGAAGCCCATGACTTGCATCTTAAACCACACACGCAAAGCATAGAGTGATGGAGTGGGGCATTGTGCCCCCAAAGCCCGCCCCCAGTGACGTACTTCCTTCACCAAAGCCACGCCTCCTACTCCTCCCAAAGAGCACCACTAATTGAAAACCAAAAGAGCCTATGGGAGCATTCCGTTCAAAGCACTACACTCAAGAGGATCTCTCTCAGAGATCTACAGAGATCATTTTTTTTTCCACATGAGGTCGTATGTATGGACTCCAGGAAGCAGGAGCAGACATACACAGATCCATGTTTCTGGAGCCATCCCTCAACCTTCTGTTCAACCCACAGCTTCATCTCCTCCTCAGTCATCGCCCAATCTCCCTGTCCTTCTTTTGGGTTCATCAGTCTGAGTCCCTGTAGATAAAGACGGGGTGCCCGGATCCAGAAGGTGGGATTCCATTATCAGACATACATCAAGAAGCTGATGACCCTGAGCTGGCAAACGCTGCCAACAAGAATGGGAGCAGTTAGCTCATCCCAGAAAGACGAAAATTATAAAGCACATGGGCAGGCGCACATATGAATAAAACCAGTAAATCTGTAATGTGTCTATGTACACATTTCCTTATGTAACATCAGACCTGTACGGCTCCAATTCCTAATGAGGCTACAAAACAATACTGAGATGAAGGGAAATAATTTAAATGTATATTCTGATTTCTCTAACTCTGAAGCTTTTAACCAACTTTTAATATCGTTTTCAAGCTGGATATTAAAGAAGAGATTGAAGATGAAGAGAAGACGATTGAAGATTACACCGATGAGAAGATGAGCGATGCGGACCCTGCTTCCGTCGAAGCTATGTACTCCGCGGCTAGTCAGTGTCTGCATGAGAAGAAAAACCGACGGCCAGACATTGCAAAGGTATTCACTTCCGTATCCACATACACAGTGAGGGATGTGGTGCGTTATCCTTTACTAAGTATCCATTTCAAGACGTCTACCTAACTGGTTCTTTTGTTCCTTTTTCTTTTGAAAGGTTCAACAGCTGTTACAAGAGATGTCTGCTTAAAACTAGTGAAGTAAACATCTAAAAATCTTTTTTTTTTTTTTTAACTTCTCGTGGTCCGAGACCGGAAAAGCACTTTGACACTGAGCTACATCAATCACCTGCCTGTTGTTTGCCTTTCTTTTTGTTTTCCTAAATGTGCTTTATCTCTAACAAGGCAGCGTGGTACAATGTACTGGTTAGTTGATGGATGTGTTGCCACGCAGCAAGTGACCATCGCATGGTAGCCCTTGGCCCCGCCTACCTAGCATGGAGCTCTTTTTCCACAGTAACATCACGAAAGTATAGTGAACTCAAGATTCAGGAAAGCAGCACTGTGCTGTACAGAGACACTAGGGTTATTGGGGAGTGGGGGGAGGGAGTGAGACGGGGTTTCTCTGTGTAGCCCTGGATGTCCTGGAACTTGCTCTGTAGACCGGGGTGGTGGTTTGAAGCTCAGCAGACCCCACTAGTAATTTCCTGTAAAATTTTGGACCCGCTCTTAGCTTCCTTAATTCAGCCTTAGTGCTGGCTTTCATCTTTTGTTATGATATGAACGTCATGCTCCTGTAAATAACTCCTCACCTATGTTTCTGTAAGGAACCTCTCTCCACTGATCCTATAACCCTAACTAAACTCATTGGTTCAACAATGTAGACATGGGTGGAATCTGTTCTTTGGTCTGTTATTGGGGTCCTATTTTGCATAAATAGATGTTCGCTTATCTCCCCCAGAAAAAAACCACATACTTGGTACTATATATGGGGCGTGACGGAACCAATGGTGAGTTGGGGGGGGGGGAGGTATTTGTATTGTCCCTGCAATGGACGATAAGACATGTAACTGAGGCCAAGCTGTCTGAGGTCAGAGCATTTAAGGGGGCAATTCCGACATCATCCTTTCCCGGATGGTAGGAACGGTCGGTAGGCTCCCTTGCTGTGTAGTGATTGCACCGCTCCTGCTGAAGTAAAAAGACATGTAGCGTCCACAGACCTGCTCCATCTTCAGGAGTGTCTGTAAGGAAAGTTCCAGAGAGGCCATCTTCCTCTATCAGTGGGCAATGGCATGCCTCTTTAGTGAATGGAATCAGCCGTTCTGTACTACCGCCCTTGAAGGCAGCACGTGTGGGATGGGGTCATGGGCCCCCGTGGCATCGCTAGGACACGCCACTAAAGCTGAGCTGTCTGTGCAGCTTGCCTGTTTAAGTGAGTTACAATGAGAAAAAGATGCAGATGCTATGTATCCTCTGCACTCTCCTCTGTATTTGCAGGTAAGATGAGAGAGAGAGAGAGAGAGAGAGAGAGAGAGAGAGAGAGAGAGAGAGAGAGAGAGAGAGGGAGAGAGAGAGAGAGAGAGATCTAGTTTGGTGATAGATGCCTTTCATCCCAACACTTGGGGAGGCAGATCCAGGCCGATCTCTGTATATTTGAGTCCAGCTAGGGCTACACAGTGTATCTCTCTCTCTCTCTCTCTCTCTCTCTCTCTCTCTCTCTCTAGCTCTCACATTCTCTCATGTGCTCTCTCTCTCTCTCAAAAAAAAAGTGGTGTGGCACTACAGTATAATTAAAATCTCTTACATTCAAGTGAGACTGAAGCTTTTGCTAGACCTCACAGCCAGTTAATAATGTCCACTGAGGTCACTTAAGGCTGCCATCCTACTGTGTGTTCAACCTGTTAAACAATTAAAACCTGTTAAACAGGTTGAAAGCAATTTTATAAAATGAACATCCACAGCCACCGAAGACAACACACGGGTAGACAAACAGTGCTCAATAAACAGTGATCTGTGTAACACTGTTTGTTATCTGAGTCAGCTGGGGTCAGTTGGCATCACTGACTTAAGCCCTTGTAAAACTCTGCTAACGATTTCTGCACAGTATTCCTTCCCCATGTGATGCTTTCTGTGTTTTTCAGCCTTTGTTAGGGATAGCCACACAGACACACACAGATATACAGACATAGGACAGGGCAATAGCATTTAGGCAGACACTGATTCAGACTCATACAATAGGCAGACCGGGATGATGGAAGAGAGAAGACCGCAAAGAAGAGAACTCCCCTCTGGGCTCACTGTTGGTTCAAGGACACCAAAGGGAAGTGCTGTGTTGACTTCTGTCCTTTATGCAATACCAACACGTTATTGATAACTGAGTTCATTATTAGTGCACTCTACCCAACACAAGATGGGTGTGCTAGCGTGCCATTTCCTACGTCTGGGAGTAGAAGAGTTAAAAGAGAGTAAAAATTATATGTATGCTAAGAAGTCCTCCTTGGGATCCCCAGTCTTGGAACTGACAAGGAGAACTTGACATTGAAGAGGAGGAGGGAGGAATGGAAGCTATCCCTCAGGCACAACCTTTGATACAGAGGAAGGAAGAAACATCCATGGTCACGAGGACCTTAAGAATGGTCCTGTATGATAATCATGCAATATTGTGCCCCTAAACTCCATGAATTGGGAGATACTTTTAAATGAGAAATCAGCCACAGCCTCACTCATAAAACTGTAGCACGGGGGCGTAAATGGAATCAGTCCAGTGTTGTGGAAGCACAGAAACTAATAACCATCCATCCCTGCTTATGACAAAAGGCACATACTCTGAGACAATGTGAGGGAAATCAGTTTCCGATTGGTGGCTCACAGGAACTATCACAGATGCCTAGTTTTCTCCAGCTGAGGGTCCCCTGACTACTAGGGACTAAGGAGAGTAGAGGAAGGGTAGACGTTATGGAAATAATCAGGCATGAGAGGGCCAGTGTTGCGTGCCTTGTTCATTGTACCAGATAGGACCGGACAGTTAAGAAAGATTGATTCAACAGTTACCTTGAAACTAATACAGGCTCTCATGGCTCCACTCAGCCTGGCGGAGCATGGTCTCTCTTAGGAGGAAGAGCTCTGGGCGGGGCTGGACAGTGTACACTGAAATGTAAACAATCTCATAAAGTACTAAAGCAATCAAGATGGATTTAAAAACAAAAAAATGAGACAAAGAAACCTGTGTGGGAATATTAGTGTCAAGCCAGAGGAAGAAATAATAGCAAAAATCAATACTCTTGAACCTCTCTGCAAGGTTTTAAGGACTGGAGCAAAAGTTTAATTAATATATAAATGTCAGCAGTACCGGTGCAAAATACTATTTTTTATAGATAATTTCAGACTTATCTCCAACCAGAATAAGCTATGTATACTCCTCTCCTGAGAGTTGAAAGTGTTTGTCCAACCAAGAGATCTTTTAGTAGCAAGCTGTAGCCAATGGAGAGATGCTAACCAGTCACAGCCTGGCCCAGAGGCAATCAGCTCTGTGGAGAGTGTTGGTCACAGCAGGTTCGATATGGTTGTGCTTCCTCTAAGCCTTCCAAGCAATGAGAGCTAGCCCCCATTGAGCCTGTGGCAAGTGGGAAAAGGCATGTCACCTCTGCTGTGACACACTCCAGCATGAAGAAATGATTGTGGACAGCGGCAGGTAAAAAGGAAATAGCTTCTATTCACACAGCTGTACTCAGCATGGGACGCTTGAAAAAATAACTGATAGAAGAAATGGAAGTTTTATTTCACGATTTATTGGACCACACTCTCATTTGTCCTTAACATCCCCATAATACTGACTTCTGAAATCAACTGGCAGTTGGCATGGAGAGTGGTGGGCCTTCAGAGGTCCTGCCCCTCTGCAGAAAAGCTGTCTCTGACTCTGTCGCCTCCCTTTGGATCCTGTTCCCCTAGCTGGGCTGCCTGCCTTGTCTGGTCAGTGACAGAGGATGCCCCTAGTTCTACTGAGGACTTGATGGTGGGAGGAGCTTCCTTTCTCCTCAGAGAGGGGACACCACAAGAATGGGACACCCTTCTCCTCTGAGAAGAAGGGGAGGGGTAATGGGGAAGGTGGTTTGAGGGTGGGACTAGGAGGAAAGGAGAGAGGGGGCTGAGATTGGGATGTAAAGTGAATAAATAAATTAATGAAAAAAGGAAGTAGATTGGGGAAAAATACAAACGGGGCAGAAAGTAATAAAATCAAAACAAATGAACAAAAACCTATATGCAAACAGGTGATTTTTTTGAAAAAAAAAAAAACAAAAAAAAAACAAGATTGATAAATCCTTATCAAAGTAACCAAGGGAGGCAACAAAGATTCAGATTAATAAAATAGTAAAGAAAAGAGAGATTTTACTTGGGGTACCAGTGAAGTTCAGAAAAAATCATAAGAATACACTTGAAAAACCTATATTTCACCAAATTGGAGAAGCTAAAAAGAAATGGATGAATTTATAAATGCATAGGCTCTACAAAGCAAAATGAGATAAACATTTAAAATACATCTACAGCAAGCAATGACATTGAAACAGCAGGAGTTAAATCCGACTCACTGCAGACTTTCAAGACCAGCACCAGTCCTTCCAAAATCACTTCATGAAACAGCAAAGGATGGCGTGCCTCCAAACTTTTGTTACAGAGCCACTACTGCCCTGATATCAAAACAAGATAAAGGAACAACAAAAAGTTACAGCTGAATGTCCTTGAAGAACCTTGATGCAAAATCCTCTGGGTCAATGAGATGGCTGAAAACTATGCTAACTACTGAGGCTAAGAACCTAAGTTTGATCCCTAGGACCCAAGTAGTGGAAAGATAGAAACAACTCTCTCAGGTTACACACACACACACACAGACACACACACAGACACACACACACACACAGCTAAGGAACTAAATAGGTAGCTCCCCAAAAGAAAGAATACTAATAATTTTTAAAAACATGTTCAACATCTTTAGAAATGCAAATTAAAACTACTCTGAGGTTCTATCTTAACCCAGTTACAATGATATACATATATGTGTGTATGTATATATACATACATATATATACAGATATATGTATATATACAGATACACATATATGTATATGCACACACACAATATGTTTATACATATACACACACATACACACACACATTTGTTAATATATATATTAACAAGGGTGCAGAGAAAGGGGAGCCCCTTTTCACTTTTCATTGCTGGTGGAAGTGAAAACTGGTGCAGCCTCTGTGGAAATCAATGTGGTGATGTCACAAAAAATAAAAATGAAAGTGGAACTACCATGCAACCCAGGTTTGCCAAGCCTGGGCCTAGACCTAAAGGGCTTAAAGATACTTGTGCATTCATGTCTGTAGTCACTTCATTCGCAATAGCAAAGAAGTGTAATCAGACTAGATGTCACTGACAGTTGCATGAATAATGAAAATATGGCATCTTATTCAGACATAAAGAAAAACACAATCTGTAGAAGAAGCAATAGAGGTGAAAAGTATATTGAGATAGCTCTGGCTCAAAAAGATATTCAATATTTTCTCTCCTAGGTGGGTTCTAATTTCTAATTTTCCTCTGTTTGCATTTCTTTGGGAGTATGGAAAGAGCCCAAGAAACTAGAAAGGGGTCCACAGAGGACACGGAATGTGGATTTCAGGTTGGGGAGGGTAGTAGACACATGTGATGTGTACGTTGAGAGGACAGGTCTGGAGAGACGACTCGGCTATAAAGAGTGTGCACTGATATGCAGAGGACCTGAGCTTCGTTCCCAGAACCCATGCTGGGCAGCTCACAACTGCCTGTGACTCCAGCTCTAAGGGATCTGACACTCTCCTCTGGCCCTTACAGGCACTGCCTTTACATGCACACACATATACACATGATTAATTAAAAAGTAATATCTTTAAAAAGCAAGGAAAGAGGAAGTACTGGGAGTGGAAGGGTTAAGTAGGATGGGAGTGGGGAGATAGGGGTAGGAGCCAGACAGATGGGTCCATCAAAACTAGGTCCTAAGAAGACACCAGAAGGCAATATAATACTTGGTAATCTAATTGAAAAATAAAAATAAATAAATGGTGGTACCCTGCACAGATGGATAAAAGCTACGTTCCGGAATCATAAGGTCAAATGAAAATCCCAGTGCCAGAGTCGGGCTACCTTCCGGTACGTTTTTGGTCTACAGTCTCTGAGGCCCCTAAACAATTCAGAAATTGCCACTCCTGCTAACTGTTCACCAGAACTAAAAGGTAATACTGCATTGCTGTTGACACTGTACATCCTGGCCACAGGACACAAAGCAGTCAAGCTGGAACTCAGTGCGTGTTTCTTCCCTGCTGAGAAAGAATTGCCAATTGTCTTACTCAGATGTGGCTTCTCAGTGTTATGTATGCTACAGAGTAATTTGGCAGGATGTGTATGTTTGTTACAAAGTAACTTTTTCCTGGGGAGATAGATACTACACACACCGTTACTCACCCCAAATACGGAGGCCCTAACAGACCAAAGCAGAATACCACCAAGGTCAATTTGCTGAGCAAATGAGTTTTATTGGTGTTACAGGAGTATAAGTGAAGGTTTACTCATAGGGGCAGAAATGACTCAAAGACAGCTGCATCATCAAAGCCCTCCCCAGCATGAGTTGACAGTTCACAAGCAGGGAACCTGGAGCACATTGCATAGCCTGCAGGCAGCTCAACAGGTTGAAGGGTGCCTTTTCCAAGTGACTCAGTTGGTCTCAGCCTCTTCCAGGCAGCTGAGCTGGTCTTGGCTTCTTCCTGCAGCCTGTCTGGTCTCAGAGTCTTCTTTGTAGCTTTGCTTCTCTGAAAGTGACTCCTAACAGTCTTTCTTGTTTACTCTTGGGAGGGAGGGGACTCTAGTGAATCTGGTCAGTTTCAGGGTCTTCCTGAAGTTATTTTGAGTTGCATGGAGGTGTGAGTATACTGTAGAGCATATGTGGAAGTCAATGGATATTTCAGGAGGAGGTTCTTGCCTTCAACCTTATTGAGGCAGCTGTTTCTGTCTCCCATCTTGCCACAGGAGAGACAAAATTACAAATGGGTGCCACCACATCTGCCTTCTTAGTAGGTTCCAGCAATAAAACTCAGGTTGTCAGGTTTGTGTGGCTAGCTCCTTTGCCTGCTGAGCCATCTTCCTAGCACATGAGCTCTCTTGAACGCACAGCAGCTATAATTACCTGCAGACCTGCACAAAATCAGGCCTATCAACGTCATGGAAGACACATGGACTCACAGGATCCTGCCTCTCAGTCACTTAATGGTAACTAGAGGGGGAGGGATTACAAGGCCCACCTTTCCTATCTACAGGAAATTTAAAGATTTCTAGAAGAGGGAAAGACATCTTTAGTGATATTGTAAGACTCTGGGGAGCCTTAGCTTACCAGAGACTCCCCAAGTGAACACCATGGAGTCGGGGATCAGTGCAAAAAGCAAGAGGAATTTTATTGATCCAGCATGCTGGGGCCATCCTGCACACAAAGGAGGGTGAGAATGACTACACGCAGCCCGTTCAGCGAGCTTTTGTACAGTTTTTAGAGCAGCAGCCATTAAGCATAATATGATTGGCAGAACAGTGTGACTTTTAAACTGATTGATCTTTAGGGAATCAGGTAGTAGGGGCTTAATCAGCCCCTCCCCTCCAGTCTACATGCTCTCTAACCCATCTTTTCCAGGAGGGGAGGGGTACCTACATGCTCAGGGGTCTGGTGGAATTTTCCAAAGTTCCTGAGCTGACCTCTTCAATGTAGCCACTGGTAAGGTGCCACTCAAGAATGGGTCAATATGAGTTTGGGTTTATATGAGACTTTGTTACAAAACCAGACTCCCTTTGTTGGGGTCGGAAAAAAACAAAACAACTCAAGGAGGCACACGAGTCCAGCAAAGCAAGATCTTTATTTGAATTAGGCAGCAAAAACTGACCAGTCAGGAACAACAGCACAGACTTACAAGCTGACTGCATCCCTGAAGGAAAGTTGCATATTTAAAGAGTGAAGCCGGAAAGCAAGTTAGGGGTTGGGGAGACTGGGGTGAGCCTCAGAGTTATCCAATAGTATTTTGACATTAAGGGTTAAGCAAGGGGTTATCTGTTGGAGACTGGGTCTTATTCAGGGTGCCTGGCTTCAAGGCCCTTAACTCATTCTCCTAGACATTTGGTTCCAGAGCTCAGAGTGATAAAGGGACAAAAGAGTTGGTTCCTGGGTCTGGGACCATGAACTCAGTTTGACCCTGCCAGCAAGATGGAGAAGTTGTCCCTGAGATGGCTGGATTCAGACAACTCTCTCTTTACACCTTCACTTGGCTTCACTTGGCCCAGTCACAGTAAGGTGATAAAGGTTAAGGTGTCCTGCCTCTCAAGCCCGGTCACAATGAAGCCTGGTGACCACAGACCCAACACACTGAAACCCTGAGCCAAAATAAATCTTTTATAGGGTAACAGGCCAGTGAGAAATTACCCTGCCCCCATCCTACCCCAGCTCTGACACTTGGAATTCCCCAACCCTGTGACTCAGCTTTAAGGACCAGACAATGTTTCAGAGTTAACTGCCAAGCAATACTTCCGGCTTCACTACACATTTCCACTAGCTCACTGCGCATGCTCCAAAGACCCTCTAAAAGCCGACTCCTCCCCACAGCTCTCTGCTCTCTTCCCAATCAGAGGCAGCCGCCATTTTGTTCTCAATAAATCTGTGAAGTTTGTTGCACGTGTGACTTTGTGGTATTTCTTGACTCCCAGCTGCCCAGATAGATGCCCTTGTGCCAGAAAAAACCCTTATCGTCCCCAACTTAGGTTCATTTCTCTCAGATATTTCATCTAATCGGTTGGAGTGATCCAGGATGAGGATGTTTCTGAGGTCATAGTTCGCTGACAATTGGGAGTAGCCAATGAGCAGAGTGACGAAAGTAGGAAGTCTTGAGCCACATCGTGCAGACTTATTGTCGAAATCACACCACTCGTATAAGCTCTACATAAACCACACAGCTTTTTAGCTACAATGTCATTTAAAATAGTATTCCCATCTGTCAATCACCCTTAGAGCTCTTTGACTGCTAGGCCCATTCACTACAGCCGACTTTGAAGAGCAGCCCAGGACAGAAATGAACCCACCACCCTCACACTGTATATGCAAAGGAAATGAGTACCTACAGTCACAGTGCACGCTGTGGGCCAAGTATCTGAGTTCTCCAAACAAAAAAATGCTTTCCAGGACGTCTTTTATTACATTTATTTAGTGTGTGGGCATGCATATCACAGTGTACAAATGCAGGTCAGAGGACCACTTGGAGTGAATTCTCTCTCTGGTAGGTCCTGGGGAATCAATTTTGGGATTGGTGGAAAGTGCCTTTACCTGCTGTGCAATCTCACTGCCCTAAATCAGCTCTTTAAAATGCTTTTTTTTTTTTCAAAATTGCTACCCAAAACATGAGGAACTGAGAAGGCACCATTCACATGGAGAGCGCAGCTGCACCTGCATCTGGAGCTCCCCAGCCACCACAACTGGGAAATAAGCAGTTCTTTATAACCTTTATAACCCATTGTCCTGGGGGTGGGGATGGGGTGAGACAGGGTCTGTGTACCTAAAGCTGTTCTGGACCGTGCTGGAAGTTTAGGCAGCCACCACCATCTCAAGTCAGTGCTTTTTATCACGGAGGGAACTCAACAGCTAGATGTATTTTCATGATTGCTACATCTCTGTAGGGCAATTTTCATCTACATTAGACACTCTGCTCATAACTGTACTCGCCTAGGTTTCCAACTACCTAGAATTTTTTAAATTTCAGCAGGCTAATGAAATCATCACACAGAATCACCGGGTATTGAATTGTGCAAAATTATCCAAGCGTTTAAAATGTACTAGAAAGCCAACATACACAACTCAAAGAGAAAATTTTTATTGATATAAAATGCACTTATAAAATGTCCACAGAAGACATGTAATTTTTCACTGCTATATAAATTTATTGGGAATGTTATTCACATCTATTGTCACCTAAAACATACTGTAAACAATGAGTTATACCCTAAAACAAATGCATACGTGATTCTCAGCAATCATTGGTTTAATTATTAGTAAGGTTACAAGATCACATCTATATTCTGGAATGTGCATTGACTTTGATGTAGTGTAATAGACTTCAGAGCATAATTGCACACGAGGCTTCAGAACAGTCCCCACTGGTTCTGGATCCAGGACACGCAGTACTCCCTCTGCTTGAAGTGGCAGCTCTGGTGACAGTCTGCAACACGGCTCCAGGTCTCTCACTGCAGCCCTCTATGGCACGTGTGGTGACATGTACACACGTACAACTAAAAAGTCTACCTCTCGTAAACAAGTACGACATCACTGTCAACTGTCCTGCATATTTAAGTAGTAAAGTCTACATATTTGTAAACAAACAAAACACACAATACTCAAATCTATTTTTAAAAATTTCCATCAGCCTGTAATTCCTCTATGGTCTACGTGAATACACACTGAATTTTGAAAGGCGCGTGTATCACCTTAGGCTCTGCAATGGGTGCTTCATATTTCATACCATGAAATGTACATTACTGACATTATCTTGTGCGGCACAAGGTTCAGGTCAAGGACCTCCAACTCCTGAACCCGACAGTCCACTTCTCTGTTATGGCTCTGCAGCAGCTTAGCAGATTAAACACCAAGTGTTCTAACCCCCTCTATTTCAAGTAACAAAGAACTCTTGAGGCTCAAAACTCTCTAGGTTGTAACTGAAAATACAAAGTTTCAGAAAACCCGTGTTCTGAGAGACATTATTAACTGAAACAAGATCCTTAGGCTAAGTATTAGCTGTGTTAGCCTACTAAGTACTAGAAATCAATAATTTTAGATCTGAATACTTGCTTTCAAGTGATATGACAATTTGCTTTAAGACACATGGTTTCAAAGAGGGAAAAAAAAAACCTTGACACTTGAAACATTTTTACTTTAGTTTTGTTTCTTTTTGAATGATACTTGAGTTCTGATCTGAACATATGGAGTCATTTTGGAAATAGACAATTCGAAAGCTCTGCAAAGACCTTACAAGACAGTAGTCTTCCAGTGCCATGAGGGAGTCTGTGGTATCTGGTACCTTTTGAGCTTCAGTATGAAGTGCGTCCGAGATCTGAAAGCTACTACAATGGAGGGGTGGGACAGGAAGCCCTGCTGCAGTACCCGTTCTCCATCAGACAGCTCCAGCCTGGTCTCCGTCCTGGCAGGCACCTGAGCATGCTCAAAGCCAGCAGCTGCCGGTCTCTTCCCAGGCTCCTTAACATACTCAATAAGGGCGAGTATCTCAGGGTTGTTCTGCTACCCGTTAAAGGGAAACAGAACTCACTAGAGCTTTAACGCAAGTCCTTATGCTTTATGGAATTGGCCCACCTATGTAAAATATTGAAGATTATGTGAAAGTGTGGAATCAACACGCTATGAAAACAGTGTGACAAAACCAAACATTATTATGTTGAAACCTTGTCTAGCTTTAACTAAAAAATAAAAATCATGAGTCTTCTATAGCATTAATTTAAAAAATACATAGAAGTGAAAAGTGCTATTTTTCAAAAAGTACAATTATCCTCCCAACTATATCAACATGGAATGATTTCAGTTCTCCTTGTACTAAAAGCTGGAAATTTTACAAAACTATATTGCAACATTTAATAAGACAATTTTAATCAGTAGTGGCTTCTGCTTCCGCTGGACCCCTAATCAATCTTCGGATCCCTCTCTTTCCCGCAGGACCTTTTGGTTTAGCAAAACTCTGCTTATGTGCGTGCTGCTTGGGATGGACTTCATCGTAAAGGAAATCTGCAGTCAGTTCATCCCCATTGTCTATCTCAATCTGCAAAAGAGGAAGTCACCAGTGTGAAACACTATAAACCAGGAACCTTCAGAACTGACACACTGTGAGGCGGCTCCCAGGCACCTGCATGAGTGTACCACACACCTTCCTTCCACAGGAGAACAAGCAAGAACTGCCTCTGTAACGCCTCCTTCCATCCTTTTCTGGGAGACACGAGAGCCCTTGTTTAAAGCCAGCCAGTCACCTGCTCGTCAGCTGACTCTCCCGGCTCCTTATAGGTAACGTTTACCAGCAGCAGTGAGCATGCGCCCTCCAGCTGCCCTGCCTTATAAACTCAAACACTGCGCTTGCTCCTTCATTCCCCCTGCTACCTGGAGTCACTCTAAAACAGGGGTGGGCCAATGATGGCCACAGACCAAATCTCTAGCCCAACTTTAGAGCAGTTCACACTTTAAGGGGCTTCAAAAACAACAAAAACATGTAAAAGACACCCATGTGTGCAGTGTCAGCTGACTCTTTGTGAAAGGCACCAGCATACACTGAGTAACAGACAGAATCTAGAACTGCTCCAGGCTCAGCACCCCAACACCAGCAGTTTATAACGAAGTATCTTTGCTTATAGCCTACTCGTACTTAAGGATATATATGGAGATCTGGTAGCAACACCCCACTTTGTAAAGTGACAGAAATGTTCTATATATGTGGCAATCTTAATGCTACAGATGGCCAATGAGCACTTGCAATCATCAGTGTTATTCAGAAACTGAATCTACATTTTATTCAAGTTTCCACTTAGACCGACACCATGGCTTCTAGCTACCATCTTACTTAGCACATATATAAAAGACGAGGCTCATGCCCAGCCATCCCTAGGCACTCAGCAAGCTCTAAGGACTCAGGATGAAAACAGGAAGATTAAGCACTTTCATTTCTAAGCCACAGCACCTGGAAAGGGGCCACACCGTGCAAGATGGAAACGGCAGGCAGACGAGCGAAGCCTACCTTTCTGATCACATCCATCTGCAGCTGTCTCTCCACAATCTCTAGCAGAGGGCTCTTGCAACTGGAGTACAGCATCCGCTCTCTTATGCTGCACGTGTATCCGGGCATCGAATAAATAAAAACTGCAAGTTAAAGTAACAACAATCAGAAACAACAACTAAAGCAAGTCTATAAACCTCCTACAATTGCAACTAAGCTCCTGGCAAGAAGTACAGAAACATACAGTGCTGACACTGACGGCCCCGCGTTCAAGGTAAGGCACCCATACCTATAGACTCTAAGTAGTCCCCTTCATGGGAGTGCTTATATAGGAAGAAATGGTAGCGTGCTGAATCCTTCGGAATCCTCTTTGGCAAATCTTTTACTTCTGTATTTTCTGTGTTGGCCAAAATTATTATTTCATTTTTTATATCTATTTCCTATAAAAAAAGAAATAGCATTTATGAAACAGATAAAACATAAGTTAACTGCAGCAAGAGTCAAAAATGATGTTCACAGTTGTGGACTGTCACAAACCATTTAGGAAAGGCTAAAAGGTCTTTCTGCATGGACTAAAATGGGTGCGCTCTAAGAGGCAAGGTCCCAAAGAGACTTCATCTCAGGATTGTTTCTTGCAGCTGATATGTCTTTCCTTTCATTATTAAATTAATATAATAAGCCCTGGGCATAGCCTACCCTAATTTCCTGCAGATCAACATAAAGATGAACTTCCATGAATTAATACTACTTAGATGAATTAATGATTTTATAAACTTCCTGATTTGATTCAAATAATCTTAGGAATGAGGTTTTAAAAGATGGTTGTTTTGCTAGAAAGATATAATAAAGTTAGAATTAAGAATAGAATGTACCCATTCCTTGTAATAGTAAGTAAAGGCTGCATAATAACAAATACAATGAGCTTTCATAATTACACTAAAAAGAGAAATAGGTTTGGGACAAAGTTGTGTTCAAGGATGAAGCCGCAGGTGTGCACTAAGACAAGATCATGTAAGAACTGTTGTTTTGAACTTACAATGAGTTTACAGAATGAAACCCTGCTTTGAACTTGTTACTGATATCCTGTTACTCCCCTTTATGTAACGTTTTATCTACCAGGCAATTCCTTTTTTTTTTTTTCTTTTTCTTTTCTTTTTTTTTTTTTCAAGACAGGGTTTCTCTGTGTAGCCCTGGTTGTCCTGGAACTCACTCTGTAGACCAGGCTGGCCTCGAACTCAGAAATCCGCCTGCCTCTGCCTCCCAAGTGCTGGGTTAAAGGTGTGCGCCACCACTGCCCGGCTGTAATTCTTTCTTATACAGAGAACTTTTTGTGTTAAGGATATAAAAGGCAAAGCAGCCACTTTCTGCTTTATTGAGTATGCACATCTGAGTGAGTGACATCTTTCCTTCCTTTTTCTCTCTGGTTCGAAAACAGTTACAAAGCTCCCTGGCCAGCGAGAGGCCTCTGGCTGGCTCACTGGAAAAGGGAACTGTAGCAATAAATCCTCTCCTGAGTTCCCGGCTGCTATCAGCAGGACGATTGCCAGAGAATTATATACCAGATTTATAAAGTAAATAGGAGTTAAGTTTTCCAGTGCCAACTGAAGCACGGAACAGAGAATTAAACAGCCAGACATCATCAGTCCTTGCCCTAGATGCTGGGCCCCTTTCAGCCCTTGCCAGCTGGCAGCCCCCAGCAGTGGAGGGATTATCTGACTTTTTTATACAAAGTACTCTGCGATTTAAAAAAGTAAATAAACAGTGAGACCCCACCTTAAAAGAAAAAAAAAAATAATAAAAAAACAAGAAAAGCAAAGACATAAAGTTGGTTAAGAGAAAGAATTATACGAGCCATAAGCCACCCACACAAGAGCACCGTACAGACGTCGCATTTCTCTCACCAACTGCACATAGTTGAGCTGCTTGTTATTCAGTTTTTCCAAAGCCTGGAAGGCGTCTCGAGAAATAGGAAATGCTACTCCTTGTAGTGTCTGATGCTTTGTGTCCACACTCACGTCAGTTTGTACCTAAGTATGACAGATACAATTGACTGGGGACGCTTCAGTATTCAGCAGTGTCCAGTGACAAAAAGAAGAAAACTCCACTTTAAATAATATAGTTAAGTCTCACTTATCCTTTCCCAATATATGGTTCAAATTCTTCAAACATTTTTAACTTAGAAGGCAAATCACTGCTCACACTGGTTTACTGTCCTGCTCACATATGTGGGCATGCAGAGCGCATGACACACGGTTATGAACTATTCCTTAGCTCAGGCTGGCACAGGTTCGAGTAGCTACAGATACTCTTTCCAAAGTGTCACCACATTACCTCTTTAAGTGCAAACTTTTCTTGCTAGGATTTCTGAGCAGAAAAATGTGTACAGTATGGATAGACCTTTACTCTGTTCTACTGGACATAAAATGCAACACAAATGTCATGCATTGAACTGAGAAGGACGCGGGGCACAGACAAAACACACTGCTCAACAAGCTACAGCTGTGCACATTCCAGATGTGGGCTTTCTTTACTAAACAATGTTCAGGGGATGAGAGGAGGGGACTTCAAGAAAGCTTTTCAGTGCACATGATGATTTTTGTACTTGATAAATGACAGCTAGTATAGGGTCTCATTTGCAATATTGCAACAGAAAGTTGAATACAGACTTTACTTAAAAAATGAATGGAGATTCTCCAGCATGATACTGATAATGAGAGCAGCACAGAACATGTGCAAGTCCGCACCCCAATGTGACCCTCTGGGCTCTGACTGCAAGGGGTAAAACAAACTATCGAACTTGTAAAAAAACACATAAAAAGCCCTACCCAACTTTAGTTTAAAATATATGCTAGACCCTTGCTATCAACGTAATATCAAAGGTACTAAGGCATTTCCAGCCTGGTCCAGCCTAATATGAAGAAGAGTGAACAGTGGTTTGGGGCACTTTGTTCTCTCTGTAAAGTTTCCATAGAAAGAGAGCAATTATAAAGGTCAACTCAGATGGCTGAGGAGAAGCATTAAAATCATGGCTCCAAGTCTCCTGGCTTCAGTATGCATAACAAATACTCAGCCTTCCACACACGCCTCCATCCAAGTTTACAGAAATGAGAGCCCGTCCAGAAATCCTGAGCAGCCGCTGGCATCTTAATTTTATTATCTTTAGTAAACACCAGTCCCTGAAGCAATCATTGGGTAACACACTTTCCTCTTTAAAAAGTCCTCACAGTGCAGAGCTTCTAGCAGGAGGTTTGTTTTAACGTGCACCTCAGGGACAGCCCTTGAGGGACTGCTATTACTTTAATATGAATGTTTTACTTTTTTCCTGAAAACACATAAAGCACACAGATGTTTTTAACCTAAACAGAATAAAGCTAACAGACCCAACTTCCGATTTTCCGTTACCTGCAGGTATATTCGTTAAACACGCTATTTTGACACACTGGAAACCTTGAAGCAAGTTCAGGTTGTGACCTACCTCATTGATTTTAATCTGCCGTAATTCTTCCTCAGCTGCAGTCAGTGGGGCAGGGGAAGACTGGGACAGCAAATACTTTTTATATCCATGTAATGATACGTCGTCCTGTAAACAAAAATAAATTATTATTTTCCAGAAATACAATTAAGGCGAGATATTAGGAAAAATAAACTTAATAGAAAGAAAGATTAAGTGATAGTATACAGCAAAAGGCTTCTCTCTCTCTTTCCTTGAATCCTCTATGTTGAAGGCTTCAGAACAAGTGTACCCGCCTCTTTTCCTCAAGTGTACAATCACTAAATCTTCTAAGTTTGGGCAGCCAAATAACAAACCAACTGATCAAGCTTCAAGCCTACAAGTCACCTGAAATTCACCACGTGGAGAAAACCATCCTACAGTTGTTCAGAGTGATTTACTCGGTCTAAACTCTACATTAAAATCCCTTATATAGTATCTGCAGACGTATTCATCACATAAAAGCACGTCAAAGAGGCGTACTCATGAGCATGTCACCCTTGGATGGCTACAAGCGAGAAGGCTGAGAGGCCAGCCCCCATCCTGATCCACAGGGAGAGAAAGCACACCTCCTCTACGGGCTAAAGCCTGTCATCTTCTGAAACAGAACCATAAGCCAGCTGTTCAAAAGCACACTCTAACCGTCTTAATTTGTAAACACAATCAGAACTGCATCAATGTCCCACACATTACAGGATAAGTATATTCCAATAGTGGTTATTCTCAACAGCAAATAGATAACTAGCAAATTCATTAGCACAAACTCACATATCCTGAGCTAGAACAATGCCCGTCTTACGCTTATAGACTGACACTGAGATTCATATCAGTCATCTTCTTCTTCTTCCACCTTTTTATGTTTGTTATTCTGAGACAGGGTCTCACCGTGTAGCCCTGACTGTCCTGGAACTCAGTACCTAGACTAGGGTGGTATCACCCTCAGAGAGCGCACTACCTCCCTTCCACACGCTGTGGTTACAGGTCGGCCCACCACACCTGGCTTCACTAGCTTTGGTTTATTTTTGTTTTTTGAAACATAAAAAACACATATAAATGTTTTTATAAATGTAAGTTTTGCACCTTTACTGTTCCAAACACTTCATCTTTAATGTGGCCACCTCCAAATTCTTTTTTCAGAGTTGCTCTTGTTGCCGCATACAGCATTTTCTGACGAACCTATTCAATTGTGAAAGTTTTACATGTTAATAGTATTAACTTTATAAAATATACCATTATAAAAGAATATATTAAATCTTCAGTATTTAAACAGATCAGGCTGATACTGACAACTGTAAAATGGGTGTCTAAATCATTAGTGACCTTTAAAGCAGGTCTTAAGTTATGTAGTATGCTTGTTTAAAATACAAAATAAGCTCCTAACTTTACAAAGCACAGAATTAGTTGCAAGAACAAAAAAATAACCTAAGTACTATTTTAAAATATGAGGGGGGAAAATCAATACAGAGTAACCTTTGCAGTGACACTTTACTCAAAGCTAGACCAGACATTACGCGTAAGAAGCCAGTATCCCTGGATCCCTGATGGCAGATGCCTTGATGAGCAACCCTGGGATGGAGACATGCTTTCTATTGGGAAAGAGCTTTAGCAGCTTCCCTGGACCACCACTGATTAACAGAAACAATTTCATAATTCTAAATAGTGAAATCTGCTATTTCTTCCAGACAGAATTAAATATGGGAACTCTTTTGAGATCATCTAGATAGCACTAAAAATTAGCTTCTTATAAGAAACCCCAGACTCTCTACACTGCTGGGCAATCTTCACCTCCAAGCCCACCGTTTACCCTATTTGAGTCTACTATCGGCTGTCTTTTTTGTTTGGGGAGAGATTATCTCTCTATGGGAAAAGATTGTTGCTTCTTACCCTTCCTTTAGCCGGAAAATACTTCAGAAAAAAAAAAAAATCCTTCCTAGCATTTAATGCCAAACAACCAAACCAAACCAAACCAAACCAAAACAAAGACTACAAAAAATTACTCACATGAGAATGATCTGGAGACCATGCAATGAATATCCATTCATATCCCTGGGCGTTCTGAGAATCTAACCTGAATAACACATAGCAAGGTTGCTTGTCCTCCAGCAGGGGCAAGACAAAGGACTGGTAATCCTGTTCCCAGGAATCTGAAGGTGAACTGCACGACCCGACCACCAGTTGCTCTATGAAAGGAGAATTTGAAACGGAGGAATGCTGTGTAGTATCAAGTGCTAATGTGACGAAAACAAGAAGAATGACTTACGTCTCAATTACTATACTAACGGTGGAGGTAAATGTTCAAGTAGAGGTCAATTAGAGTTCTATTTGTTAAAATGTTGAAAATTACCATATATATGTATAGATATACATAGATATATAATATACCATATATACAACTTCACTTATGACTTAAAACTATAATTCTTGAAATTAATATTTAATTGTAAAGAATTATGAAACAAGCTTTAGTTCCTACTTAACAATAACACTGTTGGTTTGAAATGTTGCCTAAGCACATAAACTAGAACTGGGAGTCGCCACACTTTTTAAGTGCTGTCTTGTAAAACTAAGATTATGAAGGGAGTATTCCCAGAGTCACCTGTACCCAGAGACTGGTAAGGACTTCAGCACTACAGTGCAACAGGGCAAACCTGTGACAGCTCCCATCTTCCCCATAAGGAACATGTCTTGGTATGGTCAGACAAAAACACTGTGTTTTAAAATAATCATAGGCTAGCAACACAAATCCCTCAGAAATCCCAGAAATAAAGATCAAGAATAAAACAATATGCAGTTTATGTGGACTTAAAAACAGCATTATGTACTAAAGTGGATAGAATGAACACACACATGCGCGCACGCGCGCGCGCGCGCGCGCACACACACACACACACACACACACACACCTTTCCAACTGCAGCTGCTCCAGGTAAAAAAGGGAAAGGACAGTTGTCAAAAGCTACCCCTCATTAGGAAACAGTAACAGTTAAAAAGGTCTGGAGCAAACTATAAAGTACAAGGGGTGGGTATTTATTTTTTCATTCTCTGAAATTTCCTAACTTAACATTTTTCTCAAGATTAAAAAAAAAACTGGAAAATATTTAGGAAATAGAAATTTTCTTCTGAAAGTATGAATTGGATTCATTTTATCTTTCCATTTTGCTCACTGACATTTACAATTTTAGCTGCTTTGAAGTATTTGTTCCTACAGATTTTAAGATTTTCTAAACTACTTTCACATTTAAATATGTAAGCAGAAAATGGAAAACAAAGTTGGTTTATTTCCAGTTTATGAAAAAACAAGTTATGTTTCCAAAACCAAATATGCTAGGGTGTTTGAGAAGGCCAGCAGAACACTGTCAGCACCTTCGTTTCAGCACCAAGCCATTCCCAGTCCCTTCAAATCCATCTGTGTCAGATGTAGCCCCGCAGCCAGTTTCCCTGCTCACGCCATCGTCATTAAGGAGTCAACTTACAATTTGCCATGATCTTTGAATGTTTCCAAACAAGAAAGGATCTCTCTATTCTACAGTCCAATCAGGCAATAAATAAATAAATAAATAAATACATAAATATCTCATGTTTCTACTTCAAAACACAGTTCATTGAATAACTCATGAAGTATTTAGTTTTGTTTTCAATGATTGCCTAGTTACTCATTTTCATTGCAGAAAAGGAAGCCCTGACATTAGACATGGACTGTGCTACAGAAAGACACAACAGGTGAAGCCTTCACACCTGAAAGCGTCTGCTGTCTCCCTGATAGCCGCCCCCAATTTAAAAGGAAAACAGGCTGAAAGGCAAACTCTGAACTTGCTTCATGCCAATTAATAGTTCAAATGACTAGTAACGCTTGGAAACCTCAAACTGTAACACTCCAAGGGCACAGAGTATCTTAAAAATGTTAACTAACCATTTTCAATAGATATTTTCAGAAGTCTGTATTTCCCGTTTCTGGCTCTGGCAAAGATCTCTTTCACTTCTTCACTTGCTGTGCAAAATGATAAGGGAAAAAAAAGTGTTTAAACTTAGAAGTAGTTTAGCTTGTATTTACCTAAGAAAAACATAAATTAAAGACACATGCAGAGCATATAGCCCCTTCTTATTGTTGTTATAAAACAGAAACATAAAATATGGGCCTTGGCTATGGGTAAAAACTAAATACTAACATTTAGAAGTGCAGGGACTTTAACATTTTAGCCACAGAACTCTGTAGCAGAAGGAACACTAAGGTGAATGCTTTTAGTCAAACCCAGTAATGGACAAATTGCTTCATGTTTGAAAACGTTTTAAAGTAGCTTCTATAGTCCAATTTTAAGTTTGTGATAGCTCCTGCATCAAATCATTTCCTGTCTCTGTCCAACGAAAACAACAGGATCAAATCTCATATACTGATTAAAGAAAAAACTTGTAAAATACACTAGATCTTACAATGTTTACATTTTTTCTTGTATCTCTTTGTCAAAAAGCTATAGCAGCCAGCGAACAAATAAACATTTAATAACCTATCCCTTGTGTAGTCATTACTGCTTCAAATTCGGTCTTGTGTTGTTGATTCCCAAGCAAGACTGTTATTTATGTCTTGCTATATAAAAGGCTCAAACATTAAACAATAATTTTGACATACTTAAATGTCAAAATTAACACGGGGGGTAAATTTAATGTTTTTTAGATCTGAGACTATTTTTGCCTGTGTGTGTACGGAATTAAGTGGTGATGTCAAAAACCCTTAAACATAAAACAAGTTATTAAGTGGTCACCTGGAGGAATGGCTCAGTTAACTGTTACAGGAAGTGCTCTAGTTTACATCAGAACTCGTTAAATAACCCCGGGATATATTATTTGATTCCGAGGAGGTGAGTACGTCCAAGTTGCCTATTTTCAAACCAGGAAATAATAATGGCGAGTAAGATACACAAGTAAACTGCACATTCAACTGTCTCCACAGGGTGATGAGGTGTAGCCACACAGATCAGACTTTTCAGCTGCCTGCGGAGCAAGCAGCCAAAGATGGAAAAACACTTCCTACTCAGGATTTATCCGAAAGGAAGGCACACCCTCGTTCTGAGAGAAAATCCGGGGAGTTCGGGAGGCACCCTACAGCTCTTTGGTTTTCAAACGATCCGAGTGCTGGAACAATCTCCTTTGGCGGGTTCTGAGGAAAAGTCGCTCAGCTGGCCGGCGGAAGGAGCCCGGCCAGCTTCGGATCTTCCTGCTCTCGGCACGGAGGCCGGGGTGCCGCGGGGTCGCCCCGTACATCCTCACGTCTCGGCTCTCTGGCAGCCACCGGCCTGTTACGTGGCGGCCGCCCGGAAGGGCCGCGAGGGACACAGTCGGGCCGTCGCACCCAGAGCAGCTCCAATGCCGTCTGCGCCTCCAGCGCTCGGGCCCGCAGCCTCCCGGGAGCCCCTGCCCCGTGGCGCCGTTACCTTGGATGCCGGTCTGGTGGGACATGGCGGCGGCCCCGGGTTCCCGGCTCCGGCGCAGGGTGCGGTAGCGGCCCCGGCCGGCGGATCCAGGAAGTAGCGGCTCCGCCTGCGCGTCATCGGCCCGCGACCCTAAGCCCCGCCCCCAGCACCAGCCCCGCCCTACTGTGCGGCATAGGTCCCGCCCAGGATTCTGCCTCCTGTTCTTTCACTGGCTGCCCTCACTGTCGTCACAACCTCCGCCCCCCTCCATGCCTTAGCCCCGCCCTTTCCCGGCAGTGACCCTACCCCTTGCGCCCCGCCCCTCTGCTTCTGTGCCTGTCCAGGTTGCAGCTTGTGGCAGTGGGTAGTAATGTCTACACAATACAGAGACCCTGCTACAAAATGCTTTAGAGGGGAAATGGCCATTTTCCCAAGCAAACGCTTTCTGTGTGAAAGACATACCTTTTGCTGTAAAGAAAAGGCCACTTTAAGGCGAAAGATAAAACAGCTAAACATTTGCAAAGCAAGATGGGGTTCAAGACCACTCCTGGCCCACTTTAACAGACTGTAGAGTTCTCCATTATTTCCCCCATGATTTGAATCTTAAGCTGTTCACTTTTCAGTTAGTCACTATCACACAAAACCACTCTTCTCACCTCAAAAAAGAAAAAAAAAATAGTCAATTCTGAAACCAAATATGTACCCTATGGGGGGGCACTGATTCAGGTGACACCCTACCCAATTATCATGTTCCAACTTGGTAACATATTTATGAATGTTTTTTGTAGTAGCAGAACGAAAGAAAATCACAACTCATCTTTAAAATATATTTGGTGGGGACATGGGGCTATACCCAAAGTGGGGAAATTTTCTGCTACTAGTTCAATATTACCTCAAAAAGATATCTTTAACCTTTTTTTTTTTTTTCGGTTTTTTGAGATAGGGTTTCTCTGTGTAGCCCTGGCTGTCCTGGAACTCACTCTGTAGACCAGGCTGGCCTCGAACTCAGAAATCCACCTGCCTCTGCCTCCCAAGTGCTGGGATTAAAGGTCTTTAACCTTTCAGTGGGAGATGCTAAGTGGTCTGTACATTTCCAGGGATGGATGTTAGGTCAGACTCAGAAGTGACCAGTGAGTGGGATGGCCCAAGATAATTTAGCTTGGAACCTGCAACACCACAGTCCTACACAATCAGGCGGTTCTAATCAGTCAGGCAGCCTTTTTGAGTCTTTAACAGGTGTGGGGTGGCTTTTTTTTTTTTTCTTGGAAATTTCAGCTCACAGCACTTTAAGAGACATCATTGTCCTTTCTCTGGTTCCCCAAAGAACTGGATACAAAACCTCCGAGCCACTGAACTGACCTGAATATCTCTCTGTGATCAGTTCTACCCCTGAAAATCATTAACAGAGCTTTGCTTTAGGTTAGCCTTTTATTGCTTCAATTCAAACGTGTGTTCGTAGTTACCTGGAATAGCTTTGTATGGACACAGCAGACAGGAGTTAACGTTCTTTCTCACTATAGGCTATTACCAGCATGTATTCCCCCGTGAAAGTTAATTCTACTGTTTATTTTTTATAAAATTATAATATGCTAAAATGAAAATGCTATTCAGGCAAATGACATAATGACAAGGTACGGAGTCCCTCTTCTAGTA
Source organism: Uromys caudimaculatus (assembly GCA_028551405.1). Lineage (NCBI taxonomy): Eukaryota > Metazoa > Chordata > Mammalia > Rodentia > Muridae > Uromys > Uromys caudimaculatus. The sequence continues at coordinate 8,598,666 of CM052718.1, read as the reverse complement.
TAATGCATTTTAAATACGCCACTAAATAGGCCAGCAACTGCTTTTCTTTGTGGAGACCACAGGGGGGAAAAAGTTATGTGCTGGGGCTTGTGGTCTAAACTCTGTTCCTTTAAGAGACCCTCACACCCATGGATTAGCCGCAGAAAATCTGGGTTTGGGGACTTCCTTGGGAGGTGTTTCAGTCCAACAAGTTCTTCCCGGCATAATGGCCCATCCTGATTTACCAGTTTCACTGTGCTGTTGTTACACAAAGGGAAAATTGTGGGGTTAGGGTTCCCTTGCAGGGTTTTTAGCTGATTCATGTCCTGTTGATTACAGAAGCTGACACTGTCTAAAAAAAATACCGAGGAGATTAAAATAAAAACAGCTTTCCTATATTCATGCTTAGAAAGGACCATTGTGTGCTTAGCCTGTGAAGAAGAAAGTCCAGTTAGGTTTGGACCCTGCCTGTCCAGGAAGTCCTTGCTTTTTCTTTCTGCAGACATACTAGTTTCTGTAAAATCTACAAGGGCCTGAGGCCTCAGCAGAGTCCTGATATCTTCACCTCTTTATATGTTGTTGTTGTGTTATTGAGACAGGGTTTCTCAATAGCCCTGGCCTTCCTGTACCTTGCTGTGTAGGTCAGTCTGGCCCTAGAATTCAGAGTTCCTTCCATTTCTCTGTCTCTAGAGTGCTGGGGTTAAAGACATGCACCATGCCCCGAGGCCTCCCATCGTGTTTTTAATCCTAAGAGGGAGACAATTGTGATACTTCTCTTCCTTGAACCGCCTAGGGTTTTTAGCTTTCTATTTACCTTTCCCATTGTAAAAAAAAAAAAAAAAAAAAAAAAAAAAAAAAAAAAAAAAAAAAAAAAAAAATCCCACTTTTTTTTATTATCATGAAGTAGCGCAACATTAACGAGCACATTTACCAAATTACTTGGAGACTCAAGATTAAGTCCAGTGACATCAGGCTAGACCAAGAACATTTGGCCTTCTCAGAACCTTACAAATGTGTCCAGATGAGCCTGATCACCTGCAGGACTGTGCAGGGAGAATGGGGCCCGAGGAGTGTCAACAAAAGGACACCCTCGCCTTCCTCAGAGTGCTGTCAAAGAGGAAACACTCGGTTTTGAAGGGCTATCCTCTGCTACCTTTAAATTCTAAGAGGTTGTGGGCGTGGCAGGCAGCAGGATCAAAGGGATCAAGTTAGCAGGACTCTCTGGCTTTACCTTTGTCTGACTTGAGATCTGCTAGGCTTGGGGAGGAGGAAACAAATGCTCGAAAGCACGTATGGTGACCTTTGTGCGCAAGCGCAATCAGGAAACCACGAGCTCGCAATCAGCGCCTCTCTCCTACAAGAAGACAACTCTGTGGCTGTCGTTTCCCACGAAGGGCAACTTTCCCATCTTCCACTTTACATTTAGGCAAGGCTCAAAGGCAGAAAACTTTCAGGCTTCCCCCTCCACTTTCAGAGTCTGTGGGTCAGATGAATGGTGGAGAGTTACCTAACTATAGGTGCCCCACACCTTCACCCTCCTGAAGCTGCTTGTGGACGTAACTGTGTGAGCGTGGGGTCCCAGATGGAGGAGCGGGAGAAGGGACTGAAGGAGCTGAGGGAGTTTGCAGCCCCATGGAGGGAGCAACAGTGTCAACTGGCCAAAACCCCGGGGCTCCCAGAGACTGGACCACCAACCAAAGAATACACATGGAGGGATCCATGGTGCTGGCCACATATGTGGCAAAGGAGGGCCTTTTTGGCCATCAGGGAAGGAGAGGCCCTTGGGCCTGAGGGTGTTCGATGCCCCAGTATAGGGGAATGCCAGGGAGGGAAGATGGGAGTGGGTGGGTGGGGGAGCACCCTCATAGAGGCAGGGGGAGGGGGATGGGATAGGGGGTTTCCAAAGGGGAGACCTGGAAAGGGGGAAAACATTTGAAATGTAAATAAAGTATCAAAAAACAAACAAACACACAAACAAACCATAGCTCTCCTTTTTCTTGTCTGTCTTGGCAATGGCTGGAATTTACGACTTGCCTGCCCTGTTATTTTTCTCTCAGACTCTAGTAAGATGTTCCTTGAACTTCCTTCTAAGTCTATTTCAAAAGACTTTTCTCTTTTAGACTGAGATCCTGCAAAGTAATTTAGTTGCAAGCAAGATTGAATTGCTTCTTTAAGCGGGAGTTTCAGATTCCTAGGCGAAAGTGTCGGCAAAGCTGCACTGGCCAGACTGCTGCTCTCCCCAGGCCACAAAAGCATGACAGCCACGAAAGCAGAGAGGAGTCTCACGCTTGGAAAACAAACTTAGGATCTGCTATAGTTGGTAGTCAGCACTAAGCATTTAAAGTCACAAACCCAAATGCATGCAGGGCTGCTCGATTTAGAAGAGGTATCTGCTGTTCAGCTCTGGCTCACTGATGCCCCAGTGGGACTTCAGCCTCAGGATAACAGGCCTGGTTTCCAAATGTCAGAAATTAGACCTCCTTCAAAACACAAACAAACAAACCTCCATATAAAATGTATATGTCATATTTGACTATTGACCAATTGGTGTGTGTAAATGTATGTATATGTATGTATATCATGTGTATATGTCATGTATATATACATATATGTCATATTTGGCTGTTGATTTATTGATTATATATATATATATATATATGTATATATATATATATGTATATTGACCAATTTGACCAATTGGCATATATGTGTGTGTGTGTGTGTGTGTGTCCAATTGGTAGATTAGTACTTTTGACCTTTAGAGGACTTTGACCTCTCTTGTCTGGTCCATTGTCAGATAAAGACACTTTAACAAATCAAAGCACCTGTAAACATTGTATACAATAGAATAGAACATGATGAGCACAGCATCAGTGTGAGCCACACACACTCATTGTTTCTCTGATGGGAAACTCATTAAAAGAGAATCCTTTTTTACTTACTGTGTGAAATAAGTATAGAATAAGTTGTTGCATTACTTGCTTTAGGCTTTGTTAGCAAAATCCCACCAGTGTTAAAAGCCCGATAGACACTGTGTGGCCTTGAACAAAATTATTTAATCTCTCCCTACTTCCTTTTTGTTTCTGCCACACAGCTATGTCTTGAGGTGTTCATGGGAACCAGGTGAGAGAGGACGTGTCCACATGGGTTGGGTTTCATGTATGCTAATTAACCTCAGGTCCAGTACAATATATTATTATAGAGTACGTGTAGGCTCGGAGTTTCCAAAGAATCCATACCTTTCCACTTCCAAAGTAGAACACAGAACCAAGAGGATGTGGGTGTAGCTGAGTTTTCAGGGTACTTGCTGTGCACGCAGATGCCTTGGGTTAAATGCCCCAGTGCTCACTAGGGTTGGTGGCATGTTTCTGTAATCCCAGCACTCAGGAGGTGGAGGAAGAAGGACCCAAAGTTCAAGGTTCACCCAGCTACATAGTGATCTGCAGGCCAGCTTCAGCTACATGAGACCTTGTTGAATGAAGAAGTAAATAAAGCAATCAAAATAGAATTTCTAATCAACAAGAACAATTATCCAAGACTGATTTCTTAGGGTGGTGTTGTGGATAGCGCTGGGGCTGAATGTAATTCTGCTAATTCTGCCCTGCTGGGAGGGGCTTCAGACAAGGAGTAAGTTACACCTGTGACTTCTTGTGAACCAATCCCCTAATGAATAAAAGAGCCAATCACTGGGTGCAAAGAGATTTCTGGGATGGAGAGAAGAGAGAAGGAAGAGAGGGAGAGAGAGCTTTTTGGAAAGGGGACAGCATGTAGTAGGTAAGATGTAGCTACTAGAGTCTCCTGGTATGGCAGATCCGCAAGGATTCGCCACCAGAGGAATCAGATTTAAATAAGGCTTACAAGTTTAGGTTTAGTTGATGCACCCAGAGATTGAGTTACCATTGTTTCTGAACTAAGTTGGTGTTGCGTTTTCCTTCACAGGGCGTCTCATCTGCATTTCAGAGAGAAAGGTACAGTGGCAAAGTGTGGGTTTGCCTGATGTGCACCACAGAGGCCATGGGGGTATTGAAGCACGGGGCTGGTGTGGTAGTGACCGGCCAGTGGGAACCTAGTGAGCTGGGTGGAGAGATTCAGGGCATAATGCGGAAACGTGCCACATATTCCATCTTTTTAAAATTATTTCCCACCATAAAACCACACTGTTACTGTGTCTTTTATAACACAGTTAGACTCATAAAGCATTGAATAATAAAAATAACTCATTGAGCCATAAAATGAAGATCAAACACTAAGTAACTTTTATCATTTGCATGTAATTATAACTTCTAATGGTCCACAATAGACATCAAGAGACCATAAGCACTTTAGAGAAATGAGATACGTTTATTCCAGTCAGGCTCTGCAGTCTTTGAAACAGCCATTGATAAAACAGAACAAAGACATTGGGTTGAAGATTACCACTTCAAGCCAATGATATCACGATACTCTCCCCAGCGAGCCCCTAATAAGTGAAAGGTACCTTCCTAATGAACGAAATAGGAGGCATTTGCTTCAAACGAGCGAGTGAGCACAATAAAGTGCACGTGAGACTCAAACTATGAGAAGACACACAGCAACAAGAGGTTTAATGTATTATATATAGGATTATACATGGGATTACACGTGGGATTATATACGGGGTTATATATGGGGTTATAAATGGGATTATATGTGGGGTTAATATGGGATTATATATAGGACTGTATATGGGATTCTCACCATGTTGTTTATCTCAGCAACAGCATTCTGAATCTCTTTTCATCATCCCTAACATTCCCGAGCAGTGGGCAGGTTTGGTTTAAATGGCTAGTGTGAATATTTGGGAACCATTCTGAACACACAATGTTCTTCTGTCTTTTTGAACGTTGCTAACTAACAATGTCCCGCTGATGTTCAGATGGAGTATGGGGGAGTGGAGGAGATGTTCCTTAATAATCGGTCTACTGTGGGAACAGCTGAACAGCTCCTTCTTTCTTTATCTATTTTGAAGACTGTAATGGACTCCTGCACTTTCATGCATGAAGAATTTGGGGCTCAGAATTTGCCTTCTGTCCGGGAGATAGCACAGGGGAGAAATACAGAGCCAGGTTTGGATAACAGGATTTTGTTTGTTCATTTTTACTGAGATGTGTCTTTTGTTTGTTTGTTTGTTTTTGTCTTTTGTTTTTCAAGACAGGGTTTCCTCAGTGTAACCATTCCTGGCAGTCCTGGATTCACTTTGTAGACCAGGCTAACCTCAAACTCACAGAGATCCTCCTGCCTCTGCCTCCTGAGTGCTTGGATTAAAGGCCTAGGCCACCATGCCTAGCAGGAGTTGTGTCTTAAAAGAGCAATTTAGACAAAAGAAGAGGAGGAGGAGGAAGAAGAGGAAGAGGAGGAGGAGGAGGAGGAAGAGGAGGAGGAGGAGGAGGAGGAAGAGGAGGAAGAGGAGGAGATAGATATCGGTGGGTGGGACGGGAACAACATTCAGCAAAATTGAGAAGTTAAAATTGTTTCATGTCCATTCTAAGCTGCCCGAGAACAGAGAACCGAGGCATTCCTATCAGGATGTAAAATGGATTTGCCTTTCCTACTAGGTTCTTATAAACAGAGCTTTATCAGAACATTGTGATGTGTCGTTTGTTTTTGGAAGTAGGCTAAATCAGTGGCTTTTGCTTGGGGATATGCTAGTGAAAGACTCAACAGTGAACAGTTTATGTTATTAATAAGAACAGTGCTCCAGCATGGTGGTACCTGGATGATATACACAGAATCAAGAGTTCAAGATCATTCTTAGTTACACAGTGAATGGAAGGCTAGCCTTGGCTACATGAAACTTTACCTCACACAAAACAAACAGACCAACAACAAAACAGGAGCTGGGAGTGTAGCCCAATGGCCAGAGTACTTGCGGGTCATACAGGAAGCCCTGGGTTTGGTCCCTTGAAGCCTTGGGGGTGGTGACTCAATCCCTGTAATCCCACCTTTGGGAGGATAGGAGGACCAGAAGTCCCAGATCATGTTCAGCTACACATCGAGTTTAAGGACATCCCAGGCTACAGGAGATCCTGTCTCAAAAAAGAGCAAAACAACAGAAAATAATACAAAGCTAAACATTTGGTGGTAAACACGCCAAACGGAAAGAAACTGGGAGCCAGGGTGGATACTGTGACTTCTGTGACAGACCTGGCCAGTGGCATGGCTACTTCTACACTTATTTCTTTAAGAAAGTAACTTCTATTTAAACCATCGTTTCTGGCCTCTGTTTTCAGAGACAAGTATATCATAAGGCATTTTGCTTTAACAGTTATATAGGAGTATACCTCATTTCTCGGCTCTTTAGTGAATCAAGAGAGAACGTGTGAAGTAGACTACTCGTTGGGGGCTCCTGCATTACACAATCTTTGTAAGAATTTGGGCAGCAAAGAGGCATGGATAGTTTTAGAAGTCAAATTAAGGTTAGTTGGCATGATATATTCTTTGCAGGGAACAAGATCGGGCAAATGTTTTGTATAACTCTGCCAGAAAAGTAAATCGGCCAGACCTAGAGAACGTTCCTTCACAGCAATGCAGTTAAGTAAGAGCTGTTCATCAGTTTTTAAAATACTGTAGATTCTTCAAAATATAAACATCCCTTGATCCTTTAGAGGCTTATTTTAAGCATATTATTACTATTTTATTATTATCAAATTATGAAATTATTATTAAATGTGCAGTTGTATTATTAGTTTAATTACCATGTATTCATTATACATAATAATGGGTTTCATTATGGTATGCATCTCTATCAAATCCATTCCTATTACTTCCTGCTTTGGTTCTGTCGTCTTCCTAACACCCTACACCCCCACCCCCAACGCAACTATCATGTCTTTTAAAAATGAATTTTTAGGCTTTAAAGTGATTTGCATCTAAGCTAACTGGAAACATTATGATATATATATTTTTTTCCTGAATTACATTTTCTTAAACATTGATACATTGTAAGATTATGTAAGAAATCATAAAGTCTTCATTGTCTTAAAAGGTTTTGTATTCTTCTTGAGGACTACTTTGTAGCAACACTGACTAACATGTGGGCAGAAATCAACCCTTTCCTTAGAATTTACAGTGCTGGTTTGTCTTTTGTTACTTAAAGCCTCAGAAATGACACTGGTGTGTCTGTTCTGAGTGCTCAGAGATAGATCCTAAATGGTTTTCTCCTTTCGGAGAAACAGCATCTGTCTGTTATTTCATGTCCATTGTGGGTGACCTAGTATCCATGGAGAATCGAGGTCATTGAAGGGCAGACTGGGAGAAGCCCAAAACCTCCACAGAAGCACGTTTGTCTGCCTTTTATTCCCCTGTGTCCTCTGCATGGCAACAGAGTTCCCTACAAGCACTGTGTATCTCGTATTTGCTACATTAAGTGACAGCTGAGTACAAAGGTTTGAGGCCACCACAACCCAAGCCCTCTGGAGTTAGAGGCAAGAAGAATATCACAAATTTGAGGCCAGCCTGCTCTACATAGTGAGATCCAGGGCAGCCTAGGCTAATGTGAAATGCTGTCTCAAAACAAAATTGAAAAGAAAACAGAGACGGCAAAAGTCCTCCCCGGGGAAGAAGAGTCACGTGAAAACCAATTACTAGTGCAAAGAAACTGGGAGCTCTTTGGTGCAATTAACTACTCTTGGAAAGGATTTCCCAAGTTCAGATTTGTCTAGGAGTGTCTTGTCTCCTGGTGTAGGACTAGCCCCCCACTTTTGAGAATTCTGACCAGTTTTAGTAAACCAATTTAGATTCCAGGACTCGAAGAAGAGTTCTGTATTATGTCTCCTGAGGCTGCTCTGGAGGCTGTGCTTTGAGGAGCCAGTCCCCTGATCCTCCATACTTTCTCTTCAGGCTTTTTTTTAAATGGGTTTCATGCTTGCCCCTCCCATCAGAACCTTTTCTGAGACAACCTTACTTTGGCCTTATAGGTCTATTTTGCTCGTCAGGGTTCATTACACTCCTCAGAACGGCTCACTTCAAGCTGTTAGATCATTGGCTGATGTCTTTCTCTCCCTACACTGCTTTTTCACAGAGAAGCAGATATCCAAGGAACCATAGCTCACTTTCCCTGACTCAGATCAGAGAAGGATCGGCTGGTTTAACCTCCGTCTTGCTTTTCCTCTCTCTTGGCTGCTTCCCCCTCCCCTAACCCTCTCTTTCTTAGGTGGCCATTGTCCGTGGCCTGGTATCTCTTTCTTAGGTGGCCATTGTCCATGGCCTGGTATTTTCCACTGTGCGATTGTGAAAGAGAATAGGAGGGTGAGATCCCCAGTGGGTTCTGCAGTATAATCACAGTTACATGAATTTTGGATGTCGATAAAGAGATGGAGTAAAGAGCTCCTTGAAGTGCAACATAGTCTGTCTACGGTTCAGGTCTGGAATGCAAAAAACACTTGAAATAGTAAGTGACGTTCATGAGAAATACGCAGCTCTAAGCACGTTGAAGTTGCACATTGAAGATTTCAGTGGGTGTGCCTTCAGAAGTCAGTAGTACACAGTGATAAAAATCTCCTGGCTCCTAGTGTCATTTCTGAGTCTACCTGGTTGTGTAATGCTGCACGAGAGATGGTAAACAGGAGAGAGAAGGGGCCAAGGTAGACGGTATTGTGCCCCTTATTTTTGGTGCTGTCTCATTGCCAGGTCATTTTTTTCTATTCACATCACCATGATGCTTTGAGCATGCTGGTACTTTTGTGGCCTTTGTTGCTCTCTTGGCTTCTTTGCGTTGTGTCTCAGCAAGGCCCGCTTCTGGTGAGGTGTCCTCTGCTTCTGTGCCACGCCCACGCCCACCCCTCCCCCACAGTAATCGAACTAACCAGGTCCGGGCCTCCTCACACGTCCACCTTACACTGACATTCCACAAACTGGAGGAAGAAGCAACCTCACCTGGTGAGGAATTAGACTGGCCTGTAGGCTTATCTCTGGGGAATGACTGACATGGGAGTGGCCAGCCAAATGTGGGCCATGCCACTTTGGGGCAGGTGGTCCTGGGGTATCTAAGAAAGCCAGTTGAGAGTGCTATAGATATCAATGCAATTCACAACCCTCCTCTGAGGTTTCTGCTTCAGGTCCCACCTCCAGATTCTGGCCTTTGGTTCCTGCCCGATTTCCCTTGGCGATGACCTGTTACCTGGAAGTATAAGATGAAACACCCAGCCCAGGCAAATGCGTTCGGTCAGGGCTTTATCACAGCAACAGAAGGCAAATTAGGACGCCGGGTAATTGGAAGCCAATCTAGTAGACTAACCCGCAGCAAGCTACTTACTCACTGATCCGTCAAACTTTTATTGTCCCCCGTCCCCCGCAGGCCCTGTGCTGGAAATGAAGGCCTGATCAAGGTTGATTTTGATATATTATTAATGTTCAGGGCAGTGACCTTGGCTCTGGGTTCACATACTCCTGGGTTCAAATCTCACCCTGTCACTTGCAAGATGTAGGATTCAGAAAAAAAAATTAGCTACCTCTTTTAGAAGCCTCAGCTTCTTCCTTTGAAAAAGGGGGACAAAAGTGAATCTTCCACATGTTTGGGGGGGTTCTTACAGATAATCATATTGCAATTACTTGTTTATTAGTATATTAGGCTTATTCTGTGTACTGTATGAATGTATGCTATATACTATATTAAGTGCCTGTTTTACTATGTTTATTGTTCCCATGTATGATTTATGTGGACTTTTAATCTTTTAAGTTTGGATATAAATTTGTTAGTGGCTTAGGAATTAAGGATTTTAAGTCTTGTGACAGGTTATTCAAAGATATTTAGGGATTCGGGGAAGTCTGAGTTTCACCAGTGCCTGTGGCCTTGGTTCTGACAACAGAATCCCCTGGTGTCAGTGTCTGAGGAACTGAAGCAGAGCGAAGTGCTGCAGGCAGAGAAGGTGGTGTAAGGATACACAGAGGTAAGCTTTCAGATGAGGCAGCCTGCCTATAAAATGCCAGGAACCAGCAGCTCAGGACCATGAAGTGAAAAATAGGTCACTCGTAGGAGTGAAGGTGTCAGGTAGCATACAAGGTGAAGAGCCCTGAGCCATAAACAGTAACAGGCAGCGAAGATGCTACAATAGCTATAAACCAAAGGAGGGCCTTTCCACAAGTGCTGAGTGGAAAAAAACCTGCTGGCTGAGCAATCAACATTTCTTCACACTTGCACACATGCAAGATGATACCGTCGATACCGTCAGTCTTCACCGCAGCATCATTCTGAACACACAAGACCATGATAGAGAGGTCAGATAGCTGGCTGTGCACCCGAATGGAAAGGCAGAGCAAGGCAGAATAGGAGTGAAGTTCCCGTATGTTTAGTCTGCCTCCCGAATCCTCGTTGTACTTTTCAAATGGTTATGGCTTTAAATTTTGGTGTGTCAAATTCCGGGACCCTTGAGTGGAAAATCTACTTGTTTGCATATCCTTGCTGATCACGAGCGCCCGAACCGAGGTTGTCCGGATGGGTTCTCAATGTTCAGTATGTTGAGTGGGACTTCTACTCTTACAGGTTGCTTTGCTTTGAAGAAAGTTTAAATGATTAATTTTGTGAATGTGATGAGGATTGTAAGATCAAAACCCATGCCTACCACCTCATGCGGCCCTTTAGCAACGAGCTGGGGCTTCCCAGCTGACTGCGAAGGTGGCTCAGTGGAGGAGGTCGGCACAGTACCGTTTGGCTTGTGAGTGGTCATGGCGGGCAGAGGTGTCCTGCTCATCTATAATCCGCGTCTCTTCGTTCTTTCCTCATCCATGATCTTCGCTTACTTTCCGTCCAGTAACTGCGCAAGTCTGGCAAAGCGGATGGGATAAAAATGTCGCTGAAAGCACAATGGTTTTGATCAGCTCCACATTTGGAATGGAGTTTCAAACAAACAAAGACTCAGCCATCCTAGTCCAGCTATCCCTTCGAGGATTTGATGGGAGCAGAACCATGCGGAAGTCCTTGGTTTCTAAAATTGACTGTGCTAGGGTTGTTTATTCTCTCAGGATCACTCAGTCAGGAGTCAGAGGTTTTCAAAAGCAAGTGTCTGTATTCTAGTTTTTCATCACTAAGATGGGAAAACAGGGAAGATGTCATGGCAGATGGGCGTGACTTAGTGTGTCACCTTGCAAACACTGAGTCAGGAGGAGGCCCTGTTTGTGCTTTGAAGTGGACCGGCCTCCAGTTCTGTATCAATTGATTAACACATTGTTGAAGTCAGAATCCTCTCGATCCAGTCACCTCTCAACACTGCCACCAGCTGGTGACCAAGCCTTTAACACAGGAACCTTTGTGGGGTGCCGTTTTCTAGGTAACCTGTAACATTTTTATTATTATTTTTTCTTTTTCATTTTCTTTTTTACACTCCAGATTTTATTTTCCTCCCGGTCCACCCTCCGATTGTTTCACATCCCATACCTCCTCCCCACCCCCCTGTCTACATGAGGATGTCCCCACCCCTACCCCACCAGACCTCTAAACTCTGTGGGTCCGCCAGTTTCTTGAGGGTTAGGTGTATTTTCTCCGACTGAACCCAGACCCGCAGTCCTCTGCTGTATATGTGTTGGAGGCCTCATATCAGCTGGTGTATGCTATCTGGTTGGTGGTCCATTGTCTGAGAGATCTCGGGGGTCCAGGTTAATTAGGACCGCTGGTCCTCCTACAGGTTCGCCCTCCTCCTCAGCTTCTTCCATCTTTTCCCTAATTCAACCACAGGGGTCAGCAGCTTCTGTCCACTGGTTGGGTGCAAATATCTGCATCTGACCCTTTCAGCTGCTTGTTGGGTCTTTCGGAGGGCAGTCATGATCGGTCCCTTTTTGTGAGTGCTCCATAGCCTCAGTAATCACTATCACAGGCCTTGGGGCCTCCCCTTGAGCTGGATCCCACTTTGGGCCTGTCACTGGACCTTCTTTACCTCAGGCTCCTCTCCATTTCCATCCCTGCAGTTCTTTTAGACAGGAACAATTCTGGGTCAGAGTTTTGACTGTGGGATGGCAACCCCATCCCTCACTCAATGCCCTGTCTTTCTGCTGGCGGTGGGCTCTACAAGTTCCCTCTCCCCCCGTAGGGCATTTCATCTAGGGTCCCTCTGTAACCTCTAACATTTTTTAAGTTATTAAAGAAAAAAAAAACAAAAAAACACCTGGCTCCCAAACTATGATGTAACATCTACTTTGACTTCTCTGGCATCTAATACGTTGATTCTATGTGGAGTGGTTTGATTAAAAATTTATCTAACCCCAAGTCCACTAAGTGTTTAAAATAAATTGAAGTAATTTGAAAACTGGGTTCTGTGTAGAAGAGCCAGGCCCTCTAGCCTGCCAGAACCATGCAGGAGTCCTCAGCATTCTGAGCACATTAAGATGTTATGATAAGGCCTGAATCTAGATGAATGTAAATATTGCCACTAACATACTCTTCTTAAAATGTCAAGCAGAGATAGACCTCAACAAAAGACATATGGTTCTAAACAACTGGAGAAAGCAATTTGACTACAAGCTGTGCCTAGGAATCTACCCTGGGAAAGAAATCTTTCCATGTCTTTGTTGAAGTACCTGAATAGACAAGATGTCATTTAAGAGAACAGATTTCTGCTGGGAAGTCCTGCTTTTACAACACAATGTCAGATTGTCATTAAATGCGGAATAAGGGTGAGGGTAACATTAAAAATACACATATCCATTTATTTCTGCTTGGGATGCTCCTGACTTGACAAGAGCAAAATTCAAATGTATGGTCTTAAATAACTAGACTGGGCTTAGGATTTGTATAAAACTGACAGTACTACGAGCATCTCCCACTACTGAAAGCAGTGAGCATGATTTAAATATTTTGAAGTCAACTGACAAGAAACCACACCATTTCTTTGAGTTAAAAAAAAAATCATCTTCTTCAAACCATAAATTATGTTAATGGACGAACAGGGTTGTCCCAGAGTACCTTGGGAGAGACGTGTTGAGTTGTGGATTCCACTCATCCATCCTGACAAGATTCAGTCTCTTCTAAGACCAGAATTAGACTGAGGTATTTTCTTGTTCCTTATTTGCATAAAATTTGTTTCTGTCAGCTCTATGCATGCGAGTGTGAGAGTCTTTTCTTCAGAGACATTAATTTTATTAGCTAAATTTAGAGCCACTTCTCGGTTTGTCTTGAGCGAGGTTGCTAATTTCTAAAAAGGAACACAGGAGGGGGGAAACTTTGTGCACACTTTCTCTATTACTTATCTTCCTCAATCTGTTTTGTTTTGCAGTGGAGATCTATATATGCATTTAGGAGTTTGAAGTCCAGGTAGAAGGTTTCACTGTGGCGGTTAGGACACTCCTAACTGTACCGCCATTGTGCTGCTGAAAAAAAGAACTCCTGGTTTTCTTCCTATCTGCTCTTGAAAACTGGCAGGTAAAACTATACAAATAGATTGTGTTTCTGTCCAATTTCGTATGGCTGGTCCTAAGTGTTTCTGTGAATATCAAATTCCCCATGGGAATAGAAAACCCAGAAGGTAAACGCTGAGGACGATTTTCATTCCATTTCCTGAAAAATAAAATAAAATTTAAAATTATTTTTATTTTGCTAATTTAGGGGATCTCTAACCATATCTCCATTGCCACTCCTCTTCGCTTACTTAAAAACAAAAACAAAAAAAACTCTGTGTTTTCTAAATCACAATTTTTTTAACATGCTTTTACGGTCTTGGTTCACATTTTGGTATAATTTTAATAGAGTTGGGGACAGGGTTTCCCTGTGGCATTTTAAAGGACGATAAGAGTCTCTCTCTCTCTCTCTCTTTCTCTCTCCCTCCCTCTCTCTCTCTCTCTCTCCCCCTCCCTCTCTCTCTCTCCCCCTCCCCCCCTCCTCTCTGTAACTTTCCTAATTTCCTGACATCTGTTCTTTCAGTTTGAAAATACTTCTGAGCAGGGCATCACTCCACCAAGAGGAACGTGGTCTCCATCCTTCTCTGCAAAGCACTCTTTAAATCAGGAGTTCAAGGCGCAGAAGTATAGGGGAAGCAACCGTAAGTCATAAGTCGTGGCAGCTGATGGGGAGGGGAGGGGAAATAGCGGAACCAGTCTGTGATAATCTATATCCTAGGGAGTGTTCCACACAGTCTTCTGGGAACTTTAACTTGCTTTTCTACTCCTTGGTTTTGCCCAGAGGAGAACAGAAAGGGGCCTCATGTGAGTCCACCTGTCTCTGGGAGTCTTTATATCCGCCTATCTCTGAGTCTTTGTTTCCACCTGTCTCTGAGTTGTTTCCTGTAGACTTTTCTGATTTAGTTCTAAAGCTAGATCGGTGACAGACTCTACTGTAAGATGAACTTCCCTATCTTGTTTCTCAGAACAGTGTCTCATTTCCCCTTATAATATTACAGAAGAGATGTCTAAACGGCATTGATTTCCCTGTTATAATAGCCCGGATTATAGGAGGTTAAATAGCATGTAATTCTGGGGGCTGATTTTGAATTCTAGAAAAAGAGTTGTATTTAACCTTATTAGATTTTGCTTTTGTCATCGTTTCCAAATAGGGACAGTTGAATTATTGTGCTAAAATTATGAAACTAAAAATGACTGCATTATTCATTCATGGCGCATGTTTTCGGAGAGCCTAGCCTTCTGGATCATACAGCATATATTTACAGGCGTGTGTTGCAGTCAGAATGAACATCACTGTGCACAGATATGCAGCGAGCCCTCTTGTAATTCCATGCGTGGTGTCCACTTTATTGTTCTAATAGGGGACAGGAGAAGGAAGAGATGGCTCACTCCTAAGACAAAAAAAGTCTCAAACACACATACAAAGATAAAAGACAAATGCTCACCAGATCTATCTTTCTACAATCAGTACAAATGCACAAAATGAATGAGATTTTTATTTATTTATTATCATTTGACATAAATTATATAGAACTACAGAATTTTGGAGGTAAGTTGGCTTAATATTTTCTTCTGTCTGATACATTTATTATTCACAGGACAGATCTTGCGCCTTAGTTAACATATACATATACCCATGGAGTAACCCACGGGACATGGATTTCACATGCTTAAATAGGTGAGAGGCCTGAACGAAACAGACCGTGCATGTTTCCTGTCTAAATCTTTTTTGTTGTATTCCAAATATGATTATTTGCCAGGATATACACTGGACCATCAATTATCTTCAATGGACATAGCTAGCTATTTGTATTTCATTAAAAAAGGTACATTTTTTAATAGTTATATTTTACATTTCTAAGATATTAGCCATGAGGGCATAGAACATACGTTAGGAGGTACAAGAATGAACATGTAAGTGAGGATGTCGAACCCTGTTTATCTTTTCATAGAAAGAACTACAGAAGTAATCATAAAGAAAAGAAAGATTCTGGGCTTCAGTGTATTTTTAAAAAACACCATTTAGGGACTGGTCATGGTGGTGTTTGCCTTTAGCATAGCATTTGGGAGGCAGAGGCAGAGGCAGGAGGATCTCTGTGAGTTCACAGCCAGCCTGGTCTACATGGAGAGCTCCTGACAGCCAGGGCTACATAATGACACCCTGTCTCAATTTTATCTATATGTCCATGGAGCAGCAGGTGTCTCCATGTCCTCAACACCAACATTTCACCATCTGATCGAATACAGAATGCTGTGCCCCACCCAGACCCAGACCTCTGCATCTATCCAGACAAGGAAGCTCTGCTGCCTTCAGAGAGAGACTGATTTTTACTGAGTCTTCCAGGGCTTGCCAAGGCTTCCTTTGGGAAACCGGGTGTCTCCTCTGATGTATGCTGAACAGAGAATCCTGTCCTGGCTGAAACAGAAATGCGGTGTACTGGCTGGTTTTGTGTGTCAACTTGACACAAGCTGGAGTTATCACAGAGAAAGGAGTTTCAGTTGAGAAAAATGCCTCCATGAGATCCAGCTGTAAGGCATTTTCTCAATTAGTGATCAAGGGGGGAGGGCCCCTTGTGAGCGGTACCATCCCTGGGCTGGTAGTCTTGGGTTCTATAAGAAGGCAGGCTGAGCAAGTCAGGAGAAGCAAGCAAGCCAGTAAGCAGCATCCCTCCATGGCCTTTGCATCAGCTCCTGCTCTTTGACCTGCCTGAGTTCCAGTCCTGACTTCCTTTGGTGATGAACAGCAGCATGGAAGTGTAAGCTCAATAAACCCTTTCCTCCCCAACTTGCATCTTGGTCATGATGTTTGTGCAGGAATAGAAACCCTGACTAAGACATGCGGTAATGCTAGGCTCGACCTTGGTCTGAGGGATGAACCACTTTTAGGACACTGTGCCTGTGTGCTTCTAGAACCCAAGACACTAAAACCTACACCAAGAAATAGGCTCTGTATGCTGAGGTAAATCCAAGTGCCAAGGTCAGGGGACTTCGAGATCTGGGATGGTGAGGATGGCTAGGAGGCTGGTGTGTGGATGCAGGAAATCAAGTAACAAAGTCCCTTGAGTCTTTGAAACTCCAAATGCCTCAGAGGCCATCCACCAGGGCAAGTAAGTAAATGACTAAATGAGACCTTGTTGGGCAGCTGCTTGCCATCACGGCTGTAGGCCCTTAGAAAGCCAGTTCTTGTATGATTTGTGGGAAGCTGGAAATTCAGTTCTTTTCTTTCACTATGTGAACTCTACTGTTTTTTAAATATTTGCTACGGAGATAAACTTTTGAAGAAAGTGTGAGTGTCAGAAATAATAATCCACAGGGCCACATCGATGCAAGCTTGCAAGCCTTGCTGTAGGTCGACTGTGTGGGAATCTGGTGGGGTAGACAGTCTTAGTATGTGATCAAGAGACTGAATTTGTGTCAGAAAATTCTGTCAGCAGTGGCTCCCTGATTGCTTCTCTGCCCCGTTTCTATGGTCCCCTTAGGCAACCTCATCTACAACAGGAAACACAATTCCTTCTACAAGGTGTGAGGAGGAGGTCTGAGAGAGATGGGAGAGCGGAACAAGAGAAAGAAATAGGGACAAGAAAGGCTATTATGTTGTTTTATCTTGTGCAGGGTGTGGACTTAAAGATATACATAACATATATCAGATATTATATTTAATGTGTATTATATTGCATTATATTGCATATATACACATACATATGTGGCAAGCATGCAGAAAGGAGAATGAAGAAAGATGAGCAGGAGGAAGGGAGGGAAGAAGGCAGCAAGGTTGGCAGATAAGAGCAAGATACAAGATATGCTCTATGAAGATATAACAAAATCTCTTATTTTGTACGATAACTAAATGCATGGTTAAAAACAGTAATTCCTTCTACCTATGGTTCCCCAGCTTTAATGAACAAATGAGTCACCAGGGATGTGTTAAAATGAAGGACACTAAGCTCGCCCGAGGACTTCTGATTCACTGGTGGAATCCTGGGGTGTTAACACCCCACCTTAGTTTACTGTAACACAGATGGTGTGGAGATGGCACTGTGAGAAACAGTGACTCACTGCATTGCTAATGCTGGTTTGTGTGTGTTCCAGCCCCAGTTCTCGCCCGAGTCAGAGATCTGTATGTGCAATTGCTTCTTGGAAATTACCATTGTCGCTGTATCTCTAACTTGGTATTACCTTCATCCAATTTCATTGTGTTCTTTCAAAGTCAATATAAAAGTTTTATATACGTGCACTGGTTATTTTTTTTTTCAAGTCGACACAAGCTGGAGCCACCTGGAAAGAGAGAGCCTCAAGTTGAGACACCGCCTCCATATGATGGGCCTGTAACCAAGTCCGTGAGATATTTTCTTGGTTGATGCAGAGCGCCCCTTCCCCCCCCATCTCTGACTAGGTGGTTCTGGGGTGTAGAAGGAAACAAGCTGAAGATGCCAAGGAGAACACACCAGCAATTGAGCAGTGTTCTTCATGGCCTCTGCTCCAGTTGTTTCCTCAAGGTTCCTACTTGAATTCTTGCCTTGGCTTCCCTCAGAGGCAGCCTGTGATCTCAGAGATGGACTATGGACGACGCAGATGTGCAAGCTGAGCAAACCCTTTCCTCCCCAAGTTGCTTTTAGTCACAGTCTTTATCTCAGCAATAGTAATCAAATAGGGGGAACTATACCTTTAGCAAAGGGTATCATGCAATGGTGTCCTCAAACTTTATGTATGCAAGGGTAAATTTGAACTCCTGATTTCTTTGCCTCTGCCTCTCAAGTAAGTACTGGGATTATAGACTTGCACCTCCACACTGAGTTGACTCAGGTCTGGAGATCAAACCCAAGGACTCATGTATTCTAGGAAAGCATTTTACCACCAGAATTCCATCCCTGCCCTCTACAGTCTTTATGCCATTGAGATGTACCATCAGCTTAATTTCCCAAGCATAAATCTACCCTGGAGCTTTCGGTGGGTGTGGCCTGGGATTCAGAATGCACAGATTGAGTGGCAGGCACCGGCATGCCTACCGAGTTGCTTTTTGGCTCTCCAAGTCTTGCGTTCAGCTATTGGACCTTGACATTCTAAGTGAAACCTGTTCTTCTGGGACAAGTGATAGCAACAACTGTTTTCTTTATTAAGGCTCACACCAAGCCAGACACTCTGCTGTGCATGTATTAATTCAATCTTTTCTTGAATCCACTGGACTCTCTATCTAGTTTCTGGCAGTTCAGTATCCCCTGAGTTCTGGAGTGGAAGCCTAACTAACATTCAACTCCTTGTCACTCATAACCCCAACCCACCTCCACAATACAGAAAAAGCAAGCTGATCTGTAGAGAGTGGTTAGAGTATTCGCCATTACAAGATGGCACTGACTTCCGCTGTCGCTCTAAGGAAACTTATGGATAGCGCGGGGTGACTCACCCGAAGCGCTTGTGCATTAAGGGTGTACATGACTAATCACCGCCCACTCCCGGGGCACGCCAATCAGTGGAGGACACGCTGCCTCAGGGCTATATAAGCAGCGCCATTCTGGGGCCCAGGGTCTTCCTCTTCATGATGCAATAAACGCTTTGCTGCAGAAGGATCCGTGTGTCCGCGTGGGTTCTTGCTGGCGAGACCAAATAGCGCGCGGGACACTGATCACAGTGCTATGCTGAAGTAAATGAGGTTTGGGCAATATTAGTTAAGTAATAAAACACAGATTATAGTTATCAATAATCAAATGACTTCTCACTTCTTCTTACCCTATCCTCATAAATAATCTGGCATTGTGCATGGGACCATGACATTTAGATGAGGGATGATATGCCTATTTATGAATATTAATTGTGTATTAAACAGTGTCCCCAAAGCCATGCATACCCAGAAATTCAGAATGTGAGGCCTTCAGTCTTAAATTTTCAAATCCTACTTTTAATAAGAGTTCTTAAATGCTTTAAGCTCCCTTCTAGCCTACCACCCACCAGAGGGAGTGGGAAAGAAAGGGTGTTAGGATGCAGGGGAAGTGGAACTGTTTAGAAATGCAATCTTTGGATTTGCTTTGGAGCAAATGCAATCTGCGTTGTCAGGAAATCAGCAGTTCAGTTCACAGGCGTCAGCAGCAGAAGCTCGATCCACTCTCAAATGCTTCATGGATATTCCAGCAGTCCAGTCCAGTAGTGTCGGGATAGCAAGCACGAATCAGCAGCGATGGAACGACCTAGTAAAAACAGCCAGGCCTCAGCCAAACCACCACGAGTCAGCAGGGGTGATTAAGAGCAGCTTGGACACCAGGAGAAGTTCTCTGCCAGGCCTCTTTCTTTTTCTTTTTCTTTTTCTTTTTTCTTTTTTCTTTTTTTTTTTTTTTGTCAATTACATATGTTGCTTTTAATTCTTATCTAAAGATGTTGAATACTTTGAAAAGAGCAGAATTCCAAATTGCCTACAAAATCTTTTGATTATAGACTGGAATGGATCAAGACAAATTAGACTTTATTAATTAAAGAGTTCATTCCCACTGGCATCATCTCCTGGAAACGATGAGAACCTAAGAGAAGTGAGGGGCTGAGTGATTGTTGGTGGTCGTCTTCTTCAGCTTCACACCCCTCTGGATGGCATTCAGCATGTCTTCTCCCTGAGGACTTTCTCTTGGGCTCAGGTCTGCGGGGTCACCCTCTGGAATCGGGCCTGGGGAGACAGTGGCACTTGGGGGGGTCCCTTTCCTGGTCTTCAGCCTTGCTCTCTGGAATCGCCTGTCTGTGCTCCTCAGGTATACTCGACTTTGGGCCTGAAAGTGGAGGGTTGATTGGCGCTTGGCCACTCCACAAGGAAGAGGGTATATTGCTGACACCCTGGGGTCCCTCCCCCACAGATGGAGACTCAGAGCTGTGCTCACCCCGCTCCTCTGGCCCATTTGGAGGGGATGGCAAAACCCCAGGGAGGTCTGGGACAGTTGGGGTTTTGACAGAGATCACTGGTGTCTTGATGGGAATAGGACCAGCTCCAGTGGTCCCCCGGTGAACAGAAGGTTTAGTGGAAGGGGTCCGTCGGATGGTCGCCACCCCTGGTGTGACCATAGCAGGTCCGAGAGTGGTGGGAAGGCCAGCAGTTGAGGCTGGACGCTTGGCTTGGAACATCCGCCTGTAAGACTGGCTGATGTCACTGTTCCTTGGAATGGTGGAGGACTTGTCGAATTCTTGCTGCTCTGCCTCCTGGTCGCCACTTACAGAGAAATAATCGTAATCTGAAACTGGAGCCGCCCGGAAAACCGGACAGCAAGCTGGGCTCCTCGTACCTTGGGAGGGGATGGTATCCTCAGAGCAGCACGGGGTGGTGGTCTGGGTGCTATAACCGTTGGAACACTGTAGTGAGTCCCGGCTGCTCCTCTGTGCGTCCAGCTGGAGGCCCCGTGACAGGGCAATGAAGCAAAGATCAGTGAAGATCAGCAAAGACACGAGACCAAGAAGTGTTGCAAAGCTAGCTATGCAAGTCTGCCTCTGTCACTGTCCATTAAGCCCTAATTACACTCCCTCCAAACATCACCTGTCCTCCACAGGTCGCGTCTCACCTGAGTCTGTCTTAGCATGACAATTGGCTTGAGTTCACAGAAGGGGCAAGAAGCAGCCAGAACACCACCAGCAGCTTTTTAGTGTGTTTCTATGGAGTCAAGAAAAGCAGAGCTCATCTATAAAACGTAAGGCGAACCAATATATGTGTGTCCTTAGCAACGAATCTTTCATCGTCCATCCTTTCATGTGCTTGCTTTAGCAAAACATCCTTTCACCTGTGTCTGCTTCAGGAAAACACTCTTTTGCATGTTTGCCCTAGCAAAACACCATCAGACACAACTGACTGTCCGTAGGAAATAAGGCTTTGCCAATTAGGATGGAATAAAGGTTGGAAGGGAGGCAGAAATATAAAAGCCCAATAAAATAGTAAAAAAAAAATATCCCAGCAGTCATGTAAGCTGAGCATGCCCGAAACTTATTCATAACTTCGAAGACAGTTGTGTGCCACAGAACTACCTCTCAGCACAGGCGATGGCAGCCCCACAAAATTATTTAATCAATTGGCATCCTAGTCACTCGTGTTTGTGTAAATGGTACACTCTTAGGTAAAGATCACACCCCTGCTAGTGCATGAGGCAAATCATAGTCACCTGCTGTGAGGCAGCCCCATATCCCACACCTGGGATTAAAACAAACATATTTACATAACACAACTGGGTTTTTAAAGAAACCAAAATTCTCATCACATATGCTAGTGTTAGCTGAAAGTCAGCTTACACTATGACTGTTGGATTATTATTATTATTACTATTATTATTCTTACTGGTTTTTTGGGTTCTTATATCTCTGCCTCCCTTCCAACCCTTATTCCACCCTAATCCCTTACACACTCCCAACACTAGGTAGGAGAGAAAGAAGTTTAGAGGGGAGAGGGGGGTAGATCTCTTTAGGCTACTTCCTGCTGATTAGGGGTATTGGGCTCCCTGGGGACAAGTCTAATCTTCATCATCAGAATATCCAGCAAGCCAGCAAACCAGCAAACACAGCAGCAGGAACCAGCAGGAATGAACCAGCCACCTCCATAGGTGCTCTGGGGACTCTCTCTCTTATACTCTTTAAAACAAAACATTAAAACAAGAACATATTTACATAACACAACTGATTTTTTAAAGAAAGCAAAACTCTCACCGCACATGCTAGTGTTAGCTGAAAGCAAATAAAAAGACCCTTTGAAAGTGCACTAAATAGAAATTTGCCTCTGAAGATTCTTGCCACACTTAGTGGGTAGAATGAGGAGGTCTTTCTCCCAAATTGTTCAAGATTTACAATTATATCAAGTATATAAGTAAGATCTCAAGGTGAAATTGCATTGCTCTAAATTCAATGGCTGCTGTCTTTTTAGAAGGAAAATAATAGAGATTTGGACACAGAGACACAGGAGAGAGCCTAAGATGAAGATGAAGGGAGATTTATATGAGGCCTCTACAAACCAAGGAGAACCGTCCACCATGAGAAACTGGAAACAAGCAAGAGAGGATTCTTTCCTAGATCCTCCCTGGCACAGTGGTCCTGATGGAAACTTGATGTTGTATTTCTTTTCTATGGGAAAAGAAATCTGTTGAGGTTTGTCTTGTATATTGTATAACCAATGTGCTGAAAAGAATGCTTCCCATTAACTCCTGATTGGTCAGTAAGTGACTGGGGCTTATGACTGGGCAGAGAGGATAGGAAGGTGGGACTTGGAATCAAGTGAAAGGACTTGAGAGAGACCAGGAGAAGGGAAAAAACCAGAGAAGGAGACTACCATCAGACAGGATGGACCAGGAGCGCTTGGCCAAGAGAAGTTCACCTTGAGCACAGGTGATGGAGCAGAAGCAGCCAGGGAGACATCAGATTGGCAAGTGATGGACATTTATGTGTGTATTTAACAGATAAAAGGATTAGCACAGTTCAGAACCTACATAGCATAGTGCCTACAGCTTGTTAATAAATTGCAGTGTCTCTGTTTTGTTTACTTGGGAACTGTACAGGCAAAAGTGGGATAGAAACCCCCAATAGATATTTAGGAGCAAAGGGGGGCATAGCAATACCCCAGAAAAAAGTTTATTTCAATGGAAGTGTTGAGGTTTTAAGTCAGTATTCTGTGGTTATTTGTCACAGTATCTTAGAAGAATAAGTAAGAATAGATGATAAGTTAGTGGGCTAAAGAAGATATGTGGGTTGTGATACAAACCTGTCTACAATGCTTTGGAATTAAATATAATAACTATGCATACATGATCACTATGAACTTGTGATTAATACCATTTGAAAACCATCTTTTTGAGAGATGGTGGCTTACCATGTCATTCATGCCAACCTGGAGCTCATGGCAATGCTTCTACCGCCCAAATGTTGAGAGATGATCAAAAGAACAATGAGTGGTTGAGATATCCCTTCAATGGTGTCCTAAGACACTGAAGAATGGACCAGCCAGGTCTTTGGCCTTGTAGCTGTGATGGAGAAGATGTTCCAGTGAATCCTAGGAACTGGGAAAAGGCATCAGAAGAGCCTCTTCATGTTAGGAGGGGTTGGTGCCCTCAGAAAGGGACAGAGAAATGGACTCTTCTAGCCATGGGAAAAGGGTGTGAATCGCTGTTTCGCACCTCATGGCTACAGTAAAGAGGACCATGATCTTCAAATATACACACAAATAATTTTCACTTCTTTCTTTTTAAATTCATGGTGCCAATTATTGCTCTTGTCTTTTATGTCAATGCCCCGCCCTGCCTCCGTCTCCCACCCCTTACTGCTAAAATGCCTAGACCAAAGAAATCTACTGTCATTCTGGCTCGTCCTACTCCTCCAAATAATGTGTTTCAGTACCTCCCATTACTCTTTGAACCTTGGAACAGCCTACAACATTTCTGCAGCTACTGGCTTCTTCTCTCCTTACCCAGCCCTCTTCCTCATCTTGCTGACTTCTTCAGGATGCACTTAAGTCTTCTGGGCAATGGGCATTGTTTCTGGTATTCTTGTTTTCCAGAATTTATTTCTTCTTCCTTTTCTCTGCATGTAAACTCTCCTTAGTTTCCAGTGCTTCATTTAAGGGTCTACCACCATCATCTAGGCGTCTACAGCAATTCCTAAAGATAGCTTTACTTCTCCACTCCATATCTCTATACTTCTTAGTGGTGAAATGCCTTTGACATTGACCATACAGTCTCTGACTAGTACTCACAGTGATCATAAGCCATCCCTGGTCTGCTATTGAGTGTGAGCTCCCCGAGGAGGTGCGTGTGTTTACTTTTGAACACTCAGTGCCTTGTTCTCTGATAGACTGGTTGCTTTAGATATGTGTATTGATTAGACAAGGTGTCTGAAACTTTATCAGAAGCAGAGAGCTCTTGACGGCCAGTATATTGTTGTGGTTTTTCGAAGTTCCCTTCACCCCTTTGTTGCATCCCCAAACTTATTTAACAAGAGCCTATTAGGAATGGTTTTAAAGGGGGAAAATGAACATCTGTATGGTGACACTAAACTAGGAAGGGAAGGCTATCCTGAAGCTGCTCATAGGCATGTTTGTCTTTTAAAACCAGCAATCGCATCCCTGTACAAAAACAAACAAACAAACAAACAAACAAACAAACAAATGCCACCACATCCAAGCAAGCATTGTACCCTGGAAATGAGACAGGAGCCAGTTCTCAGGGTTGGGCAGGACTAAGGGTGCGCATTGGAGACAGGAAGAGCTAGTAAACAGCACCACCCTCTTGGTCACTGAAGGAACTGTTGCCTTTATTCAGGTCCTGTAGGAAGCTCAGCGAGTGCAGGCAATAGCAGCCTCAAAGCAGATGAGTTCTACTTCTGGCAGGATGATGGCTCACTGCTCAAATGTCTCCTTTGTTTTAAAGACTGCTCAGAAAAGTCTTTGTCCTGCCCTTTATGTGCTCAGGGATGAGTGAGTCAGCTCTTTAGTTGAAAGAAGTCCATGAGACCTGCAGGCTTTAAGCAGAACAAGGGGACATCATAAATATGGCAACACTGTAGGCAATTTAATGAGTATCCGACCAAATGCTAGGCATAAAGTTAATTCTTTCCTTTTCTTTTCTTTTGGGTCTCATGTATTCCAGACTGGCCTCAAATTCACTACATAGCCAAGGATAACTTGAACTTTCTGATCTTCCTGTCTCCACATCCTGGAATCACAGGTGTGCACTACGACACTCGGTTTCCGTGGTACTGGAGATGGAAGTCAGACTTCAAGCCTGTTAGGCAAGGACTCTGCCAAATGAACTGCATACACAGTTAGCAGACACCATTAATCCTTCAAACATCTCATGAAGCTGGTGCTTTGAGAGTTTACAGAGTTTTAGTTCCTTAGTACCATAGCTAGACTTCATGACAGAATCAAGGCTGCAGAGCATAGGCAGTGATGGCCATCTTCCAAGTGAAATTCAGAACATCTGAGTTCAATAAGAATGGACATTTGATGGGGCCGGAGAGAAGGCTCAGAGGTTAAAGGACTGGTTGCTCTTCTAGAGGTCCTGAGTTCAATACCCAGCAACCACATGGTGGGTTATAACCCATCTATAATGAGATCTGGTGCCCTCTTCTGGTGTGCAGGCATATATGTAGTTAGAACACTGTATACATAATAAATAAGTAAATCTGTTAAAGAATTAGACATTTGAAATAGAATGGGTGAGAGGAATCCTGGGATTCCAGACACGGCCCTCAAAAGACCAGAGGAAATTTATAGTGTCCTAGTTTGCTTTCCATTACTATAATAAACACCATGACCAAATGCAACTTTCAGAAGGAAGCCTTTATTTCAAGGTATGTCTTACGGTCCACCATGAAGGGAAGTTAGGACAGGAACTCAAGGCAGAAACCTGGAAGCAGGAGCTCGAGCAGAGGCCATAGAGAAGGCCTGTGCTGCTTATTAGCTTGCTCTCTTGGCTTGCTTAGCTTGCTTTCTTAAACACTCTAGGACCACCTGCCCTGGGATGACACCATTGAGTGTCCTGCCAGTCAAGAATCTACCACACAGACTTGGCTGCAGGCCAATCTGACAGAATCATTTTCTCAGGTGAGGGTCTCCTTCCCAGAGGACTCTAGCTTGTGTCAAGTTGACAGTAACAACAACAACAACAAACAAACAGAACACCAAAACCCACTGCTACCACCACCACCACCACCACCACCACCACCACCACCACCACCACCACCACCACCAAAACTAACCAGAATAGAAATCATGTTCAAATTGCTATTCATGCCTATGTATCAATAAGGAACTCAAGTGTTTTATATTCAAAGTATATAATTACCATTGCCCAGATTGACCTATTGGAAGTTAAAGGTAGTTTTAATTGGAATGCACAGTCACAGATTCAAGTGTCCTTCATTGGCTTTGTTGACAGAGGGTACAGATGCTTACAGCTATGGTTTCCTTTTGACTTAAAAAGACAGTGTCTTAATTAGGGTTTTGTTTCTGCGAAGAGACATCATGACCACAACAACTCTTATAAAGGACAACATTTCACTGGGAGTGGCTTACAGTTTAGAGGTTCAATCTATTATCGTCAGGGTGGGAAGCATGGCAGCACACAGGCGACAGGCTGCTGGAGAGGTAGCAGAGAGTTCCACATCTGGATTCGCAGGCGTTAAGGAAGAGAATGTGAAACACTAAGCCTGGCTTGAGCTTCGGAAACCTCAGGGCCCACCCCTAGTAACACACTTCCTCCAATGGAGGCCACACCTACTCCAACAAGGCTATGCATTCTGATAGAGCCACTCCCTATGAGCCTATGGGGGCCATTTTCATTCAAACCACCCCAGGCTACTTAGCACATAATCTGGTCACAGTGAAAATTTCTACCAAAGATTGAAAGACATATCGACCCTGACTTTTTCTTAAAGCAAGCAAGCCACCAGTAAATTGTATTCTTCAGCTAGCAGGACATGAAAGGTAGATGGGGAAATACGGCTCATACACTCATCCCTGAGTTTTAAACTCACAAATATGACTTTACATAGAGATTTTACCTTAAGACACATTTTTTTGTTGTTGTTTATTTTATCATTCGACAATTCCATAATGTGTCTATGCATTCTGGTTACTCTTATCTCCTCTCTCTCATATTCTCTTGTCTCTGTTAAGTCCTTCCCTCCTGTTGACCACAAGTCCTTCCCCAGGCCAAGGACTTTTGTGATCCATGTAATTTGTCTGGGGACATTTGTGTGACTCCTGGGTTGGAACTATCCACTGGAGCCTGGTAGTGTCATCAATAGGTATACAATAGAAAGCAATGACTTCCCTTCTCCCAGAATGTATCAGCAAATAGATCAGCAGTGAGGGGTGGGGCCTCGGAGCCCTCTTCCATCTATGCCGAACTACTACCAGGCTCATTTTATGCAGACCTAGTGAAGACATTTCTCTTTGAGTATAACTGCTTTGAGTTCATAATTACAGTGGTTCTGTCTTGCCCAAGAGATGACATTTTCCAGTTGTTCTTATCTTCTGGTTCTTACTTTTTTTCTGGGATCTCTCTCTCTCTCTCTCTCTCTCTCTCTCTCTCTCTCTCTCTCACACACACACACACACACACACACACACACACACACACACTCCCACACACATCCACATTCACACACACATATGCACACATCACATACACTTACACACACACACACACACAATTTTAAAGGAAGTGTTATCAGATTGGCTGACATGATTGATGCCTAGGTCATCCAACAATGGCCATCTGCATATTGGACGAACAGAGAACCTGGTAGTTTGAAGCCCCAGGACAAACAGTGTAGCCCTAGTACAGGGCTGAAGACATGGAGAGTCCCTGGAAAGTGTGGGTGTGGAGGCAGAGTTTGCTCTCGTGGTTCAGCTTGCTTTCCGGAGCTGGAAGCTGATGTCCATGGGTACTGGCAGCAACAACAGATGTTTGTGCTCAGGAAGAATGAAGCTGCTACACACTGCCGATCTCCCTCCTTTTTCTTTTTCTTTTTTATTGGATATTTTATGTAATTACATTTCAAATGTTATCCCCTTTCCTGGTTTCCCCTCTGGACCCCCCATCCCAACCCCCCCCCCCCCCCCCCGCTTCTATGAGGGTGCTCCGCCTCCCGCCCACCCACTCCCACCTCACTGTCCTGGCATTCCCCTACACTGGGGAATCAAACCTTCACAGGACCAAGGGCCT
>CM052718.1:8559442-8570580 GCA_028551405.1 Uromys caudimaculatus | reverse complement strand
TGGTGGCTTCATCCCTGGGAGCTCCGGGGGAGGGGGGTCTGGTTGGTTGATATTGTTGTTCTTCCTATGAGGTTGCAAACCCTTCAGCTCCTTCAGTCCTTTCTCTAACTCCTCTATTGGGGTCCCCGTGCTCAGTTCATTGGCTGTGAGCATCCGCCTCTGTATTTGTCAGGCTCTGGCAGAGCCTCTCAGGAGAAAGCTGTAACAGGTTCCTGTTAGCAAGCACTTCTTGGCATCAGTAATAGTGTCTGGGTTTGGTGTCTGTATATGGGATGGATCCCCCGGTGGGGCAGTCTCTGGATGACCTTTCCTTCAGTCTCCGCTTTATACTTTGTCACTGTATTTACTTTAGACAGGAGCCATTCTGGGTTAAAATTTTAGAGATGAGTGGGTGGCCCCATGCCCCAACTGGGGGCTTTGCCTAACCTCTGGATATGGTGTCTACAGGTTCTCCCTCCCCTTTGTTAGGCATTTCAGCTAATCTTATCCCTGTTGGATCCTGGGAGCCTCTTGCTTTCCTGGCATCTGGGACTTGCTGGTGGCTACCCCCGGTTCCCCATCCCCCACTGCTGCACAGCTCTGTTCAAATTCCTGACCCTCTGTATATCATCCCCATCTCCCATACCTGATCCTGCCCCCCCTTTTCACCTCCCCCTCCTCTCTTCCTCTCAAGTCCCTCCCACCATCTACCTCCTGTGAGTATTTTGTTCCCCCTTCTAAGAAGGACTGAAGCATCCACATTTTTGTCTTCCTTCTTCTTGAGCTTCATGTGGTCTGTGAATATCTTGGGTATTCTGAGCTTTTGGGCTAACATCCACTTCTCATGTGTGTTCTTTTGTGACTGGGTTACCTCACTCAGGATGATATTTTGTCTTCCTTCTTTTTAACTTTTGCTTTTCAGCCCCTGCCCAGCCTATTGGATAATGGCACCCACATTTAGGTTCCCCCTTTGTTACTGCTCCATACGCCAACATATCTGGAATCCTCACAAACTTACCAATAAGTGCTCTCTCCTGGGCAGCTCTCAGTCCTGTAAATTTTCAATCAGACTTTACCATCATGCTGATTATATGACATCTATCCTTACCCTCAACTCTGCCTTCAACTGTGGCCAACTTACTAAACTCATCTAAAATGCATGGTGCTGTTCACTCTGGAATTTGGTTGGCAGGATGGATAATCTGAAGCAATGCCATATTGGGTTCTCTTGTAAACTCTGAGCCATATTGCCTTTGGAACCCAATGATGAACAAAATTGCTGGAAGGGGTTACTGTGTTGTTTCTTTGGCTGTGACCCTTAGTCTTTACTGGTTAAGTGGTCTCTCCACCACTTATACTGAATCAATCAGTTTGCTTCTGAGGAAAGTCTTGACAGGAAGAAGACTGGCATTCATTGAGCACCTACTGTATACCCAATGCTAAAGGTATTTTATGCACATGAGGTCATGTCCTCCTGACACATCTATGAGGTAGATGCTGGAATGGAATCAGAGTAAATAGGGAAGAGAGTGGTCTATGATCTCAGTGGGATTTGCTCTTCAATAGGCCGTTAAATCCCTGTCAAGTTTGAACATTTCAGCATTTCAGTAGTGATAAAAGACAAAACCAGGGGATTCCTGTTAAGACAGTTTGCCTCAGGCTACTGCTAGCAAGTGGCAGCATCACAATTCAACATTCTGAATTCCAGGTCTTACTGTGAAACCCACATGCTCCCTGATAGATGGAGAGGGTGTGTGAAGGGCTGAAATGTGGGCTCAGAAAGCCACCAGGGCAGCTTTCTGCTCCTTGCTCCTTTTGTCTTGCTATTGTGAGATCTTGAGTGAACTGCTGGACTCTGCTCAAGAATGGTAAAGCCAGGGGCAACTGTGCCAAATGCAGCTGCCACATGTATTCAGTGAGCCTGGTACACAATAAGGCGAGATTTATCTCTGTAAGTCGCCTACTAGGACCCAAGTGGAAAAATGCTGCTTGCCAGGTTTCTGAATGAGGCTGACCTGGAGCGTTTAGGTGGCTGCTCAGGTAAAGCCCATTAGCTCTGGGAGAAGGTAAAGACAGCGCACTCATCCTAAAGATGTTCCAGACCTTCTCCTTGACGTGGCTGGCTAGAGAACGGAACCCCAGAGACCCAAGCTTATTCCTTACGTTACAACTAAACAAGGAATGGTTTAAAAGTAAAGGTAACAAGCTCCACACAACTGAGGCCAGACAAAGCCACATTTTCAAGTTTGGTCTTACTGAACAGTCTTCGAAGTGGAGATCCAGGAAAACTTTGTATACAGAATACACGTGAAAACAGTTACACCGTTTAATAATTGTTTGGGGAAAGAATCATAATTATGATAATAAAAGTACAGTAGAATCTGAGAATTCATCTGAGAAATTAATCTCTAACTCACTGAACGATTCCTGGAATTCACTGGGTATTGAGGGGGCAATGGGAGGATTTTGTCTCTGCTCTCAAGAAGCTCGAAGCATGGCGGTGGTGGTCGGGGAGTTAAACTGGAAAAGAAGTGAGAAACAAATATCATAGTGAAATAAACACAGTGCTGACAAAGGACACACTCAAGGAAATTTGTAGACTCACCATGAAAGAGACTTGCTAAGCCACAGTTTCCAGAAAATAAACTATGACCACAGTGTCAATTACAAAAATGTGAATCCAGCAGAAGGGATGGCAGAGCCCAAAGAACTTGCTCTCCATGGCACTTCAAATCCGCAGATATCTCAGCTGCCTCTTCTTCCTAAAACTCACTTCTGAATCCTCAGTCCAGCCGGGGAAAGGGCTGCCCTTGCCTTCCTCAATTTGCTACTGTTGGCACCCAAGAATGATCTCCTTGTCCATTTTGCTGTGCAAAATGTGGTCATTCTGGTTAGCACAAGCTGTCAGTGTGCAGTCGTTAGCTATCAGCATGCTGGATACAGCAACGTTCGATACATTAAAGAGCCAGCAAGCTGAGGTAGCAGTTGCTATTAGGGGTAATCAGCAGACATGCATCTCAGAAAGAGAGGGGTTCCTCAGACCAGGTCAAAGGGTCCTCCTGACACATGCTGCAGACAACTATATAACCACACCAATGACAAGCGTCGGAGATGTGCTTATGTATTTCTATGTACATGTTTGCATGGGTGTGTGTGTGCTTACGTATTTGTGCAATGTATACATTAGCGTATATTTGTATGCGTGTTTGTATTTATGTGTGTGTATGTATGTATCTATGTACACACACTATTTCTGTACAGATAACTATATATGCATCTATACAGACACACATTCATGTTCCAATCTATATGTGCACACATATTTACATATATATACATATGTGTGCATCTATATATACATGCACACATATGTATGTATACATGCATATGTGAATATATACACACATACACATAAATATATATGCGTATATACATATAAATTTACATTTACACAGACACACGCATATATGCATATACATACACATTATATATATATTATATATAGTGTGTGTGTATACATACATACATATATATATATATGTATATGTATGTATGTACACACACACACACACACACACACACACACACACACACACACACACACACACACAGAGACCCCACCCCCCACCCTTCACACAGAGGCAGGCAGGGATGCTGTGTGACCAAGGCCGCCTTAGAAAGTTAGAGGGTCCCCGCTGCTGGCGCGGCACAGGTTCCCCGCAGGATGGAGCTGACGCGGTTCCTGCAGGCCGTGGCAGGGTGGCGCTCTCCCTAGGCCGCCGCAGCGCCCCTGCCCTGCCCCGCCGTGCCCTGCCCTGCCCTGCCCGGTCGGGTCCGGTCTGGCTCCGCAGAGGCGCGGTGGGCGGGCGGGGCGGCATGTGCCCGGCGCGGTCCGGGGCCGAGTCTGCGGCGCGGCGGAGCGGCGAGGGCGGCCAGCGTAGGCGGCGGCGTGGGCCGCGGTATTTATAGCCGGGTGACAGCAGCGCGCCGCGGCCCGTGTCGCCGCTCGTCCTGCGTCCGCCGCGGTGGCCGAGCCGCGCGCCCTCCGGTGAGTACGCGGCCCGCAGCCCACGGCCCGCAGCCCTGGGCGCGCAGGCAGGCCGGAGCCCCGCAGCCCCGCAGCCCCGCAGCCCCGCGGGCCGGGGACGCGGGAGCCGGGCGGGGACCGAGCCAGCCGGGGCTCCGGGAGACCGGCCGCGGGCAGCCCGAACTTTCCCGCTCCACCGATTCCGGGGCGCAGGGACCCAAGCCCCCGGCTGCTGGGAAAAGGAACAGGTTGCAATTCCTCCGTGTCCTTTCAGGAAGGAAATGGGAAGGCCTGTGTGTTTGCGAACTCCGTAGTGACTGAATTAAAACTAGTTTTCTATTTCTATTTTGAAAAATACCACAGGCCCGCGGGTGTGTTTGACCCGTGAAAGAACATCTAGGCTGCTATGATTCATTCTACCCTTCGTGGAACATCAGTGTGTGTGTGTGTGTGTGTGTGTGTGTGTGTGTGTGTGTGTGTGTGTGTGTGTGTGTGATATACTTACCTTGATATTAGTGTATGGACATAAAAAAGTGAATTGAAGTCTGTAAAATATGAGGTGCCCCACCTGTCTAGGAAGCTTTTATGGTTTGGTCTGTATTCTGTAGCAAGTTCTAATTTAATGAATATAGTGGTAAAATCTATATAAAAACTATTCCATTTGTATCTATCTATCTATCTATCTATCTATCTATCTATCTATCTATCTATCTATCTATCTATCTGGATATAGTATCTTTCTATTCCCTCAACCTTTGTAGGTTCTTCACCACCCTCCCATTCTCCATATAATTCTTGTGTTCAAAAAAACCAGTACCCATCAGTCCTACTTAATTTGCTTTAAACTGCCAGTCACCTAAAAGGTGACTGCAGGCTTGAATGAACTTTAACCCATTGACTTTTGTCTTGGAGTAAGACCTCGATAAGCAAATGGCCCAACGGGCAGTCCATGCCTTCTTAAAGGGTCCAATGGTGATGTCTCCACTTTACAACCTGATAGGATGGGCTCACCCCCATCTTGCCATTACATTGGGAAGCTGTCTTTCTGGAAGACCTTCAAACCAACTTCGCCCTTGGCTTCTGGGTTAAAAAAACTCGCTTTGATCGATGTCCCAAGGTCTGCAGGATAAAAAGCACCAGAGGAAAATTACTAAACTTTGATTCAATGTGACGAGAAAGGATGTGATTTACGAATGTGTGATCCTGCAAATTAGTTGAGTACCACAGATACCATCCCCGTTCCTATCCAGAGGCTCTTAGGTGGTTGCATTGATTGCTTTAGAAGGCTGTGCTTTACTTAAAAGGCTGTGTGGTCTTTGGACCGGACTGAAAGCAAGAGCCCCGGCTATACTTCTGTGACTGGTGTTTGCATTATAAAACCTGTCATGAGTGCTGAGTTATACAAAGCACTCTGTTCCTCCTGGTCCTGTCCTTTGCTTGTTGGTTTTGAAGTGAAAGAGATGGAACCCAGAACCTTGATAGTCAAGAGTTGCCTCCACCCTCAGACCTTCTCATGCGTGTCCACTTATCTATCAGTTTGAGGTAAAGGCTTGTGTTTCTCTTGAGGCCCATCCTGACTTAGGTCCAGGAACTATACACAGATTTGGCCTATCCCCTTTTCTTACATCTCTCCTTTTATGGAGTTGGATGCTCCAGTACTTCGAACTCTCTCTGGGAAGGAATCCTCCATTTCTCCCCACAACACTGGCCTGTTGCCCCTCTGTCTATCATGTCTGTGTGTTCCTCTGCTCACCATCAGAAAGTGCTGAGTGATTATTAGGTCCGGGTCTTCCCACCCTTCATAAATGGGACCATAATGCTAACTGGGGCACGTGTATCTGGGCTGCATAGAAGCAGGCATGCTTGTTTGTGTTAGTTGGCATCAGCACGACCTTGGGGAAGATTGTGCCTCATTGGATCTCTGTGTCCTTACGAGATGGTTGGTGTAAGGACTAATCGAGGTAATATGTGGGGCAAAAAAAGTGTTTTCCAAGCCCAATACATATAAATCACTGTTTTAAAAAAGTCAATAACAACTGCGTTTTCTATATCCCCTGAAGTTCTGTTTACCTCAGGAAATATTTTTTCCAGCTCCAAAAATGGTGCTTTCATCAAGATCTTTGCCTGGACCATCCCTCCCCACATCCAGTCCACGGGTGAACCTTACTGCTTCTTTCTTATATGTTTCTAGAAGCAGAGCTTCGTAAACTGCCTAGACCTCAACCTGTCTTTCACCACCTGTCTCTCACGGGGCATTTGTCTTCCTCATGAGCTTCTCTGCTTCTTCCCCTTGCCCTCCTGCAGAGCGTTTGGAACAGCAGGCACTGTGGCCCTGCTGACACCAGGGGATAGTGTCATGGCCCTGATTCACTCTGCCTGTGCCTACTTCCAGGTTTGTTCTCTTTCTGACTCTCCTCAGATGCTCTGCACTTCCTGAAGCACACCAGGCCTGGTCTCCCTTCTCTGAGGCCTTGAATGCTCCCTGTCACCTTTCTCTGATTTACTTTTCTCTTTTAGTTTGAAAAGGCATTATCTTTTAAAGGGTTTAACATTTGTCCCTTACAAGAAATCCATCAGAGGCCCTGATTCAGTAACCTTATCAGTAACTCTCTCTGGAATGGGAACTTGGTATGTTTCTGTTAGCCAAGGTTACTCAGTTAGCCAACTGTCATCACCCATTCACCATCCACACATCCATCCACCCACCTACACACCCACACCCAACTACCCATCCATCTACTTATCCATCTATCCATCCATCCACCCATTCACCATCCATCCACACATTATCCACCCACCCACCCACCCACCCACCCATCCATCCATGTACTTATCCATCCATCCATCCGTCCATCCATCCATCCATCCATCCATCCATTATCCATCTATCCACCCACCCACCCATCCACCCATCCATCTACCTATCCACCCACTCATCTATTATCCATCCAGTCATCTATCCATTATGCACCCACGAATCCATCTACCATCATCCATCCACCCATCCATCCACCCACTCACCCACCTAACCATCCATCCATCTATCCATCCATCCATCCATCCATCCATCCATCCATCCATCCATCCATCCTTAAATGCTTGTTACTACTGACCATGTGCAGGTAACTTCAGCACATGGGCATCTGAGAGTGGTAGATGTTGGACAAATGGCAGATGAATGCTGTTCAGGAATGACAGTCAGACTCCATTTCTCTGCAGATGATGTCAGTCTTCTCTTTGGAAGCCTTTGATCTCATGTTCTCCACTCGGGGGCTATACAACAGCTTTTCTTTACAAACTCCTTTGATCTGGAGGTCCTTTCTCTTCTCCTTCATGCTCCGTTGGAATGCTGGGTTTGGGTAAAATATGTGACATTTTAGTTATTTGAGATAAATCCACATCTCTTCAGAGTTGGAGCCATTCTAGAAGCTGATGATCAATTTTAGCCTGTAGTCACCAATGTTGTGGCTGCAACTTCTGTGTACAGCCAAAGGCTTCCATGGCATTAGTGGTGGCATTGTCCCACTGTCATTACTGACAAGAGAACTAAGAGGTGTGGAGTTTTGCCCTCTGAGAGTCAGACTGAACGACATCTGAAAATACCATCAGATCAACTCAGCTATGTATGCTGATGTTCTGAACCAAGGGACATGAATTAACAGTCTCCATGGCCCTTCATTCTCTCTGATCACCTTACCAGTAGTCACGTTGCTTAGGAATGATAGACCCATCATCCCAGAAGTCTTGTGAATCCTTTAGAAAACTTCCTAAGCTGCACACAAAGGGCGAAGTTTTGTGTAGAGAAAACATAGTGTAAAGTATCATACCTCTGATGAGCTTTTCTGTTTTGTGGAAGGTACTACACCCTCAGTTCCAGCATCAGTGTTTGTGAAAGGGAAAAATAAGAGTGTTTTCCTTACCGGGCAGCTATTCAGTTTATTAGTGATGATTGCAAAGCTCATCAATATAGTCTTGTGTTCGGTGAGTACTCGGTGAATGTTAGCCCTTTGTGATGGCAATGATAGTGCAGTGTAGAGCCAGGTGATGGCCTGAGGACCAGGAGTGAGGTCAGTATTGTGCCATCATTGCAGGCTTAGGGTTGGTTGCCTGCCTTTTCCCTTTTCTTTAGCAGATGTTTACTGTCACATGGCTCTGTTGAGCCTTCTTAGACATAGAGAGTTCTTCTGTTTCTGAGTGTTCCACTGAGTTTATTCAGTTCACATCTATTGATTAGCCACTATTAGCTCAGCACAAAGCTCTGCCCAGGAAGGAAATAGCCCCTTATGATCTCACTAAGGAGGACCAAGTGAAGAAGCTAAACATGTAAGTGGATGATTTCACTAGGAACTGCTAAGAGGGAAGATAAAGGCGTCCCCACATACGGTTGTAGGATTATAATTCAAAAGGAACAAACAAACAAAATCAAAACATTTGCAAACTGTGTGCCTAGTAGCATAGTCTCTTGGAAAACATTGATCCTAACAACAGGGTCAACATGAACCCGTGGTCCATGGAGATGCTGATTATGAACTGTAGAGGTAGAAACATTTCTGACACTGTGGATTGTATCAGGGCATCTAAAGAACTAGAAAGCTGGGCCACAAGGACCAGACACACTTCTGACATCTTGGTGTCTAAAGCCACAGAAGAGGGATGAGCAAAGATACCCAAGTAACTGTGTGAGTGCTTGAGAACTGGGAAGTACCATTTTAACTTCTGAATATAAGAAAAACAGTAAATCTATCCTAATGTTTCTCATACAGAGAGGAAATGATCAAGATT
This sequence comes from Uromys caudimaculatus, assembly GCA_028551405.1. Lineage (NCBI taxonomy): Eukaryota > Metazoa > Chordata > Mammalia > Rodentia > Muridae > Uromys > Uromys caudimaculatus. The sequence continues at coordinate 8,561,792 of CM052718.1, read as the reverse complement.
AGGGTCCTGCTTCTTTCTGCTAGAATTGAAGTCACTGAACCATTGGAAGAAAAGACAAGTGAATTTAAAACATGACAGAGATAGCTTATTGTAGGACCAGCCTCCAGCACTAATAAAAGAAAGGTCATTTAAGACCTGGGCGTTACATTTTTGACTTTTCATTTGTTGGGTCTGTGAGTTAATGGGTGGCAAGTGCTTGGAGTTTTCATGTCCTTATCTGTAACATGATAGTGACAGGAACATCATAGCATTCCTTGGAATGAACTGAGGTCATGCCCTGGTATAGGGTTCCTGCTCAGCATTGCATGTAATTCTGTCTCCCAAAATAGTGTTGCAGGAGCTGTCTCCAAAAAATGTCTGAATGTGCTCATTTGACTCTGGCGTGTGGACATTATATTGCCCACAAAGCAAGATTCCAAAGTTAAAAAAAAACCCAAAAAACCCAAAACAAAACACACACACAGCAATGCAAGTCAAGAGTATTTCATTTTAAAAACAGGAGTCAAGGATCTGTGCTTCTTCTCTGGTTCTCAGCCCCCACCTGTGCACTTGCGGGGAGAGAGGAGGTAGTAGTGGGAACCTCATCAGAACCATTACTGGTTAAGAGGTGCATAGTCACCTAGAAGAGAGACTTCGGTGACACCTGCATCTTTGTCTGTGTTGTTAGGCATGTAGGAGAGTCTACTATGACATGGGGTCTTTGAGATGAGGTTTTGGGAATTTCTCTGTGGTGATGGTTTTTGGACACTTCCGGGGGGGCTCTTCATGAATTTTGGTAACAGTGGGCTAATGGTAGCCGACTATCATGGACATTTATATAATTCATTTTTTGTCCTGCAGCATTTGCTTTGCTATATGCAAGTCACTGTTCTTAAGTATTCTGAGTCACAGACCCCAGGAACAGGCTTTACTGAGCTGAGCATTTATGAAGATCTTCTGCGACTTGATGCTGCTTAGACAGGCTTGTGGCTCGAAGGTGCAGGAGCTATCAGTTTGGGTAAATTCCATGGTCAATCCATGTGTGTATTAATATTGTCTTTTGAAAAAAGAGTTGTACCAAATCTTCATTCATTTAGATTGTGGCTTTAACTGACATTCATGAGCCAGGAGTATGGGGTTTCGGATGGGGTTTTGGAGCCTTGGTGCCTGTTCTCAGATCTTCCATTGACTTAGAAGAACTTCAGGCTTGTGTGTCGTATTTATACTTTCAATCAGGTGTAAAACAATAGCAACAACAACAACAACAACAACAACAACAGTAACAACTTTATCAATGCTCTCCTGCCCCTGCCTTCTCCAAGTGTTCAGGATCTGTAAAGGACTCTTTTTATTTACGCACCCCACCCTCAGGAATAGTAGGATATATTACAGAATTCAGAATTTGTTCCATTGCCTCTAGAGAGGAATGTGCCTCTAGAAAGTATGCAAGATCTGACATGCTGGGGGGTCGGGCCCTGGCTCCTTCCTGGAAGTACCTGAAGCTGACCTGGGGCTGGTAGTTGTGCCCTGGGCTCTGACCACAGTTCTGTGGTGACACACAAACTCTGAAAGCCTCAATTCCATCCCTGTAAAATGAAGGGGTGGCAGTGGTAATAACAGCGTTTAGAGGGTTGTTGTGTCCCAAAACAGACATACTAATGATGCATGCAGACACCCAATGCACAGCTGTGTGGAGGTTGTCAGGGCTTTCTTCTTTTACGATATATATATTTTTTTAATTTCCCTGAACTTATTTTAAAAAATTGTGAAAAGAGAAAAATGAGCTAGTAGATGTAAGTCGAATTCTATCCCTTATTATTTTTGTTATTTAATGTATAAAGTTATTACGGCTAAGGAAACAGATAGGGCTGAGTCTGAGTGCCGAGTCAGTTGACAAAAATGAATGCTAGCGGCCGGGCGGTGGTGGCGTACGCCTTTAATCCCAGCACTTGGGAGGCAGAGGCAGGCAAATTTCTGAGTTCGCGGCCAACCTGGTCTACAGAGTGAGTTCCAGGACAGCCAGGGCTACAAAGAGAAACCCTGTCTCAAAAAACAAAAACAAACAAACAACAAAAAAAAAACCCCGAATGCTAGCAGTAGCCATTATCTCCTCTCACAAGACCCAGTAGATTTAAGGCAGGCCCAATGTGGGAGTAACAATGTAAGGGATTTGTGGGAAGCTTTTAAGAAGGGGCAGCCCTCAGGGTGGAGGTGGTGCACACCTTTCATCCCAGCACCCAGGAGGCAGAGGCAGGAGGATCTCTTTGAGTTTGAGGCCAGCCTGCTCTACAGAGAATTCCAGGTCCGCTAGGGCTATATACCTGGAGAGACCTTGTCCCAAGAAACCAGATGAGGAAGAGGGGGAGGAGGA
>CM052718.1:8521026-8559342 GCA_028551405.1 Uromys caudimaculatus | reverse complement strand
GGGGAGGAGGGGGAGGGGAGGAAGAGGGGGAGGAGGAAGAGGACCTCTGCTATCTCCACCTGGGGAAGCATCCTACTTAGCCTGGACCTTGGACTTGGCCATGTCTTTCTCTGTGGAAGCTTCCTTTTTTCATAACTCCCAGAAACACATCGGTCCAGCTCTGCCCCCCCCCCCCCCAATCCCCAGGGAAAATGCTTAGTATAGACTTGGGTTTATTAAATCCTTCTTGGAATTATTTAACCAGACTGTAAAGGTGTTTTAGGGAATTTTCTGCCCATATGCCCATTTGACAATATCTAGAAATAGATTTGGAAGCATATCCGGTATTCATCAAATTACTTAATCACCGCTGTGTGGAGATGGATTTGGGCAAAGTGTTTGTTAATATGTGTTCGGTTTACTTCTGTATCGCCTGGTCTTTTAAATAGCTTCGTAGGATTAATAAGGTAAAATGTCTAAAAGTATCACAAAGATGTTGTGCTCCCCCCCCATGTCATCATAGTCATCATCTCGTTAAAAAAACAAAATCAAAAAACAAAAAAACAGTCTCATGTAGCCCAGTCTGGTGTCAAACTTGCTATGTAGTTCAAGCCGGCCTTTTACTTATAAAATTCCAGCCTTTATCTTCCGAGTGTCGGGACTACAGGTGTGTGCTGTCACGTCTGGCTATCACCGTAGCTTCGGACCTTGTTCTTCCTTCTCTATTGTTATTCCCTTCCTCTCTTCTCTTTTATCTGCTCACTAGTCCTCAAATTATAGGAGATAAAAATAAGCTGGGTGGTGGTGGCACAGCACTTGGGAGGCAGAGGCAGACAGATCTCTGAGTTCAAGGCCAGCCTGGTCTACAGATCAAGTTCCAGGATGGCCAGGGCTACACAGAGAAACCCTGTCTAGAAAAACCTGTATATATATTAGGATTGAGGACAGAGTTAACTTCCTTCAGCTTGAGACTTGTTCTGGTGCCATAGGCAGGAGTAGGTGTGGTATTTCCCACCTATCTTCTTGTGCAGCAGGCCTGAGTAGGTCTGAACAACAGAGAGATGGCTTGTCTGCAGTTTTAACTTGGTGTCTTTCCTTACACAGGTCAAGCAGCACCGAAGGCTTGAAGGATGGGTAAAGACTTCCGCTACTATTTCCAGCATCCTTGGTCTCGCATGATCGTGGCTTACCTGGTCATCTTCTTTAACTTCTTGATATTCGCGGAGGACCCAGTCTCTCACAGCCAAACAGAAGCCAATGTTATTGTTGTTGGAAACTGTTTTTCATTTGTAACAAATAAATACCCTAGAGGAGTTGGCTGGAGGATTTTGAAGGTGCTTCTATGGCTACTGGCCATTCTCATAGGACTGATTGCTGGCAAGTTTCTGTTCCATCAGCGTTTATTTGGTAAGTACTATACCATGTGCTGCCGTGTTGCCGGCTCTTACTTTCTGTTCTCTGAGCCAGAGATGTCCATTTCCAAGATCCAGTGCCAGATGCTTGTAGCTTGTCCTGCAGGCTCAGTGTGTTCTGGACTGTTGTAGCGAGGAAGATTCTTTAACTGGCCTGTGTTGGATGGTTAGGGAAATGGTCATGAAATGAAATTGGTATCGGATTTCACTTAAAAATGCCTTCAACCAAAAAAACCCCATGGAAATAGCCCTAAGTGTGGTATCGTTAAGAGTGCAGATTGTAAAGACAGTGTCTTCTGACAGCACGCATTTCATTAAAATAAGTTAACTACTAGCCAATATACACACACAAACCCACACAAATGCACATAAAATTATAAACAGAGCACAGTTTTTTGCATTGTAAGGATGCCTTTTTTCACTTATTTATTTAGTACTGTGCATGTGTGTGCATATGCTCCTGTGTGTGCATGTGCATGCATTGTATGTGTGCGTGCGTGTGTGTGTGTGTGTGTTCAGAGTACAACTAACAGGAGTTGGTTCTCTTCTTGCATCATGTGGGTTCAAAGAATTAAACGCAGGTCACCAGGCTTTGTGGCAATAAACCTTTCTTTCTGAGCCATTTCTTTACCTCTGTTTCTTAACCCATACCTTGGATTAAAACAAACAAACAAAAAAACAACCAAAACCAAAACTTTGGCTTCATGATGTTTATTTGGAACCTGTATAGTATAGGATACCAAAGGACAGAACAGTATTAAGGAACCTCTTGGTAATAAATATCGGAAAAAATTCGTTTAAGCTAAAGAGTAACTAGTCATATGTTAGTGCAGTGCCATCATGCTGCTCTGCGGTCCTTTAAACCAATTCCCTGGGCTGTGGAGACCCCCAACCTAAGATTATTCTTGTTGCTACTTCACAACTGTAATTTTGCTGCTGTACATTACTGTGAATTGTAAGTATCTAATATGCTGAATATCTGATATGTAACCCCCAAGGGGCTGTGACCCACGGGTTGAGAACTGCTGTGCTAGAGGGTTGACTCTGCAGTTCAGAGCGTCCACAGGGAGGCTCACCACCCTCTATAACTGTGGTCCCGTGAGAGCCAATGCCCTCTTCTGGCGTGCAGCTATACATGCAGACAAAACTCCCATATACATAAAATACAAACATAAACAAAACTTTAGGAACAAGTAACCAGTTACAAGGATACCGGACCGTTTCACAGATACCAAGGAGGAAATTCACTTTGGACTCTGGGGTGAAGTGGATCAGGACCTAGAGCTCTGTCAGGATGGGTGAGATGCAGTGTATAGTCACTCAGTGAGACTGCTTTACCCAAGTTCAAACTCCCAGGGAAGAAACCGACTTGGATCCAGTGAGGTATGGCTCCCACTGCTTGCCTGATTGAGGCTGGTCAAGAAGTCGGGAGAGTTAACCAATAGACATTTGTTTATCACACACCAGACACTAGGGTAGGACGTGCAATAGGCACAGCCTCTGCTGTCACAAATACTTACCTTCTGGAGGACGGAGCCAAGCAGGTACGACACTTGATAAGCTGAGATGTTGGGAGGGTGAAATCAGATAGGAGTGCTGCAGCTGGTTGTCACTAAGAGGCATATTTAATAAAAGCATATTGTACCACACGATAACAAGCCGGGTAATAAAAGTGTAGTATACCCAGTAATGATAACAGTTAAGGTAGGGGATCTTGGAGGTGATTTAAACAGAACAGAGCTATCTACAGAACAAATGGATCTGACTACGTCTCTCAAGGTCTCGTTGGCCTTGGCCTTGGGATATGGAAGAAACTACTGCCTTACAGGGCACAAGAGCAGGGACCCCTGTTCCTTGGATGCAGGCCCCAGTGAAGATGGTGCTGAAGTGGGTGTATCTGAAGTGGAGGAGCAGGGAAGAGAGCATCCACCCATCTGACACCCCTCACTTTACTGTATAGAACAAAAATAAAGATAGTAAGATAATAAGAGACTTTAAGGCATGTGGGCAAGGTTTGGGAGACTTGTGGGAGGGAGGTTTGCTGGCCAGGGATAGGCGGACAGGTTGCTGGTCACCACAGAGAGCCACCAGGGATATGCCCTTACAAGTGTGAATGGTGCTGGTCTGAATTGCTCAGCATTTTCTTTTTCAGAGCTCAGCCACGGGAACAACAATGATTTAAAGGCATGGTTGGGAATTGCTCAGACATGCGTTTTTGCAAACACAAGCTGGTGAGGTGAATGTGGTTGGGCAGGAAGGGCACTAACAGTCTGGAAGGAGCCTGCAAGAGCTTGGAGACGTAGGTGAAAACCAAGCATTCCAGAGTTCAAGTGAAACGGAAGAAATAAAAGGGAGACCATTTGTGGGCGTGGCTGAATGACAGTCATCCTTTAGTGGTGATTTCTAGGGTGTGGTCTCTAGGGTGACGTGCTTCCGTGGTCTGGAGGGACAGGTCCAGGTCGTTGACACAGAAGATTCACAGGAACATACGATTGGCTCACACATCAAATACGGAGCAATCGTGGCGCTGGATGTAGTGATCTGTGTAGAAGTAGTTAAGGATGGGTGGTGAGTGTGAGACTCAGTTTCCAAAATAGATGGGGAGTGCTGGAGAGGGCAGTCAGTGGCTAGAGGTGTTTGTAAGCCATTTGAGGAGCTTTTTTAAAAAATGCAGTAGTTATGGCAAGCAAGTCAGAATATTCAGGCTAGAGAAAAGCACCCAAGTTTATAAAAGTACAATTGATAAATCATCTAGCTAAAAACAATGGCTCAATAATATGGGTAGGTCATACTGGTGGTTTGACTTTGCAATTACCATATTTTGCCATACTATTCTCTTATAAATTCTATCTCTTATCCTAAAACCAGATTCCAGTCATGGCGTGTTCTCCCGTTAGTATCTCGAGGTAGCTGAGCTCTTGAAAAAGCTTTCTAGATTTCAAGTGGTTTACTGAGTGCCGAGTGCATCTTAACTTCCTTGCCGACAATAGAAAAGATTTTAATGTCAGTTTTATTACTTCAGTTTGACAATTTCTTCTTTTATCCTTACTCAAAATCTCTGAAACGAGGCATCTTAAAGAAGGAAAAAAACTGCTTTGCAAGTTTTGCGAGTGAGGTCAGTGGACTCCCGGTCCAGCTTCCTCATGAACCCAAAACCCCTGTTCTCTGTCTCTTTTCTTCCTTGGCTCACAGGCTCTAACTCACTCTGCCTAGCCCCTTTCTCCTCCCCTGATGCACTGTGGATTATAGAGTGATTTTTACTGTACTGCTAAGTGACCCCAATCACCCACAAGGTGGAATCCATATTCTTTGGATTGGTGGCCACGGTTCCTGGTGACTACTCCATCTGACTCTTGGGTTTCCACTGTGCACAGTGTAGCCCTCGAACCAGTGCCCCTCACTGTGCCTCACACAGAGCCCTGCTGTGATACTCCGGGCCTCTTCTAACACCTCAGCCAACTCCTTTCCTCTTCCAGTCCCAGTTCACCTCTGAGTTGCTTTCTCAAGCCCTCCTGCATTAGCCCAGTTGTCTTCTTGTTACAAAGTTGTCTACCTGTTGCAAAGCGGCGCAGCAGGGCGCCCTCAGCTGATAGCCTGCAGCACTGTGAGAGAGAATCCAAACTTTAATGCAAGCACAAATGTTCTTATTGGCTTGATACATGATAAATGTTTCTGTCTTGGTTCCCAGATAACCAGCCCTCATACATAATTCATTTTTTAAAAGCTATATTTAAGTCTTTAATGATGTGAGGATACAAGCCCATGGCTGTTGATGTTGGTGATGGTGTGTGCATGCTTGGCGAGCACAGAACCTTGTGCTGCACGAATACCAGGGTGATTTATGGAGTAATCAGAATAATTTTGTGCCAAGCAGTTTCACCTTTTGTAAGTCTCTAATAAAATGCCAGATTTAGATATTGGGTAAAATGTCCCCTTCAGTCCACTTTAAGTCTCTCATGTGCTTTGTTATCTCTTCTCAGTAAACTTCAACAGAGCAACAGGATACTATCAATTTACATCCAAAGTGAGGGACTGGAGTGATGCTGTGAGCACCTGCTGAAGGGGTGTGGCGCTTGTGGATTTAGTTATGTGTGAGATACAATGGTGCAGCTTTATAGCTGTGTAGGAAGCGGCATGATTTTCCTGTTGAGCCAACGTCTTGCTTTGTGGCCCAAGGCGGCCTTGATCTCTCACTCTTCCTACCCTAGCTTCCAAGATCTGGGATTACAGGCTTCCCATACTAACAGGGGCATGTGATTGAGGATCACATTCCAACCAATTTCTTAGTTCAGGAATAACTTTCATTGAACATTGTATAAAGATTTATCAGAAGAGAGTCCTATTGAATCAGCAGTTTGCACTCTCTGATATCTGTCTTTCCTGTTTGCTTCCATGAATCCTAGTTGTTTTTTTAAAAATATTCAAATAGTATATTTTGGCATGATTTTCTATCTGTGGATAGAAAAATTGTTGTATAATATTAAATCAGAAGGGAATTTAATTTCTTTGTTAAGTTTATTAATAATTAATTTGCATTCTAAAAATAAATTGAAGTTATTCCCAGCCACGTGTGCAGTAGGACATGGGTCAAGAAGTCAGGAGCTCAAGGAAAGGAGAGAAAGTCTGATGTGCTTTGATTCTGTGGACTGGGCTACCCTTGTTGCGTTCTGAAATTCCTTGGAACCCAGGTAGAAGGAGCAATGGAAAGCATCACCTCCTTTGGTTGTCTGCAGGGTGAGGATTTCAAAGTCCACATGAGATTTTTTTCTGCGAAATGTTAAGGTTTTTGTTACCATACATTTTTGCTGAGTGGCTTATTCTCCTGCTTTGTGCAGGCAGAGCTGGATGGGGAGAGGACAAGTGGATTTCATTTATTTATTTATTTATTTATTTATTCATTTATTTATTTATTCACGTTGAGTCTTAATTTCATAAAAGGACAGCACTTAATACTGAAGCACAAGAGCAAGGTTTTTTTATTTTTTATTTTTATTTTTTGATATTTTATTCACATTTCCATTGTTTCCCCCTTTCTAGGTCTCCTCTTTGGAACCCCCCTATCCCCTCTTACTCCCCCACCTCTATGAGGGTATTCCACCTCCCACCCACCCATCCACCCACCCATTCCTGTATTCCCACCTTGACATTCTCCTTTACTGGGGCCTCTAACACCCTCAGGCCCAAGGGCCTCTCCTCCCCCTGATGGCCAACAAGGCCCTCCTCTGCCACATATGTGGTCCGAACCATGGGTCCCTCCATGTGTATTCTTTGGTTGGTGGTCCAACCTCCAGGAGGACGAAGGGGGGCTTTTCAGGCGAGTTGACACTGTTGCTCCCTCCATGGGGCTGCAAACTCCCTCAGCTCCTTCAGTCCTTTCTCCCACTCCTCCATCTGGGATCACTCTCAGTCCAGCGATTACTGTAAAGTGAAACTTGGGTATTCCGGACTTTTGGGCTAATATCGACTTATCAGTGAGTACATACCATGTTCATTCTTTTGTGACTGAGTTACCTCGCTCAGGATGATATTTTCAAGTTCGATCCATTTGCCTGCAAATTTCATGAAGTCATTGTTTTTAATAAAGAGCAAGTTTATAATACGATATTTCCTGACCGTCCTCCTTTTAAAAATACAATATCTTGATTCATTCTTTGAGATTTCCTATAATGCGATGTGATTACTCTTGCTTCCCACTGCACCTTACCGCCTTCAAGGCTCACACCCACCTCCCTACCCCTTCTTCCTTCATTTTCTTTTGTTTTTAAAGAACCTGCAAAGTCTGATTCACGAGAGAGCACTTCTATAAGGGATTACGCAGCTTCATAAATAGACTAATCTAGAATTGCCAAGATTGCAACTAACGAATTCAAAGATAGATTCTTTCCCGCTATGTCGTCTCTCTTACACCTTCGTCTCCTGACTTGTTCAAAGAGGTCCTGTCCATTTCCACTTTCCTCTCTAACTCCGCCCCTTTAACAGATTGTCACATGACCACCGCCTGAAGGAACCGCCCCTCTCTTTCAACGTGAACATTCTGGGTATTTACCAGGCCCAGCAGGCCCAGCTGAAGCAGGAAGAGGCGGAAGGCAGGCAGATTCAGCATGGGTTGCCATGGGCAGCACCTGAAAATGACTGGAAGCTTGTGTCTTAGTTAGGGTTTCTGTTATTGTGATGAAACACTATGACCAAAGGAACTTGGGGAGGAAAGGGTTTGCTCAGCTCATACATCCACAGCGCTGTTCATCACGGAAGGACGTCAGGACAGGAACTCAAAGAGGTCAGGAACCTGGAGGCAGGAGCTGATGCAGAGGACACGGAGGGGTTCCACTTACTGGCTTGCTCATCATGGCTTTCTCAGCCTCATTTCTTATAGAACCAGGACCATCAGTCTAGGGATGGCCCCACTCACAATGGGCTGGGCCCTCTGCTGTCAATCACTAATTAAGAGATACCTTATGGTGGATCTTATGGAGGCATTTTCTCAACTGAGGTTCCCTCCACTCAGATAACTCTAGCTTGTGTCAAGTTGACATAAAACTAGCCAGTGCAGCCTGTTTGTATTGCCCATCCGTCAACAGAATTTATATATACCGTTATTTACACACCCGTTTCATTAATGTCTGCCCTACAAGCTGTACCATAAGCCCTATGGGAGCAGACCTTGTGCCGCTATTTTTCATGTAATCCTCAGTGTCTAAACTGTGCTTGATCCACAGCATTCAATAAATTTAAAGGATTGGATAAAGAAATCCTTCACCTTTCCTATGTTGATTTTGCTAATGTTGCCTTTTCCTTGGAAATGACAGAACGGAGTTCATTTCTTTACTTTTTTTTTTAATTTAAAGATAATTTTAATTATCCAAGTAACCCACAACACTGCAAAAAGATTCAAAACACATGCAGTAAACATAAAAAGTTAAAAATGTCTATATAATTTTGAGTATAAAATTTCAAACTTTCAACACATTAGGCATATGAAAAAATTTTCTTAACAAAATGTGCCTATAATTCCCCCTATACTTCACTTTCCACCCATGGTCAGGAACAATGAAAAAATGTTCAAATTCATCATATTTCTCCAAGGCATTATTATAAGATTTAGCCAGTGGAATAAAGCAAATGAGATGAATACAAGTTGGGATGAAATAAATACAAACATATTTTCATTAATAATACAGAGAGCCACCCCAAAATTCAAGGAAAAATATCTTAGAATTATTAGTGTACATAGGTACAAGAAGAGGACAAAATACAAGATTACAGAAATCATGACAGTGAAAGTATCTGGGCTGATGTCAACACATTATTTGTAAATTTATTAAAATAAAATTAAATACATAAAGAATAAAACTAACAAGCATATGTATAGGATCTTTAGATTGAAATGACAAAATTTTGGTGAAAGAAACTGCATACATATTTTAAAAATGCAAAATGCTTTGCAGGTAAGGTGATGACTCTGTGACTCTGGAAGACAGGGATCAGGCTAGCGAAGGACAAACTTTGTTCTATAGTAGGGGGTGTGGGGGGCAGCCACTGCCCTGGCCTTGGTTCCTTTTGCTGTGTCCAGAGTTCATTTCTTTATTCCTAAAATCTGAGATGGGGAATTTAAAATCTGGTTAAAGAGACAAGATATGTCGGCATGCAAAATTAAAGGCTCTGATAACAGAAGGAAATGCGTATCAAGTATCAAATGAGTAGTCTACCCTGAGTGCCGTGGGAATCCAAGAGGGGAGGTCACAGTGGCTAGGAAGGTGAACAAAATCATTCTTGCCCAGGGGGGAGCTCAAAGGAGGCTAAAGCCAGGGTGAGAGTAGGTAGAAGTGCTGTGCAGATTTCCTTACAGCGGCCAGGGCATGGGGTGAACGGTGGCAGCAAAGGAGACAAAGATAATTTGGGTTTTTAGGCATGGGTGTGTGGTGGTCAAGGAAGAAACAGGACTTGTGTGGAATGAGGTCTTGAGAGATCTGTACTGAGAATGAGCAGGAGAGGGGCTGCGAAGGTTGGTTGGGTCCAAATTCTTCGGTCTTTAAATGCCAGTGTGGTAACTTTAGACTTCTGTGGTCTTGGAGTTTGGGAAATTCTGAAGAAACTATGAAACAATGGCATAGTTACTGTTGAGGAAGAATCAAAGGAGCACTGAAAAGGGAGAGACAGGGATGAAGGAGCCAGGAGGGTCCTTCAGTAGCCACCGCCGTTCATTAGGGGTTCAGAGTGTTCAGGCCAGTGTGCTCCAGGGATGGAGCGATGGAAGATGAAGCTGGATGAGAACTGAAGCTTCCAGAGCCCATGAGACCTGAGGTGTGAGAGTCAGGGCAAGGCTGAGGGTAGCTAGGCAGACTGGGTGGGACGCCTGGTAGTCTGTTCACCTTGGGGCTGAAGGAGGAAGAGAAACAGAAGGTCCTGCTGCCTGGTGAGCACACAGACAGTGGCCATTAGTCATGAAGACTATGCAATGTGTCTTAGCAAGCTTAACCTGGGCCATGGCTCTTCCTCCACACTCTGAGGGCAGATTCTTTTTACATGAGTATATGTTTCTATGTTCAGCTGTCACCCTGCTAAATGTCCCACTGTCAAACACATTCATATGAATAGTATCTGGACATCTGCTTCTGTGGATATCACTTGGGCAGGGGAAAGAAGGACTAAAAAGAGCCCTCGTGTGAGTTGGGGTTAGTTTTTGCTGATAACAGTTCTTGACACATTTGTATGAATAGGAGCCTCGGGTTTCAGAGCTACAGACACTGGACCATGGATCTCTGCCTATTGTTAAGAACCTTCATTCTGATCCTGTTTCCCTCAGGAGAGCTAAGCTTTTTTAAAAACATCATGATTCCTTTTTTAAAGGGTTGTGCTAACAAAGAGCTGGTTTCTAGACTGCTAATGAGAGCTGGAAGGAGGTGGATGTAACAGGCAAAAACACATAAAACCACCTTTGGTGTCTCTTATGTAAACATCAGCGGCCTTCTGTTTTGTTTTTGTTTATTTATTTGTTTTTTGTTGGTTTTTTTTGTTTGGAGGGGAGTAATATCAATATACCATGAGATTTTAGAAGGCCGAATCTAGTCTTCTTCTTATACTATTGTAATAAAATTCCAATATTTTCTTGCATCATTATAATAAAGGACAGTCAATGAGAGTGATGACAATATTTGGTCGGTTAATGAATTTAATAATGTTGATGGCCTGCTTGTTTCTACTGTGTTGTTTTAAGTCTACTTTGAGAATTTTCTTTATCTTTTGAACTAGACATTTAATTTTATTTTGATAAGAAAGACTCAGACATTCTAGAGAATGTGAGCAAGATAGTCATGGTGACATGAGACTATTAAGCCATAAAAAAAAATATCAAGTACTTTGGAAAAAAACACATTATTTCAATACAATGGTATGGGTTGCACTGCTGTGTATTAATTTGAGGTCTGAGCAGTTCACTGATAATAAATGAATAGTAAATGGCCCTCGGATGTATCACGGTGCTTAGGGGTACATGTAGGAAAATATATTCATAGGCTGCCCAGCAGAAATATAAACCATTGGTGGTTTTCAACGTTGTATGGCCAAGATGATGAGAATTTCCGTCTGTGAGAGTCATATGTCCGTATCTATATTACCTATATCATCTACATGTCTGAAAATGATACGCAAATCCATAGCTTTAAACGTTGTTCTCTCAAAGTCCTATTAAATATTTCACATTCGTGTTTCCATAACCGTCTCACCATCTTCTCACCAAATCTATCCCAAGTGTTAATATCTTCATTTCTGAAAGCGCTTGAGTTGTCAGTAGTCAGTTACAGTCCATAGAGTAAAATACTTTCAGAGCCAGAGATGACTGAAGACTTCACTGAAGGCTTGGTGTGTCCTTCTGGTAGGAGAAGCAAAGCCCGAGTGTACAGATATGGAGATGTATGTAACAGGCTAGGGGAAACAAACTGAAAAAATATTGATAATTGATATGTTAAAAATCAACAGAATATTGTTTCTCGTAGGGAAATTTGATGTCTGAGAGGCGTTGAGGGTGGGTGCAGACCCCTGTGGTAGAGCACTGTGCCAGCATGCGTTTGGCCTTGGGCTTGATGCCACGTGTTACAAAAAGGTTCAGTGAGCTTTGGGGTCCTTTACAGAAGAGCTGCCTCCTGACTGTAATGCCTTTTTTCCATAGAGCAGGAACAGACATTGAAGCTGGAAATCCCCCTAACTGTGCCCTCTTGCTAGTGAGGTGCCTTTGTTAGCTTGTAGTCAGCCACTATCCATTAGCACTAAAAGGCAATCATTTGCAGCCTTCAGGGCAGAATCTGCTGCTATCTAGCTCCCCTAGGACAGAGATTACAAACTCCACAGAAAGGTATCTCAAGGACTTAATACACTCCGTCAGGTAGACTGTTGTAATTCAGCAACCATTAACCAGGCAAGCATTCTAGGTACTTTTCTTTTCCTGTTCTTGGAAGCGATGAGTCATTTAGGGTCAAGGGACTCTCCTTTCCAGGATGAGCAGGGCTGCCTCCGTCTCCTCTAGGAGGAAATGCTACGGGATCTTATGGAGACAGCTGTCAAATGGCCTTGCAGCAGGCAGCTGGACCCACCCTCCCAGAGAGAGGAGAGCCAACTCACTATTAGTGAGGTGGACCTGGCCAGGGTAGAACTTGGCAACTCATGTGGCGGCAAGCGGCGATGCTGGCGGTGAAGAGAGCTTGCTTATTGGATTATTTACAATTAACGCATTGTTTGTTTTTCCAACATAGGGTAATTAGTCCTGACTGAAGCAGGGGTGTGATCTGAGATTTTATTTTTCTCCCGTTCTTCCTCTCAGTGCTGTAATTGGAATCATTTAAAAGATATTCTCATGGAGTTAAAATAGTAGGCTTCTTAGGGGGTGCGCTGGGCTAACGAGGATGTTAGCAGTGACGTCAATGGGCAGTCTTGCTCCCCTCAGGAAATTTGCTGGGTGGGGGGTCAGGGGGAGGGTGTGGGACAAAGCTCTCACAGGGACTGTGTTGCTATGAGGGGTTTTGGTTAGAAGGGGGCAAAGAGAAGCCATTGCAAGATGTAGGAGCACATAGGATCTGAACAGAGGTCCTCAGGGGCAGGCTTGATTGCTCATCACTATGAATATTGTGTTCTGAGTGCAGGCAGTGGGAGAGGCAGTCCTATGGTTTTTGATTTGGGTTCTCATGAGCATGATCTGGCATTCTTGTTGATGGATATACAGAAATACACAAGGTTCATTTGTCTGGCTCCAAGGTCATCAAAAGAGCCAGCAGCAAAGTTAGTACCTAAGCTGAAGCCTCATTTGCAGACAGGCGCCTTCCAGGCACTCCAGATGGCAAACTGGCAGAGGCCAGCCTTGTCTGACTTGGGAGTGGGTCGTGCCAGGCCATTCCCTACTGTTCTGCTCCACATTGTCAGTGTCCAGAGCTTCTGGCACTGTCTCTGCCTGACAGTCCTTCCTTTGGGCTACAGGAAGTCATTTGATTGACCTCGCAGGAATGTCTCAGTTGCAGGGCACAGACTAGCTTGCTGTGCAGCCCAGAGAAACTCTAAGAGTGCTTCCTGCAGAGAGGGCCACTCTCCTCAGTTTAGGAGGAATGTGATGACAGGCCAAGATTTTTCCCTTGCCCAGCACACACATCTTGTACTTTGTGTGTCCTTGAGGGCATGGCCAGGATGAGCCAGCTAAGAGTGGACACATGGACCAGAGAGTACAGGTTTGAGCTTGCTTCAGCTGTCCAGGGAAGGTTATGTCCTGATTTAACCCCCTTCACCCTTATGCCCGTCCCAGTTTTCTCCTATTTAACAGCAGGATTCTGTCACCATTATCACTGACAAATGTTTCAGGATTTGTTTGCCCAAGACATTTTCAGTGCGTAAATCCACAGCATGGGCGTATTTAAGCAGAGCATCGTATCGCATGCTGAGACACAGATGCTTGACGACAGAGCCGCAAGGTAACTGCAGCCCCAGTAAGGGATAACGGCCCAGAAGTGGAGCGGGCCATCTAAGTCTGAGAGTGTAAGACGACGTTTCTGACAGGAATGGTCAAGGGAGGTTTTGTAATGCATCATGGGTTGTTGAGAGCTATGGGCTCTCTCGGGATGAAGAAGTGGGGACAGAGCATCCTTGTTCCAAATTTCCCCACCAAGCCCTGGTCGGGGATGGAGAATGTAAGGCCTCTGGGTGTGAACAGCAGCAGTAGCAAATCTGTCCTTAGACTGAACAGGGGCGAGGTAGGCCAGTGACCATATGCTCAGGAGAAAGAAGGGGCAACATGGTCCTCCATCGTGTGTGAAGGGGGGGCTGTTCCTGAGTCAGCAGACTTAGGTGGGGGGCAGCTAATGGACACGTTAAGGGAATTATGGAACCTCTTTATTTTATTAGCATTTTAAAATTGAAAGCATATTTTTCATGCAACATATTCTGATTAGGGTTTCTCTCACCCAACTTCTCCCAGATCTTCCCCACCTCCCTACCAACCCAGAGCCCCACCTTCTCTCTCTCTCTCTCTCTCTCTCTCTCTCTCTCTCTCTCTCTCTCTCTCCCCCTCTCTCAATAGAAACCAAACAGGTACTGTAAAATAATAAGTATCAATAAATAAAACAATATAAAAAATTAAACAAAAATCAATTCTGGAGGCTCTTGAACACCCTGTTCGAGATCCAAAAGTATCTTGAAATAGCAGAAGCCACAGAACGTATTATTCCTTTATTAAAATTTAAATTCAAATGCTGTGTGCTTATTTGGGGGAACTAGAACATGAGAACAAGAAAGAAACTTAAGAGTCTTCTTCCATCACTAGGGGGACAAAAATCACAGGTTTGGAGGGAAGGTGAACACAAGGTTAGCTACTTGGCCCCAGAGGCAGCAAGGTGCCACAGGTGGGGGGCGTGCCTGGGCTCAGTGACAGAGGGAGCTCATTTTAGAAACAATGCCAGTGGGGACAGATGGAGGAGGGAGGCAGAGTGTGAGTGAGGAAGCCCCGATAATAGAATTGTCCTGCCTTCTGCTTTAGAACAATGGCAGCTTCTCTTAGGGACCTCGTTCTGGAGCCTGTCCTATCCTTTATTGAACGTCAGGCTTATGATCTACTTCCAGAGTTGAAATTTAACCCTTCTCTAGGTCATCCTGCATTAGTCTCCAAATTGGCTCTGAAAGACGAATGTTTAGGCTATTGTAATATCAGGAGAGGCCACAAAAAGGCGATTTATATCTCAGACTCAGATGAGAAGCCGTAAGATGTCAATTCTCCGAGTTCCTTTCTGAAGCTTTGTGTGAACTTGTTTGCTTCTGGATCACACCAGTCCATTTGTCTCATCTGACTGGCTGAGTTCAGGAGCCTTTAATATGGACTTGATTGCTTTCATTCAACAAACACTGAGCGTTTTCTAGGTTGGGGGTTCTCATATTGAGAAATCAAAGTCTCTGTTCCGTTTGTTTTGAGCTTTCGGTGTAGTAAGAAAAAACAGACAAACATGTAAGCCAGACATCTAAGCGAGTGGGGCGTGGAGCAGGGAGTTGCCAGAATTCTCTCTCTAATAAGATGGCATTTTCATAAGGATCTAGGAGAATACATCCCATGAAGACTGTGGAGCAAGCACAGACACCATAGGCTGAATGTGCTTTGAACACTTGGTAAATGGTGCAAAAAGTAGTTCATCTTGCAGTCTTTTCAGTTGCTAATTTAAATTTCGTGTACTAAAATTGGTGTTTTAGAGACTTTGTGGTGTCCGGCTTCACAGAGGGGGCACAATCTGTGTTTTCCATTTGGGACTTTGATTAGTCTAGGGAACCCCACCTTGGCTTCTTTATGGCAGTCCGATGATGCTTTTCTCCCTCCTTGTGAAATGAAGATTCCGGATTCCTTTTTTTCAGCCTAATTAATATTATGAAGCCCAGGCTGGCCTCAAACTGACCCTATAACCCAGGTCAGCCTTAAACTTGCTCTTCTCCAGTCTCCACATCTGAGTCTAGGAGAAAGCTGGGGTTCTGAGAGGGTTAAATGCTTCCTTGAGCCTGGCCAGTGGACACAGGGCTGCTTTGTGGTGGTACTGGGAGCAGGGGAGGTGCTGAAGGACATGATGGAGGCAGCAGATGGGAACAGTCACAATTGTCCTTTCAAGCTGCCACTCTCAGATTCCCACACAGAAGAAGAAAATCTTTCTCGGGATGAACAGATGTTCTGGCCACATGAGGAGGAGGTGGTAGACCATGCCAGAACCCTTCCCAGATTCTTTCCCAGTCACCCACAGCCACCAGACTGTGAGCCCAGGCCCCCGAGATGATGCCATCCATTTATTTCCAAGCTGATCGCCTGCTTCTGTTTACAGCTGCTATGTCACTGAAATCTGTGCCTGACACTGTGTTTTGTAAACACAAGTGCTTAGCAATCCAAGCCCAAGAGGACAGAACACTTATTTAGTGTCTGAATTCTAGCTGACAGTCCAAACAGAATGTAAAGATGAATATTTTTACCCTGCTTCAAGAAAACTGTCAACAGTGGGTGGGAGAAGATCTTTAGAATCAATAATTTAGCAGGTCTAGACATACGTTAGCCTCAGATTTGCAAGAGGCCTTAATAGAAGATGCTTTTGTGTTTAGTCAAGGAGTGCTTTTCAAGGGCTGTGCTTGTGGGATGAGCAGCTTTACGCACTGGGGATACAGCAGTGTGTAATAGGCCAACAACCAAGGCCCTTGCTCTCATGGGTGATATATTCATGTATACGTTGGGGTATAATTTATCCACTCATACAATTCATTAGATACGCTTGTCTCCCGCTTCTGACATGTTAGGGTTGTCCTTCCTGGTCTTGTGATGTGTCCTGGCTGGTTTGGAGAGAGCAGGGGTACTGATTGACCCTGTGGTCTTTCTAAGCTAGAACATCTTTTTCTGCACTCCAGCTTGCCCCCTGTCTTCCTTGTAACCAGCAGGATTCCAGATTGTGGCTGTGCTCTGTGCCTGAATGGGAGGTGGAAGGAGGTGTGGGACAGAGCGTTCACGGGGCCTCAGTGGAGGGGCAGTGTGAAAGAAGAGTTCAGTTTTAATTGTGAAAGTCACTGAGAGGATTAACATTTCTTTTGTGTGTGCGAGTATGTGATTGTATGATTGTGTGTGATTGTGTGTGCGAGTGTGTGTGTGTGTGTGTGTGTGTGTGAGTGTGTGTGTGTGTTTGTGTGTATGGTTGTGTGTATGAGTGTGTATGTGGCTGTGTGTATGATTGTGTGTGATTGTGTATGTATATATGATTGTGTGTGTGATTGTATGAGTGTGTGTGTGAGTGTGCATGTGTATGCTCATTCCCTCAGGGATCAGAGGGACATCAGAGCCCTTGGAGCTGGGACTGTAGGTGGTAGTGAGCAGGGTGCTGGGAACCAAACTCTCGTCCTCCGCAAGAACAACCGTGCTCTTAAATTGCTGAGCTG
Organism: Uromys caudimaculatus; assembly: GCA_028551405.1. Lineage (NCBI taxonomy): Eukaryota > Metazoa > Chordata > Mammalia > Rodentia > Muridae > Uromys > Uromys caudimaculatus. The sequence continues at coordinate 8,542,534 of CM052718.1, read as the reverse complement.
CTTGTCCCGCCTGGAAAGTCACTGAGATTTTGAATTAGTTTTCTATCAAGGCATATTTACATTGGTGTGATGTAACAAAGCAGTACTTAGAGGTGGTTTGATATTTTAAATACAGTTGAAAAGAGCAGAGTCTTAAGGGACTCTTGCCTCGGAAGGGATTAGGAAAACAAACAAACTGAGCCAAAGGCCAGGGTGAACAGCAGCACAGTGGAAGCACAGAGAAGCAGACCAGTGTCTGCAGAGCTCCCTTAGTGCAGGGATCAGACAGCATTCAGAGCCCCAGCATTGCCTAAATCGAGGCACATGTTAGTTTAAGCCTGGTCTGGGATAGATGAGACTTCATTATCTCAAAACCACAAACTAAAACAAGCACAGACATGAAGTAAAAACGAACTGAGAAACAGCAAAAACCAAACATGCAAATGCTAATTTATTGAAAAGGTTACTATGTTTGGGAAATGATACAAAGTCTGATCATGAAGGATAGAAAACACAAATTACCCACATCAAGAATTAAAGAGACAGTGTCAGTGCAAATCTAAACAGGCAGAGAGCATTGGGAATGCTCACTGATGCTAATAAGTTAAAATCTGCAGAGTCGTGTGTGTGTGTGTGTGTGTGTGTGTATGTGTGTGTGTATTAATGTCTGTGTAAGCATCTGTGTATGACTGCATATTGCATGCATGTGGAGGCTTGAAGTCACATTGAGTGTCTTTCTTCCAGCATTTTCCACCTTTATATTTTAAGGCAGAGTCTCTGAGCCTGGAGGTCATCAATTTTGCCAAGCTGGCTGGCCAGTGAGCTTCTGGCATCCACTCATCTCTGCTGCCTCTGCCCCCAGTGCTTAGAGTGACCATAGTCTTTTTACATGGGTTCTAGGGATCAGAACTCGGGTCCTTGTCCTTACATGTAGGTACTTTACAAACTGAGCCATTTTCCTAGCCCACATATTTCTTTATAGGCATAATTTAACAAAACTGGTAAAAGAAGAACGGATCACTGTGATGGCATAGCTATTTACATGTACATTAAATTTATTATAAAGCAAACAAAATTCTAAAACTTCCCCAAGAAATTTTTGTGGATAACCGGTCCCATTTTGGGTTCTAAAGACTGTAACCTCTGTCTTCCCCCAACCCACAAAAGGAACCATCAAGACTTTATTTACATTCATTTAGAGCTATTTAATACTGTCAGGCACATTTCTGGGTGATTTTATAGTCATGCTTGTCAAAGACGAGTGGTCCCAGTAGGGCGCATCGAGATGAAGGAAAGCACCCAGAATTCATACTTCTATAAGATATCGACAACGGCTTCCCCCATTGCTGACAGAAATCTGTTGGCAAATCAGAACATTCTTTACAGCCTAACCCCGAGTGCATGGGTTGCCTGTGCTCTCTTCTTGTTGTCTGCAGATTAGGAAGCAGGTGTTGACTTGGTACCAGACAGCCCTGCGAACGTTTCTGTTTTGTGACACCCATTTTCTCTGCCACTCAAACTCATGTGGTGTGTTTCCCTTTGTCTCTACATTTCAAATCTTATGTTCCATTCAGATTTGTTTAGTTTTTGTATTTTAGAATAAACTTTTTATCATCTTGGATATTTTGGGGACTTACTATCTTTTGTTTTTAAAGCATTCTTCTTAGGCTTTTTCTTTGGCAATTTCATACACATATACAATGTACCCCCCACCCTAGCCCCGCCTGTTCCTAGCAGTTTTGAATGGACTCCATGATTAGGGGAGCATGGAAGGTGGTGAGGGAGCATCTCCCACAGCTTCCTTCCCATAGGTGTCAGAGTTTTCCAACTGGAAATCAACAGAACAAAATCTTTGGCTCTCTGGCCATCTGCGTAAAGGTGACTGGTATTTAGTGCAGATACACAAGCTTTTTTTTTTTTTTTTGGTTTTTCGAGACAGGTTTTCTTTGTGTAGCCCTGGCTGTCCTGGAACTCACTCTGTAGACCAGGCTGGCCTCGAACTCAGAAATCCACCTGCCTCTGCCTCCCAAGTGCTGGGATTAAAGGCGTGCGCCACCACTGCCCGGCTACACAAGCTTTTACCGTGTTGATTTGCAACATTCCAGCAACTGGTTGATTTGTCATTGATCTGACGTGATAATTTTGGATGCCTGTTTCACTCAGGATTGGTTGAAGAATTTTCCAGTGTTTGCTGAGACATCCTTGCTTTCTTTGCTCACAGTGGATTTTGGGTCCGACTGAGTCTTCAGCAAGTCCCAGGTCTTGTACAGATTGGGGTTATATACACATTACGTAAGACTTTTGTAGGTCCTATCGTAATTCTTTCATTGCTTGGTCAGGATATTAAGTAATTACGGATCTTATTAAGTGCTGATGCGATGAAGTCTGTTTTTCCGGAGTTGTGACTAAGGCATTTCAAAGCATTCTATCTCCAGAAACCCAGGGGTCCGATCTCAGCCTCTGCAACTTCGTCATTTTCCGTTTTGGGCTCGTATCCTGTAGGGATCAAGGGCTGGCTTGAAAACAGAACTGGCACAGATCATCGTTATGGGCACTGATACCATTCTAAAAATAAGTGAAATAAGTGTCCGGGCTTCTAACCATAGAAAAGCTATGACTAAGGCATTGTAAATATCAGGCAGGTGTGGATCTCAGCGGCAGGTCATGGTGGGGAGAAGCTTTCCTGCCTGTGTCTTTTAGACATTGAGTTTCTTCCCCGACATGGGCAGAAGTTGAGCAGCTTGTTGACACTATTTCATTACAATTTAAGATGGAAGAGCGAAGAAATTATCGTGCATGCCCTTTCTAGCCTCAGGTACTATGCCTAGCATCCTGGTTAAGAGGCAATAGCGTGCAGTTGGCATTTGAATTCTCAATGCCTTTAATAACGTGATGAAATTTCTGTAAGGCCATGGATTATAGCCCTCTGTCCCCCAAATCTTTTCTTCTTGGAAAAGATAAAAAGGTAAGAAAAGATGGTGGAAATGAATGCTTAAAGGTAATGGGAGGTGTCTTGAAGTCAAGATGACAAGTCAGAGTTTAAAAAGTGGGAAATAGTCGAAGAAGAGACTAACAGAGACCTGCAGCAGTGGCGCCACAGGGCACAGCACCTTGGGCATGGATGCTCAGTGGTGGGGAGTGCTGGAGAAGCCAGAAGGAGGCTGCAGAGGGCTGGATGAATGTGGTAAGAAGATAATTACAGGAAACAGTTCCCACCTGGGACCGCGGCCACCCGACCCTCCGAGTTCTCAAAGCGCCATTCCACTGTTTCGACATCAAGAGCATCTCACTCTTCCTCCTTCAAATAAGCCTGATACAGCGTGTGCTGGTGTATTTATCAAGAGCTGTGTAGCAGAGGACTATTTAGAAAGTTAATTATTTGTTTGAGAATCTCCTTTAATCAGAATGTATTAGCATATGAGTTTATTTACATTTTGCAGATATATCTGAAAGGCTGTTAACTCTAATGAAGGATGTGGAAGAATCAAGTACACTAACACTCAGATATGAATCTATGGCTCTAATAAAGCTCCCATTTAATAATTAATTTTGATGCTGAAATTCAAAGCCATTCAGCGATTCTTCTATTCCTCTTACCGGCCATGGATATTAGTCAAAAGCTGTTCTTGCAACGAGGGAAGGAGCTGGTTTTGTTAATTTTATGTCAGTAAAACGTGTGTAGGGGCTGGAGCTATGGCTCGGTGGTTAAGCACTTGTTGCTCTTCCAGAGGACCTGGGTTCAGTTCCTGGCACTTACGTCAGGTGGTTCATGGTCATCTGTAATCACAATTCCAGAGAATCTAAGGCCCCCTCCTGACCTCGGTTGGCACCATACACAGGTGGGTTAGCTCACAAGTACAAACACAGATACGCATAAAATTAAGGCTTAAAAAAAAGTATGTTGTATCTCAGTTGGTAAAGTACTTGCCTAGGATGCAGGAGGCCCTGGGTTTGAGACCCACCACAGCATAGCACCAGGCAGTAGCATTCACAAGTCTTATCCAGCACTGGGGAGGAGGAGGCAAGAGAATCAGAAGTTCAGGGTCATCCTTATCTATGTAGGCCAGCTTGGGCTACACGTGATCTTATCTCAAAATGTAAACAGGGCAAACTTGTTCACCCACTTCTGTTTAAATTCCTGTTCTGTTCCCACCAGTTTTATTGTCTCATTCTCTGCAGTTAGATTCTCTTTTCCCCTGTTCTCACTTTCTGGTTCATTCGGAGAGTTTAAATATTGCCAATCAGTATTTAAACTGTAGCCATATATTTTTTTTTTTTGGTCCCGTTCCCCCACATTAAAGCATTAAAGCGCATGTTTGCTTTTTCCTTTGCCCTTTGAGAATGCTTTGCTTATTTGTCACAGTAGCAAGTGGGTTACAGTCGTTGGGACGCCTTAGCTTTAGTCTGAGCTAGGAGGTCACACTGGCCCTGCTCAGTCATGGCCTCGCTCACTCACTTAGCTTCCCTACTTCTCTGCTCTTTCTTTTCTCTTACTTTGGTAAATAGTGGGTGTCTTACCTTCCTCTCTCCGTTTGGATCAGAGATGATGAACTTTCTGTTCATATATATTCTTTATGGTGTGTGTCTGTGTGTGTGTGTGTGTGTGTGTGTGTGTGTGTGCGCGCGCGCATGTGTGCACCATTGTGGAGGTCAGAGGGCAACTTGCAGGATTTAGTCTGCCTTTCAATGTAAGGATTCTGGGGTTGAACCCCAGTCACCTGGCTTGCCAGGAAGTGCCTGTGCCCACTGAGTCATCTCACTGGTCCTGATGATGAACTTCTCTGCTTCAGTAACATTGTAGAAGGGATGAAAATAAAGAGAGCATTCTGCTTTCCTGTTACATTAAATAGGAAGGGATTATGGATTTTACTCCTCCCTCCCCCTCCCTCCAGGGACAGGATGTCAGAAAGTCTTATAAAACCGTGTGTTAAATCCTGGGGAACAGCCCAGCATGGTTTGTTTGTTTTTCCCCTGCTTTGTCTTTCTGTGTTTAGTGTACACAGATTCTTGCTTTGGGTTTTCTTTTTATGTGGCTTGTTCTTCAGCTTAAGTCCCTTATGAGTTCAGGCAAGACCAATAGTTCACATGAGCTGTGTTAACTAAAACTACTATCCAATGTGCTGGCTCCTCACCAGCTAAATCCGCCCTAATTCGCTCACTTCTGGGAGGGTAATGCTGCTATCAAATTGGACCCGGTGGGAAGGAGTGAGGTCAGGTGACCAAAGCCCCTCTAGGGATGCAGGTAGGAATGGCGCTTTACCAATGATAAAAGAGACTTTGGTATTTGATATGCAGTCGCTGAAGCAATAGGAGAGGCCCAGGGGAGCCACCTAGTTAAAGCACACCACACCACACCGAATTTTCTTTGTAAAGGAACAAGGCAGCATCAGTCATTTTGAGCAGCAAGTAATAAACACAAGCTGTCCCAAATTATTTTTAAAAGTAATTTGCTTTTAAAAAAGGAAAGACATATGATAGCTTGTAGCCTTGAGATTTGCTTAAACTTGGGACAGGGACTCAAGAAGGAGAGAGAGAGAGAGAGAGAGAGAGAGAGAGAGAGAGAGAGAGTGTGTGTGTGTGTGTGTGCCCGTGTGTGTGTGTGTGTGTGTGTGCCCGTGTGTGTGTGTGTGTGTGCCCGTGTGTGTGTGTGTGTGCCCGTGTGTGTGTGTGTAACTTGTTAGAGGCAAGCTGGATTTTACGGAGATTCCCCAGGCTGCCTGCTCCAGCTCTGGCTGCTTAGAATCCTGACCACAATTACCTGCTTCCTTATAAGATACTGGAAGTCAGTCTTGCTGCCTAGCTCAGGTGGTTCTGTTTGGCTCCCATTACTCAGGACTATTTGCAGTAGAATTCTTCCCCAAATGCGTTCTTCAATCTCTTTCTTATTTTCTGCCTTGACTATAACATTGGTTGGCCTGATCTACCTGATAAAAGTCCAAAGACTCCAATTTGGCCCTAGAACCCAAACATGTTCGGTCAACAGTCTACTGTGGTGCCAACGCCTCTGTCACTGTCAGAGTCAGACTGTGTCAGTCCCCTGTATTTGCTGGGCCAGGGGCATCCATTCTCCCAAGCAGGCCCCATTCTAAAGTAGCAAACACAAGGGGTCCTGTTGTGAGAGAAGTTACCAGTGCTTGCAGCTTAACTGGAGAGAGATGCACCTCAGGCCTCTTCTTCACTTTGACTGCTATGGATTCCGGATCACTCTGTATTGTATTTTAGGGAGCCTGACTTCTTCCTGTAGATTCTGTCACGGCATAATTTATACATGGGCTCAGTTTAATCTAACCCAGATTTGTCCAACCCAGATAAGTGCTAATTAGTTTTTCTGCATTTGAAGTAGCCTGCCCCTAGCCTCTCAGTGTTATCATGAATAATAGAGAACTGCTGGCTCACAGAGCCACCTCCAGGAGGCTGCTTCACTGCAGTCAGAATGACAGAGCCCCATCTGGCAAGCCCAGTATCACATGACACTTAGTACATGGGCATGAGCAAAGAAACCTGTTTGCATCAGGACACAGAGATGTGCCTGTGTAAGAGTAAAACCAGAGCTTTCGTCAAATCGCTGGGATATGTCTGCAACATTTCTTACAGAAGACTGTCTTCTCATTTATACAACGAAGTCCCGATACCTCTCCTCAAGTCTCCAAACTGAAGAGCAAATACTTAGGCATGATTGAAGGCTGCCGTAAATTATAAACTTAACAAACTGCATCTTGTTTTAAAAAACTGTGTGTGTGTGTGTGTGTGTGTGTGTGTGTGTGTGTGTGTGTGTGCGCGCGCGCACCACAGCAGGCATGTAGAGGTCAGGGGAATTTTGTGTGAATTAGTTCTCTCCTACCATGAGGGTCCCAGGGATTGAACTCGAGTTGTCTAGTTTGGCAGCAAGCATCTTTCTCTATTGATCCATTCTGTTGGTCCCAATCAGCATATCTTTTTAAAAATTAATTTTCACACCTTCGTGAATGGCACTCTCTTACTTGAATGCTAAGTATAAAGCCAAATCTGTTATACAATTAGAAAATTAATAACTTCTTGTTTATTATAACTAACTTGGATTTTTATGTCTTATTTTGTATGCAAAAAGACTCAGCTTGCCCCTTAGCTCAGGAATCCAGATATTCAAAGCTGTTTTGTGGGGTTGTGGGGTTTGCAGCTATTTCTGGGTTGTAAGGAATTGCAAGTGTGTGCCACTCCTTCTGGGAGTGCAATCTGCACCCCTCCACAGCCCCAAACACACACACAAAGACTTTGCTCAGAGTCAGTTAGTGAGGTGCCCTGAGTCCTGGTTCAGGATCCCTGGAGATTTGCCCGTGACCTCAGAGACAGCCCTTCCGCCCCCGCCGTCTGTCTGCCAGAGGGAGGGCTGGGTGTTAGCGCTGTTTTCTCACTGATTGCATTTTGCATTTCCACAATCACATCTTGCAAAGGAAACACATCTTTCTTTTAAACATGCGCACTTCTTCCAAAACAAACAAACAAGCAAACAACCCCAAAGAAACCAAAGCAAAACAAAACAAAACAGCCCTGTCTACTTTGAGGACCTTATATCTGAATAACACAGCTACCCTTTTCAGTGTTAGTAATTCTTTTGTATCAAGAAGCGAATTCTTTTATTTCTTTATGTATGAGTTAAATATGTTATAAAATGAGAGTTGAGATCACCTTTTGTGTCTATTTGTCAGAAAGAGCTAAGTGAGTTGGTTCAGTGGAGAAGTATAAAATCCACACTGTGCGGGAATGCTGGTTAAGCCGACTCTCTGATACTTGTTTATTGTATTATGTACAGGACACATACCACCCACTTTCCATAGGAGAACTTGTAGGCTTTGTTCCACTACACTTTCCTGCTTGACAGTGTCAATAAGACAGCCGTAATTAAACAGGGCCAGGATTTATTTTATAGGCTGTTATTTAACTAAAAGATTAGAGGGGTGAAGGGTGGTTATTTTCATCTGCTCTGCACACAGAAAGCAATTGTATGCTTGCCTGCTTTGCAAGCAGCGAAAGTCTGTTTACACTTTTGCAGGTACGTTTTATGGGATCTGAGAGTACAGGCTGAATGTTTGCTGCGGCAGTCAGATGATGGGCTAGTCTCTCCAGGTGTGCACTGTTGGATGAAGTGGCTGTCACGCACGCCACCTGCCGAGCAGCTGGGACATGCTGCAGGTGTAAACTGTGCAGCAGACTCACACAAGGGAACCAGAAAACCTTTGCTGTTGATTTTACGTTGCTCGCGTGTAGAAATATTTTGGACGCATTAGTTTAAATACAATATCAGTTGCTGTTAAAAACATTAACATATGATTACTATGAAATTTTAATTACGTTTGAATTGTGTCTCGGTTGCATGGCATGGCTAACAATAGCTTTAAACACTTCACTCTTATTTATCAAATGACCTAATTGTATGCCTGATTTTTTTCTTGAAGAGGCTTGCACTTTCTGGAAACATTAATTGTTAATGTCTGACATTAAAATTTCCTTTAGAGTTACTTCAAAGGTTTGTTCATCTCTAAGAGGTTTCATTATAAAAAGTCTGTTTTAAGTTCAGTGTATATGTGAAGGGGGCGTTATTCCTAAGGATGAGCGCCATCTTGTGGAATGTGTCAACTATTGCAGTTTATTCTGTTTTTCTGAGGTTAAGACTCTGGACTGCATAGCAGACATTTGGGGGTTGGGTGGAGAAAGGAAAAGAAAATCCCAAGGTGAATGGCACAGACAGTCTCCTCTCTGCGGTGGCTTCTCTTGGAACTGTCTCATCCCAATTTTCGGACTAATCTCCTTTTGTAGAGATGTTAAAATGCCAGGTTTTCATTTGAAGTTTTGTTTTCCTTTCAAAAGTTTCTAATTAAGGTTTTAGAAAATGCATTATAAAAATGAGAGTTCTACATTTCTGTCATTTTCCTATGAGAAACTCAGGGGTTTAAAATTATTAATTCATACAAGTAAGTTTCCTTAGATGATTGAGAACAGGTGCTGTATAAAAAAAGTCATGGTATTTTTCTTCAAGGATTGATTGTAGAGCTGATTGTGTCATAAATGTATGTAATTCCAGGACCAGAGATGCTGCCACAGGAGGATTTCTCCAAGTTCAGGTTCATCCTGGACTGCTTAGCGGGACCCTGTTTCAACATAAAACAGCACAAACCGAAAGGAACAGAGTCATTTTGGAGACTTTTTTTTTATGGGTTTCTTGTTTCTAATCCTTGTACAGTTACATTATATGAACACACAGAGATTAAATTATTCAATTCCTATCTCTTCAACACCCTATTTCATATCAGAGCCTGTCAAAATAACTACTGGATTACTGAGGTCCTAAAGCTGACAACAAATAGATTTCTCATGATTTGGATTACTTCAGTCCAGATCAGTAAAACTACTAAGTTATGATATCAAGACGGCTCGCTAACAGTTCCCCAAAGTCTTTATCACCTTCCCAAGTGGAGGTCAGCACAGCTGTGTGTGCCTGTAAGGGATGGATCAGCTGCATCTGTCAGGGTGTCCAAATGGCCTTCTACTTCTAAAATGGCACTTGGCTTGTGCATACTACCTTCTTTGAAGCCTCCCTAAAATGTGACAGAGCATTCTGACTGAAAATACAACACAAATATCAGTGTTTGGTGAAAGACTAGAAAAACAAAGGCAGTAGCCAGCCAGTCCCGCCCTCAGGGAGGGAGCGGTGTCTGAGACAGGCCAGAGCCAAAGGGCTGTTTCGTTCTTATGAAAACATTGTCAACTACTTAATAATTAAACAAGCTTCTCTGTGTTGACAAACTGTAGAGAACTATGCTTAATATTACATTTACCACTCTCCTTGTTTATTATTAAATAAATTAATTCCCTGATGAGGGTGAAAAAAAATCTCTTCATTCTTTCTCCAATTCATCTTTTAGATCTACAATATTTGTTTTCACTCATGATTGTTCAATTTTTGTCAGCATCTGCTTTCTGTAGCTTTCAGTCCAGTAAGGACTTTTGTGGAGAGGGTCTCGATCCAATATTGTGGACAAAGCTGCCAGCTGCCTGACAGAGCAGTTTCAGAAGGGAGGACTGACTCACAGTTTTAGAATGGACACAATCCACCATGACTGGAAGACACAGTAGGCAACAGGAGTGTGAGGCAGCTGGCCATACTGTGTGCGCAGTCAGGAAGCAGAGAGAAATAGGAAGTGAGGCCACTCTGTATTACTTGAAGCCTTACTCCTAGTGATAGATATACTTCATCCAGTGAAGCTTCACGACCTCCCCAAACAGTGCCATAAGCCAAAGACCAAGTAGTCAAACATGTGAGTATAGCCCTGTGGTTCTCAGACTTCCAAATGCTGTGACCCTTTCATACAGTTTATTTTTCTTGATACTTCAAAACTGTAATTTTGCTACTTTTATATTATAATATAAATATCTGGTATGCGGATGACCTTAGGCAACCCCTGTGAAAGGGTCATTTGACCCCCCCAAGGGGTTGTGACCCATAGACGAGAAAAACTGGGCTAGAGGGAAACATTTCTCAACCTGAGAAAGATAGGTAGTTTGGGAGAGTGGTCCTGGGACAGGAAAAAAGAAAAACAGGTTGAAAATGGAGGAGAGGTCAGGTTACAGTACAGTTACATCCTACCCTGGAATTCTAGGGCTGGATTTGTTCTTCATAGAAACTGAGACTTCGAGTGCCGCCTGAACTCTTAACCAACCACAGAGCAACAACCATTGGTGGGTACAAGTGTGGCATGAGAAGAAGGGTCATGGCCTCTGGCAGCTGGTCTCTTCAGATGGTAGGTCTCTTCCTGGGGAGACTGAGGATGGAGAGGTGAGACAGGCAGCTGGTTGTATTCCCAGCAGTCAGGGCGCTGAGGGGTTCCCGGAGAAGTTCAGCTTAGCATTCACAAGCTGGGCTATTATATGTTAATTTACAAAATGAGGGGAAGTCAGCCTGACTTGTAAGAACACAAACTGTTTTCAGTGTTCCAACTTGAAAGCCCTTCTAGAGGAAGGCGCTTGGAGTTTCATCAGCCATCTTCCTCTCGAATGCTGTCCATTTCCACTTCCGCCTTCACACGGAGCTGGCTGTCTCTCCCTGTTCTATGAAGTCAACTGTATGCGCTGTCGCTCGACATGGGTTCAAGAGACATCCTTGGCTTTTTCATTCACCAGGTTGTAGACTTAGCATTCATCCATGAGTAATTTTCTTACGGACACCATTATTGGAGACATGGCTTCAGCTATATTGTCTTGGGTATCTTTTTTATGTTTGTTTTAAAGGCATTCAAAATATTAATCTGGTTTTGTATGACATCTGGACTCTGGGCAAAAAGACATGGCTTTATTACTCTTGTTCCCTATTGATACCTCAGTGAGGAGGTTGTCATAGGCTCTGTCTATTCCCTTTAAGGAACACCGTCCCCTCCATCTGCCGCTTTGTGCTTTATTGACAATTAGAAGATATCCAGGCTTGGTGAGTCTCCATTCTCACCATCTACACTTAAAGATTGCTTTGTTTCCTTATGTGATACTTTTTTTACTGCTGACTACTTGAAAAGCCTTTGCTGAGTACATACTGCATCCTAGGCACACCTACACACGCTTCGAACATACCAGCAAGCAAAGCGCACAGAAGCCCTCCCTCCAAGCCCGCCTTCTAGCTCACTGCTCCTCAGCCTTCCTGACGCTGCAACCCTTTCATGCAGTTCCTCATGCTACGCTGACCCCACCATACAATTATTTTTGTTGCTATTTCATAACTGTAATTTTGCTGCTGTTGTAAACCATAATTTAAGTATCTATATTTTCCGACTGTCTTAGGCAACCCAATGAGAGGGTCTTTCAGCCCCCAAAGGGTTTGTGACCTCCATGTTAAGAACGGCCGTCCTAACGCTTCATTTGGGAAATGCCTCTTATTCCTCAAGCTTTCCTGGTGCTCTTCCAAATATATTCAGAGCCACTTACTCTGATTTCCATAGCCAGGCTAGCTTAACATCCGTCGTGACCTTTCCTCGTTGTTTGGCAACCTGGGCTCACTGATTCAGTTTCCTTAGCTTTGTTATTCATTACCTGCTCACATAACCAAGTGTTTTCCATCAGGGACATGGGACCCATTACAGCATCTTCCCACTCCTCCAGTCCTCGGGTCTTTCTTCTTCAAACTACAGCAACGGCCTTTTCCTAACCTGCCCGCCGGACAGTATTTATTTCAGTCTCCGGATCTACATTCTTGGCTGCTGGCAAAATTAAGACCATCCCCAGTTTTGACGATTCATGAAGAAGGCTCCCAGCCGCAGCATATGTTAGGACTCAAGGCTGTGATTTATTGTGGTAAACAGATCAAAATTGAGTCAGCAAACGGAAAAGCTGCATGAAGCAATTGGGCAGAAATGCCCAGATTTGTTTTGCAGCAAAGGCACACAGGTCGCACGTAAGCGAAGGAGTCAGGATGGCACATGCATGATGCTGCCTGCCAGAGAAGCTCGTGTCATTTGTAGATCCAGAGTATCTACTGGGACTGCTTAGGTGAGGTAGCCCCTATTTGACACATTACCAAATTCTAGGTTCCAGAAGGAAAACAAGGTCCAGACTAAGTCATCGTGGTTCTTTGTGGGCATCTCTATTAGCCAGAATTGATGGCATTGTAGTGTTTATATGAACCAAATTAGAACCTATCTCTTGGTTATGAAGTAGTGGGGGTCCTTCTTAAATCCCAGTTCTTGATTGCCAGCCAGAGGCTCATTTTGCAAACAGGCCTTTCTGAGGTAGTGATTCCTGTCACATCAACTCTTATCTCCCATGCTCATCCTAAAGCTCAGCTCTGGTATTCTTCTACCCATCTGTACTGATTGGACACCCACAGTGTTTGGGTGCAGTTTTAGAACTAGGGATATAGGGATATACAAGAAGGATTCTCTCTCTCTCTCTCTCTCTCTCTCTCTCTCTCTCTCTCAGAGGACAGAAGATGAGGAAATGAACAGAGTTATAACAAATATCAGGTGCTAGTTAAGACTGAGACAGTGAGACGGTAGGCTGGGGATAGCACTATCGAGATCACTAGGCCACGCCCATCTGAAGAAACATGATTTTTGTCAAAGACTCAAAGCAACATCCAGGAAGCACAAACCCCAGAGATGTCTGTGTATTCTCGTGTGCCAAGGCCAGGGGACAACCTTAGCTACCATTCCTCCAGTGCCACCCACCTCATGTCACATATTTTTTTAAATGTTATTTTTTTTCAATAGAATTTGTACGTCAATTTAAAAAACACATTGACAGTCAAAGTAGCATAGTTGCACAAATAACTTTCAAGTATCCATCAGTCCAAACAGAGGGTAAATTCTAAGGGTTGTAAACCTTTTATGGTTGGCTAGATGTCCAGTTTACAGATAAAACTCATTAAACATTGACTGGGCAGAGTTCTGTGGCAGGTACTGGAGGGGAGTCAATGATGAGCAAAATATCTTCAACTATATTATTGAATTTGAATCTCCTAACACCTGTCTGAAGTGGTGGGAAAATTTACTGATCTTACATTACCCCAATAAGGAATGCTCAAGGGGCTTGCAAGAGGATCACTGCCTTTCTCTCTAAGGCAGTCACACTTCTGGTACCCAATAAAAGTGTGATGCTTACTTTATATTCAAGGCTCTTTGTAATCTGGCCTTAACCTCTCCCTTCCATTTGTCTCTCGTTAGCCTTCACTTGAGTGAATCTTCTTCTGTTTTTGAAGAGGACCAAATTAAAAAAAAATTTTTTTTTGAGATGGGGCCTCACTATACAGCCCATGCTGGGGTGGAGTTCACTAGGTAGCTCATACTGGCCTTGAACTCTCAATCTTCCAGACCCCGTTCCCCAATTGCTAGGATTACAGGTATGTGCCCCCATGTTTAGTGGGACCAAAACTTTCTAATAATTTTATTGATACTTCCGTTTGTGTTTCTCTTATTTGTTTAAGGTTTACTGGTATCTAATAATGAAATGTTGATGAATTGCTTTGCAAGCAGCACAAGATACAAAGGAAAGTGGAAGACATTTCCTGCCTTCAAGGGGTGCCCAGCCCAACAGTGGAGACAATAGCTCTCAGGTTTCATCTCCTGCTCTTTCTCCACTTCTCATCTCATCAAAACTCTGTTCCTTTCTTAGCAAAAATGTCACCTCTACAAAGTCATGTCTACTTACCCTGGTCATCTTAGCATTTTGATGTGGTAGTTATATGTTGTTTATCGTTTGTAATTTCGTGGTTATTTTCAACTCCTTTGAGTGCCCTACTGTGATGACGTTCAGGAAGAGGCATCGTGAGTTGAGTGTGTAGCAATAAATATGGTGTGGGCGATTTGATGTGATTTGAACACTGAGTTAATTCTGACAGCCACTTCAAGGTTGGTTGAACATAATTTTCACTATCCACCTTGACCACATCTTCCAGCTCTGCCTCCACCCTCATAGAAGGCCTGGGTGGACATGATTATGCCACATGGCTTCCTCCTCCCTCCCCACAGCTAACTGGATGGGAGTGTTCACATCTCCCAAGGCTGATGGACTCACTGGCTGGCCTACAGTGTATCAGTTCATTTTCTTTCACACATTTGTATTAAGGCAAGGACGTTTCCAGTTGTGTGGATGCTTTGGCCCTATTATTTAATGTGTTTGAGTTTGGTGACCATTTTAATCATACTGGTCTGTGCTCAGGGAGAGGAAGCTGCCCTAAGAGAAGCAGATACAGGTGAGACAGACTGTGAAGGCTCTGTGAGCTGATCCTGATTGCTTCTGGTCCCTGTAAGCCTGGGCTTTAGCTTCTGTCCCTGTGAGAGCCTCAGGATGTTAGAGAAATCCTTCACTACAGCCTATGGAGCCCTCTCGTTCCACCCACATGGCTGTCACCAGCACAGTGCTGGGCCCCGTCTTCTCAGAACACACAGGCCTCAGTCTTGTGCTGTATTCTTAAGCTCCTGCTCAGAGCCACCTTCTTGGAATGGTTGCTTCCCTCTGCATGTGTGGCACTGAATTATCCTGTGGCTCTCTCACCTGACGGCCCCTCTGTAGTTGCCACCGGAAGCTCCTTCTCTATTCCGTTGAGCACAGGCTTTGTTCTGGCTTTTACCCCTCTTCACACTCCCACTGTTCTGATCAATCTCTCTGGCATCGACGTTGTCTCCACACAGATGATGTTCAACAGAACACATATGTCACACGTCCTTGCTCCTCCCCGCCTGCTCCTCCATCTCCATCCTCTCGCTGGCTCCTCAGAGCCCTGATTTCTGTCTTCTATGGTTTTGCTTGTCATCATCGGAAACTTAACAGATCAAGAAAGATTCCTAATATTCACTTCAAAGAGGCTACGCATAGATCTTGTATGCATTGTTAAAGAATTTCCTCTCTACACAATGGAGTACTACTCAGCTATTAAAAACAATGACTTCGTGAAATTCGCAGGCACATGGATGGAACTTGAAAATATCCTGAGCGAGGTAGCTCAGTCACAAAAGAACAAACATGGTATGTACTTATTGATTAGTGGGTATTAGCCCAAAAGTTCAGAATACCCAAGATTCAATTCACAGCAACCATTGGACTGAGCATGGGGTCCCAGATGGAGGAGTTGGAGAAGGGACTGCAGGAGCTGAGGGGGTTTGCAGCCCCATGGAGGGAGCAACAGTGTCAACTGGCCAGACCCCCTGGTGCTCCCAGAGACTGGACCACCAACCAAAGAATACACATGGAAGGACCCATGGTGCTGGCCACATATGTGGCAGAGAAGGGCCTTGTTGATCATCAGTGGGAGGAGAGGCCCTTGGGTCTGAGGGTGTTCGATGCCCCAGTATAGGGGAATGCCAGGGAGAGAAGATGGGAGTGGGTAGGTGGATAGGGGAGCACCCTCATAGAGGCAGGGGTGGGATAGGGGGTTTCCAAAGGGGAGACCTGGAAAGGGGAAAAATAATTAAAAATAAAAATAGAAAAAAAGAGGAAAAAAAGAATTTCCTCTTAATGAATCTGAGTTCTGAAAATGGTATAATTTTTCCTTTAGTGATCTAGCTATGAGTTTTATAACATTGCTAGGTACTTTCTGTGTCAGGCTAGAGTTTGAGGACATTTCATGATTAACAATGATTATTAAGACTATGAGAGTAATGGGAAACACAGACCTTCTTTAAATCCCACACGTGAAGATCAAATGGATATAGATTTGGGTAGGAGACGGAGGCCATTTTCTTCTTCCGTGATCCATTCGAGATATCTAGGATACAAGAAAAACGTGTGTGCCAGAGTCCAGGAGTGAGCTGATCTCGTTGACCTACTACAGCATCTTCCAGACAGGTTTCCATGGGTGAGAGCACGTGGTGTTGGTGTTAAATAACTTACCTCACAATGTCCCACACAGGCCTGTTTGTACTCTAGCAAGCTTCTTCTCTTACATTATACTTGCCTTGAAATCCAACTCTTGAACTGATTCGTTAGCACTCACAGTAGGCCAGAGGAGTCTAAGATCTACAGAAAGTAGGGTTGGCTTTAAGGTGGAAGTGGAATTCCAGTAGCAGGAAAAGTGGCCTATTTGACGGATGGATTCCTCTTCACCTCACGAAGGTAGCGACCACCATTTCCAGCTTGAATGTAGCAGCCTCAGCCAGTGGATATTTGAGGATCTGTGAGATGCAGATAACCAGGCGTTTTGCCAAGATTCAAAGGATCTTCGTCACGTGGCCCCTGACCTCACAAAGGATCTTTAATGTTGCTGAGAACTCCGTGCATATCCTAGTCCTGGCCCAGGAGAGTGGCTCACAGCCAAGCTGCTTTATGTAACTGCATTGCTTCAAGACTGGTCCAGAGTATGTTCAATTAGTAAACCCCAAATGCTTTCCTCAGCTCTAGCAGAAGGCATCCTGTTAGTAATGAGTTTGTAACGTAGTAAAAGTCAGGCTTTCTCAACTCTGTTGTCTGAACGTCTGCGCTGATGAGACCCTCTCTAAGCTGCCTTGGTAATTCATCTTCATAACTGTAAAAGATTTCTGAACGATCTTCTGTATCATCAAAGAGATAAACGCATTTTCGGTATGTGCTAGGGGATTTTTATATGGAGTGTGAAACACCAATGGACCACATGAGTCTCAAAGTAGCAATGATAACAAATGTCACATTGCAGTCATGTTTACTCACAACAGGAACTTAGCGTAGTTTGAATTCTGCTCACTGGAATCACAGAGGAAATTGTGTTGTGTTTTCTTAATAGGCCAATTTTGTTAGGAAAAAAAACCCTCTGGAATTCACTGTAGGAGTGTTTTCCTCTCATTTGGATTCTTTAGGAAGCAGTTATCAGAGTGACTGCTGTTCTGAGCCCAGTGCTCAATGCCTGCTCAGTTCCTGCTCTGTGCCCAGGCCCAAGGGGTGCAGCAGAGGAAATAGGATTGCAGGCAGGAGAGCTGGATCTGCCGCTGCTTCACATGTGACCTTGTACAAATGGCATCCCGAGACCTGAACAAACTTATAATGAGAATTCACACATGCACGTCCATTTTATCCTGACCTACCTAAGGCTATAAAGCTGGCCCAAAGTGGAAAGTAGTGTTTATAGCACCTGTGCCCCTTTCCCACGAAACTGGTGGGTTTTAAATGAAATGTGACTTTATAGTTTTCAGTTTGGAGTCCACTCAGTGCTACTTCCTGAATGAGTTCACAAACACCCGAGTCTCTTAACTGCAGTACACACCTACCATGTTTTAATCCACGGGGTTTGCTTTGACATAGGCATTTGAAATGGTGCTTAGGTACAGTTCAGTGGTTGGTTAGTTGGTTTGCTTGCTTTTTTCTTCAAGTTCATCTCAATGAGCTGCTGGGGCACCATTGTGGGGATGGGAGTGGCTACTCCCAAGTCCAAAGCCCCCCCTGACCCCTGATGGCAGTGCTGGTGACACTATCCTAAAATAGAAGGACTCTGGCCAGGTAAACAGCAGGGTTGCTACCAGGAAAACAAGTCTAAAGGTTTCTTTTCACTGCAAAAGCAGATCTACTAAGACAATTCTGTTCACCAGGAGCCTCTCTTAACCTTCCTCCAAAGGTAAACTTCCTCTGCCAAGGGCACCTAGTTCCGGATCAATCCGGACAGCCTGTATCAGCCTATCTTTTCTGCAATTTTGCTCTTCTCCACCTCGCCCATCTCCATACCCCAAGATGGCCTTGGCAGTTTAATCCCCAATAAATCTTTCTTTCTACCCATGGAGCAGTCTGCCTTGGCCGCTCCCTGAGTCATCACTTCTAGCTGCCACATGGGTAGAGTGGAAAGCTGCAGCAGCAAGCGCAGGTCTTTTGGGCGGGCACTTCCACTCACTTATTAAGGACCCTGTGGAGGAACTGATTAGGTTCTTGCTTTATGAAACTTGAAGATAATTTCACTCCATCAAACTTATGCCCCTTTGTCATCTGTCGATTGATTTTCTTATTTACTGAGAGTTTACTTTGAAAGCGATGAATAGGGGGGCTGGAGAGAGGGTTCAGCAGTCAGGATATGCATACCACTCTTGCAGAGGACCTGAGATCAGTTCCCAGCACCCACATTGGGTGACTTTATCCTGTAACTCCAATTCTGGGGATCCAATGCCCTCTTCTGGCTTCTACAGGCATCACACAAGCATGCGCTTTCATAAATTTGTGCATAACTAAAAAAGATAAAAGTCTGTTTGACAAGTGGTATATGTTTTGTACAGAGCATTTAGAGATCACAGACGACAAAGAGCCAATGAGGAGGGGAGTGAGAAGGGGGGAATAGGAAGGAAAGCGAAAAACAGAAAGGGAAGAAGGCAATGAGAAAAATGAAAGGCTATATATGGCTCAGCCAAAGCCATAGGTTCAATTCCTGGCACCGCTCAAACCCAGCCCTAGTGATCCAGCACTAGAAAGGGGAAGGCAGGAAGATCCAAAGTCTAGGATATCTTTGGCTACTTAGTAATTTTAAGGTTAGCCTGAGCTGCATGAGACCCTAGCTCTGACTCCAGTAAAGAAAAGTCAGACCCTGTTCTACCCTTCTGGACTACCGTGGATGCGTGCGTTTATGTTCCTAAATCATCCCAGGCTCTTTGTGTTTAATGAGCTCACGTGATTTTTAATGGTGGCCAGGTGTTTCTTCACAGAGATACATTGTAACGTGCTGTGTCAAATTCCATTCCTTCTGCCGATCTTTTCTTTTTTCCCTTCTTCTTCTTTTTTTTTTTTTTTTTTCTTGTCTGTTAATATCATGGGAATGTCTTTGTATCTAAATCTTTTTCTCAGTGTGTCTGTAGGAAGAGCTTCTAGAGAAGAGCTTTGAGGAAATGTGCTGACTTTTTAAACAGCCACAGAAGCCACTGTGCGATGACACTCTCCAAGGAGCAGAATATGTTATGTTCCCACAGTAGCATAGTAGAGCCATTTCTCTACAAGGGTTAGAGACTGTATCACTCACAAGGCTCTCTTTAACCAATGTGTGCTTCTCATTTGCTTTAGCCAGAACACTGTGAGCTAAAAATGCAACTTCCACACAGAGTGACAGAAGGAGATGCCCTGGAGCTGTGACTTTGCGCAGGATCTATGAGAAGAAGACAAAGCAAGGAAGGCACTTGTAAAGTCCACATTTCAAAAAGGAGACAACTATGTCTCAGTCAGTGTTCTGTTGCTATGGAAAGACACCATGACCACAGCAACTCTTATAAAAGATAGCATTTAACTGGGGCTGGCTTATAGCTTCAGAGGTTTAGTCCATGATCATCGTGGTGGGAGCAAGGCACCACCCAGGGTGCCATGGGGCTGCAGAAGGAGCTGAGAGTTCTACATTCAGACCCACAGGCAGCAGGAAGAGAGAGCCCTGGGGCCTGACTTGGATTCTTGAAGTCTCAAAGGCCACCTTCAGTGACACACTTTCTCCAACAGGGCCACACCTCTTAATGCTTTTAAATAGAGCCATTTTCTTATGACTAAGCATTCAAATCTATGAGCCTACATGGGGCCTGGAGGCGGGAGGCAGGGGGCAATCTTATTCAAACTACCACACTGTACTTATTCTAAGGAATTAGGAAACTTTGCTTTATCATTGTTTCAAGAGCCTAAGAGGGAATGGGATTAAATAGTGGCCATTTCTTTTGTACCATATAAAATTTGTCTAGTTTTGGAATATTGCGTGATGATAATGATAGCATTTATAGAGGGAAAGCCAATGTTAATACTTAATGGCTTTGGTACGAATTTTGGTTACTCAACCCATGTAAATGGGTAAGTCTGTTGAAAGTCTTTTTGACCACGTTTGCCTTCTGTTGGTGAGTGACAGCCAGCTGTGTTATATCTCGAGAGAGATCAGTCGCAACCAATATCCACTGCAGCAGAGGGGATTTGGGGGATCCAGAAATTCAGGCAAGTCAGGCTTTTTGAATGATGGGTGCTTGAGATGGGAAAGGCTATGGAGCTAGGACATAATTTGAGACGTGGGTGGTGGAGATCTATTTGGGAAGGTCTTTTTGATTTTCAGAGGGAAGACGATGGTTTCATCAGGACTGAGTATTCAGACTGTAGGGAGATAAGACATGAGCCTAATAAACATCTAGGTGATCCATCGGTACTTGGTTTCAGAGACAAGGCAGAGCCTGTTATTAGAACTCTGGTCTAGAGTCAGTTATCAGAGTGGGACCAATCGCTGGGCTGAGCTGATATCTAGTTCTATACTGAGCTAAAGTTCTTTCCTCATGAGGATGCTACTGGGCCAATGCCCAAGATAAGACTGAACACCCAAGAGGGCTTGAGTGGCACAGGGCGGGGGTATTGGAATAAGACAGCATGACACTGTCACCCAAAGGTGACTATGAATGTTTTAGAAGCAAGAGGGATATATGGTGACCTAGAAGGGACAGCCCTGGACTCAGTATTATTTAACACTTGCATTAAGCTGATAGATTAGAGAACAAATCTTTAATTACTCAAATGACATTTTCACATTAAATAAAAATACTGGATATGTGATTAAAACTTCTAGTAGCTCAGCAGGGACAAAAGCACAGTAGAGCTTTAAATAGAAAAAAAAAAGTGCACGGCCTGTCATTTTCAAACACAGACTGGAGGCCTCGAGACTTTTTTTTTTCTTTTTGACCTTTTCTGGGAAACTTAGGAGGTATTGATTGAATTCCTAAATGCTGACATTAATAACTGTAGTCCTGCCAATTTGAAGGTCTCCTGAAATTGCTAGATTTTATGGAGTCCAGTTACATTTAGGGAAATAATAAAATATTTATCAGCCTTATCTTGGTGCTACATGGCAAGTACTTTATAGTAGCATACTCTGGCCTCCACATTCATCTACCACACACAGAGACATACACACATATATACATACATACACACACACGCACACTTACACGCATAGGCATACATGTACACATATAAATATACACACACGGCAGAGGGCCAAAGACACGCCCCACAGCTCACCAGAGACTGACCGCCAGCAGCTTCCTGCGACGGCCGGAAACCTCAGCTTGGGCCACAGGGCCCCACACCTGATCAGCGCCGGGCCAAAGATCCCTCGCCGGAGATC
>CM052718.1:8496137-8520526 GCA_028551405.1 Uromys caudimaculatus | reverse complement strand
TGGGTGGGTGGGTAGGTGGGAGGAGGAATTCCCTCACAGAGGCGGGGAGGGGGAGGGGACACGGGGTTTCTAAAGAAAAGGGGAATCATCGGAAATGTAAATAAAATATCAAAAAATAAAAAATAAATAAATAAATAAATAAATATACACACACATATATATAAAACACTACACACATACACATATGCAGATAGACATGCATACACACATACACACATACATGTACATATACATATAGACACAGATACACACATACGACATTCACATGCACACACCATATTCTCATACCTAATATATATTTATTCACACACTACACACACACACATATACATGTGCACACACGTGCACACGGGCACACATACATATTTGACTAAAAACCAAGAAAAGTGGGTACCTTGAAATTGTGTAAAGAAAATTTACCTATTGTTGTAGGTCCTGAGGCAGGAGTAATTTCCCTTTTGCTGGCATTTCATTAGGAACTTTCTCACAAAATTGAGTGCTGAGGACAGGGGGTCAATTGAGAACCAGAGGGAGTTAATGACTACAGAGTAAAGCAGCCAGATTTAAACCATTTCTCTCTTCATAGATGAAAATACCAGCATGGTAGAAAATTTAGTTAGATGGATTTTCATGTGTAGCATTAATAATATTCATTCAATTTCATTTACAATTGGCTGAAGCCACCTTGCTCCCTTTTTAGATTAAAAACAAGACAGAGTGATGACAGGAACACCTGTGGTCTGAGATGAGGGCTCCAGGGAAGTGCTGACATTAGAGAACATGTTAAAATGTTTGATACATCTACTCTTAAGAAGAACTTGCCAGGGGGCTGTTTCTCCTAAGGATTATGTAACACAGAGACTGTTCTTCACAGCGCAGCTCGGTCCGGTCCAGACCGTTTCTATGCCTATGCTTGGTGCTCTGGGCATCTGACCACTTGGCACAGGAATCCTGTCCTTTCTCATCTTTCTCCCACCAGGAGTGGCGAGTGAGCGTTCTCTCTGCCTCAATGAGTCCTTTATGTGCTCAAATACCACCGTTCTGATGGCTCCACTTTCCCTCCACAACAGGAAACAAAGCCCTGTTCTCTATCCTCATTACTATCACGTTTAACCATGAAGTGTTTGCTGAATATTGGGCTTGTAAGTAAACGTGTGGTCATTTCACCAGATGCCATTATTCTATCTTTATCTATTTGTCTGTCTGTCTGTCTATCATCTGTCTGTCTATCATCTATCTATCTATCTATCTATCTATCTATCTATCTATCTATCTATCTATCATCTGTTTATCATCTGTCTATCGACCATGTGTCTGTCTATCTGTCATCCATCTGTCTGTCTGTCTATCTATATATCTATCATCTATCTGTCTATTGATCATCTGCCTGTCAATCTATCATCTATCTATCTATCTACCTATCTATCTATCTATCTATCTATCTATCTATCTATCTATCTATCTATCTATCATCTGTCTATCTGTCTATCGATCATCTGTTTGTCTGTCTTTTTACCTATCTATCATCTATCTATCTATCTATCTATCTATCTATCTATCTATCTATCTATCTATCTATCATCTATCTATCTTTGGTTTTTCAAGGCAGGGTTTCACTCTGTAGTCCTGGCTATTCTAGAACTCACTCTGTAGACCAGACTGGCCTCAAACCCACAGAGATCTACCTGTTTCTGCCTCCCTTGTGCTGGTATTAAAGTTTATGCCACCACTGCCCCATCTATTATCATTTTTTAAAACACTAGCATTTTGTTTATTCTAGGGTCAGTTTGCAGGCACAGTTTGACTTCCTCTCAAATGGAAAAGGATGACTTTCCTTTCTTGTGTGGTATGACACATGCATACATCATGCAATGATACAGATTCACTAGAGAGCTAAAGGGAGACTTTCCTCAGGACCTTTTATCTGTAGTTCTTTATGATGTGGGCATTCATCGTGTCTCAACCTTTGGGATGAGAGTTCCTGAGTGTCTCCTAGCTTATATGTAACATCCCATAATGTAGATATCCCATTGTTAAAACATTGAGAGACTTCTTTCAGTATCCGAGTGAAACTAGTAAGAAAATCTATGACTGGACAGATAAAATATTCTGTTTCTTGGTCAAATGACAGAGCAGGCTACTCACGCTACAGGAATCTGTAGACACAGATGTCAACTTTCGCGTCCTAGGTCCCACAGCGTGTATTTCTCCCCTCAGTTTACACATACTGAGCCACCCTTAACTTCAGGTCTGCAGAAGATGTGAGCACAATAGGAGGTTGATAGCCAGACTGCTGACGTACAGATCTTAACTCTTCCCAGACTTAGACTCCATCCCAAGCCCTGTCCCAAGGAGGAAGTCTTCCTGGGTCTCAGTCAGTTCTTTTGTAGCAGCTGATGGTTCTTCAGAGGCCACGGTGCCTTGTCTTCTGCCTCCTGATCTCATGCTCATCAGAAGGGTGTGAAGTAATCTTCCAGCTGCTGCTATCCATGCCCAAGAGGACTCCTCCCTTAGTATACCAAGCCAGTTAGTCCATGTTTATACAGGTTTATTAATTTCCAAATAGCATTTGCTTCAATACCTGCATAGTCAATGTCTGCTCTTGAGTCCCCACCATTAATTAATTAATTTACAGAGGGAACATAGGTGTGACAGCTGCAGTTCCAGCGTTGCTGCCTTTCTTGGCACTCGAGCTTTGGAACTTCAAGGATTCCTTAGCATGTTCTTAATTCCACTACGCACCCTTCGGATTTTCTAGCCACAGAATGGAAGGAATGGTGGGCAGACAGGAATCGATTCCTTGGGAAAATCAGGACATTTCACTCTTATATTTCCCTCGGCTGTAAGTGCTTACTTTTAGGGTCATTTAAACTGCTTTAACCTTTTGTGTATATATTGTGTGTATTTAAAAGATGTGAGAAAACTACTTTTCTGGGCTCTGCGATCTGCAGTGTGTGTGTGTGTGTGTGTGTGTGTGTGTGTGTGTGTGTGTGTGTGTGTGTGTGTGTGTGTATTAGAAACATCTGGAAGCATGTAGATCAGAGGAAGATGGACGTTTGTTTCATCTGGATGAGGCTCATCCTTACACTCTAGAACGGGAGCAGGCACACTCACATCCCACAGTCCTGGTTTTCATTATCTCAGTTTCACAGTCCTGGGTCTCAAATCCTTAAAAAGAATCAGTTCTTACTGTAGCTTTTGCTTCATTCATGTGACCAAATATAAAGAATATGAATGCATACATACACACATATACATACATAAACACACATGTACATACATAAATACACACATACACACATAAACACACACACAACTATACATACACACATTTCTTTCACAATTATCAAATAAGTGTCATTATTGTTTACTTTAAAAAAAAAGGCTCTTTGTGAATTTCACATCTTGTACCCCAGTCCCTCTCATTTTCCTCTCCCCTCATAGCTGCCCTCAATCTTTGCACCCTCCCCTCCAGCAGAGAGAAAAACATCTCATTGTGGAGGCTGCAGTGTGTCACAGTGTGTTCCACAGCCTACCCTTTTGCTCACACTTCTTTTCTTGCTAATGTTCATTGCGGCGAGCAATGAATGAGGTACGAGGTACAGATCTGGTCCGAGGACTCTAGCTTCTGCTACAGTGCTGTCCAATACTGTTCAATACTGGAACCTCACTGGGCCTCCTCTAGGATATCCTGTTATTGTGCTGTGCCATGGAGATCCTGTAGTCTTGGATCTGTAGGACAGGCCCCTTCGTGCACTCCAGCAGTTTGGTCCAATTTGTAACCCTGGATCCGGGCCTGAGAGGTATCTGAGCAAGTCAGCCCACTGTCTCTCTTGCTCTCATGCGCTTGGGGCAGACTTGTCAACACCCTCAATCAGGGCCAACTCTACCCTGCTTCCCAGGAGAGGGCAAGAGGCAGGGCTGGCTCTCCTGTGCTCACACCCTCGGGGCTGGCTCACCAGCAACCCCCACATCCAGGACCAACTCTACAGTCCTGCAGAGAGGCAGGGTCAGGTCTCCCTCTCTGATGACCTCAGTGCCACCCTTCCTGTCTGCCATAGGTGGCAAGGGGCGAGGTAGGGAGCATCTTTCCCTCCCCCATATCACTATGAGGCAGTCACATGGCAGGGCCACCTCTCCCACACTCGTGCCTCAGGGTCAGCTCTACTGTGCTGCCCAGGGGAGGCGCAGGGCCTGCTCTCTGGAGTGCTGCAGCTGACTAGGGGTTGGAATCATCTCTCCTACTCTCATGCCACTAAGGGCCAACTCCCCCATAATGCCCAGGCAAGGGGTGGGGTCAATTCTGCACAGCCTTCAGACATCAACATGTCCCTGGGTGCCAGGCCAGACCAGGAAATTCCACCTGGCCTTTGGTGGTAACAGACCTCTGCTGCTGCAGGGCCATAGACTCAGATGTGGTGACTGGTGGCAGCACAGTCCAGGACCCTATCATGGTCCCAGGTGGCATCACTAGCTACTCACATCAGGCTGTTCCCCACTACCTTCAACCTCCAGTTCTGCCTCTTCTAGCTGTGCCTACGTCCTTCTGCTTCTCTTTCTCTTCCATCTCTCCACCACTTTCTTGCTCAGTGGTGACCAGGTCTGTGAATGTCTGCGGTCAGTCATCTCAGAAGTGCTCTATCCTGCTTGTGAATTACGGCACTGGGCTGGTGGTCATCTCAGGGTAGGCCCTGTCTGGGCCCCACGGTGCCAGTTTGGTGGTCTTCAGTGTCCCCCTGTGAGGGTTGTCTGCCTCTGGCTCATTCCTGCCCCAGGCAGGGTTTTTCTAGTCTTCTGCTTGCTCACCACGCTGGGAGCCCATCCCAGCCTTCGTGGTGCCAGATTGTTGGTGGCTGCCTCAGGCTTACCTTTGAAGGAAATGTTAGGTCACTAATCATTCAGATGTTCACAGGTCAGAACTCTGAGCGTGACATAGCCCCTCTCTTCTCTGCCACCTACTGACACACATGTGACACAGCAGTCACACCCGCAAGGCCTCTGGAAGCAGGACTATTTGCTTTTTAATTTCTGTACTTGTTTACAGCGACCCCAGCCATTCTCATCAATTGTTTTAACTCACACTGTCCATACCGGAGAGCATTTGCCATGAGTAGTTTGCTTCCTAAACATGATACTTTCTCGTAATGTACTTTCTTTTACACTTTATTTTGCATTTACATTTTAATTGTTGAGCAATGCATGTTAGATTAATTGAACTGTTCAGCGGGTGGCGGAAGGGCTGGAGAGATGGCTCCGGAGAGCACTGGCTGCTCTTCCAGAGGACAGGACTCTGGGTCCATTCACGCAAGTGGCAGCTCACCATTTTCTCTAGTTCCGGGGCATCCATTGCTCTCTTGCTTCTGCAGGTACGGCACACACATAGTGCATAGACTAAACGCCGTACACGTAAAAATGAAGAAAAATTAATTTAAAATTATTTTCAGGTGTGTGGGGATAGGCGGGCAGTGAGTGTGCAGAGGAACAGGTCTATGTGAGGGTAGGAACGTTCGTTAACTATGATCCCCAGGACGTATGAATATCCGCTAGGTGTAGACAGTAAATACTTGTCCAACACATAAACAATAAATTATGATTTCACCCATTTGGTTAGTATTATCCAATTAAGTATTGATGTTTTATTGGTACTTTCCCATATGACTTTCAATGTTTTTGTTTTTGCCTTTAGTTTACTTTAAATCTCCTAACAAAATGTCCCTTTATTTTGTAGTTCTATTACTCACATCAAAAAAAAGGCTAAATAATGTATTTATTCATTTACATGCTATATTTTCTTGCCACGCTCTTCCCTCTCTCTTTAAGTCAAAGCCATATGGGATGGTTTGTATATGCTTGGTCCAGGGAGTAGCACTATTAGAAGGTGTGGCCCTGTTGGAGTAGGTGTGTCACTGTGGGTGTGGGTTTTAAGACCCTCATCCTAGCTGCCTGGATGTCAGTCTTCTCCTAGCACCCTTCAGATAAAGACGTAGAACTCTCAGCTCCTCCTGCGCCATGCCTGCCTGGTTGATGCCATGTTCCCATCTTGATGATAATGGACTGAACCTCTGAACCTTTAAGCCAGTCCCACTTAAATGTTGTCCTTATAAGAGTTGCCTTGGTCATGGTGTCTGTTCACAGCAGTAAAACCCTAACTAAGACACTGTCTCCAAGGAAGATTTATCATCACCAAGATTGCTCACTAATTATAGCATTGCAAAGGAAAAGATTCAAAAGTATTTGAGTAACTGGACATATTTTGGGAAATAAACACTTTCTATGCCATCAATCAGTGTCTTGTACATTTGTTAACGTGAGCAAGCATTCTGAGGAGTTGACATCTGTCAGGCTATGTGCACATATAAACATATGAGCACACTACATTTCCATAAGGGACTTGTCTACCTCTGGAAGTTTCTCCATGCATGGTCTGTGAGTTCTTAGACTCAAGGAAATACATGTTTCAAGGAGCTCTTACCAAAGACTAGATGTTTGAACTCAACAATTAGACTCACCCTCCACTGTGAGAAAATGTCTTACATTAAAAAAAAAATGTTGAGGCTTGGCATGGTGGTGAACACCTTTAATCCCAGCACTTGAGAGGCAGAGGCAGGCGGAGCTTGGTGAGTTCAACCTCAGCCTGTTCCCGACAGTGAGCTCCAGACAGGTCTCAAACGAAATAAAGCAAAAATGCTTAGTGACACAATAGTAGCAAAGGTGGCATATTGCTTTATGTTCATGTTTTAAATGTCTTAGTGTCTAAATATTCAACTAGTATAAAGTGTGAGTTTGGTCATAACTGCCCTGCAGCACTTTCTCAGGTTTGATTACATTGGATGGACTCATGGTGACGTTTACTTTCCTGGTAGAGGACTGGATCAATTCGAAGGGATCTATAATGGAGACTAGGAAGGAGCAGCAGGTAGAGGTAAGCTTGTCTGTGTCTGGCTCTCAGTCTGTTTAGAACTAATATCCTTTGCCACCGGCTAACACAATGCAATGTTTTCATAGACTGCATCAGCCATTGCGAGAGCATCGATATAAATGAGATTTCAGCAAGGCACAGATCCATACAACCCACTTTAGACCAGCAATAAGGAAACACTGTGAAACCTTTCACGTTCTTTGTTTACTATCATCATGGAAAAAGAAAAGTAGTTGGTTTTATGTTTACAGAAATGCAGTCGAAAGCCGCAGTGTTACAAGGAACCGATGTTTAAATTTAACTGCTAACAAAGGGCTCTCTGTGACTCCTTTCAATACAAATAATTCTCTAGTGCGCTGTTTGGATATTAGGTGTAAATATGAATGTGTAAGGCAGATATGCTTCACCCTTTCTATGTTTCTGGGACATTCTGGGGAGGACTTAGCAGGTTGAAAGAGTAGGTTCTTGGTCCCTCTATTCCATCAGTGCAAGTCACAAACCCACAGCCTGCAAATACCAGTGTGGGTTGGGGTAGGCAGAGAGGAACGGAGGGTAGGAACAGTTCTCTGCAGAGAGAGACAGTCGTGCCAGAGAACACGCCCTGACCCTCTCTCCTCTTCCTGTCTTCCTTCCTCTCGTAGACTGGCAAGCCTTCTGAGCATCTGGGTCAGTCAGCACATGCCCTATCCTTTGGCCATGTTAGGATCACATTTACCCATCTGATCCTTGCTCTGAGTCCGATTTGGTGACTGAATGAGATAACTGTTCATTGTCTAACATCTTGTAGGGCTCCTGTGTGCCAAGCCTGGGCTAGGCAGTCAGTAGAGAGGAAAATGGATAAGGGTCCAGCCCTTGGAGCTCACAGCCTTGGGCTGAATTCGTGAGAGGGATCCTTGAGAGGAGACACAGCGAGGGAACAGTGAATTACTTTTCCTGCTGAGCGTGCCTGAGCTGATGACATTGGGCAGTGACAGTGGACATCTTTGCTCTTACTCATAGAATTGGTTTATTTTGGATGGAGGAGCTGTCCAAAAGCCATGCTGATATTTTGAAACATTGAGATCAAAGGGAGAGGAAGCTGGAAGCTTCAAGAGGTTGAAACTTGACTGACTTTGTTCATCGTGAAGGACTCTGTGATACTCAGTGGTGTAACAAAGAAGAGGAACCCATGTTTACTGAGCTCTGCGATGTCTGTCTGTCCGTCTGTCTTCTGTGGGGGGAGGGAGAGGGAGGAAAAGAGAACCTCACCTTTGCATTAGGATGAGATGATGTTAGCACATTGCTGTTGCTGATCAGGACTCTGTTACTTCCTGCACCCCTAACCCTGTAACTTCTACAGGTTTTTTGTCTGACAATACAGAAGGATTGTTTGGGCCGTGGTGGTCAGTCGTATCCTGGAGAGACTAAAGGTTGAGTAAGAAGATCAGGATGGATAAATTCCAAGTACCAGGCAGCATATGTTCTTAACCCAGTTACCCTTGGAGCTGAGATCAGACCTCAGAGCAGAGGAAAGGCACAGGAGGAGGGGAGGGCACAGTGGGAAGGTGCTGCACTTACTGTCAAACCCAACAACCTTTCTGTCTTCTTAGGAAAATCTTGCGTGAATTATTAAACAAAGTTTAATGAAGAAAAACTCCTGGTAATCGTGTCAACTAGTGACCAGCAGTGCTAATACTTGGGTGTATTTTCTTATGTCCGTGCACTTAGAGGACAATGTTTCCATGTGTATTCATTATATTCGTGATTTTTGCATATGCAAGTCATTAAAAATCATTATTACTGGCCATAAGGTGTTGTCACATTGTACCACGACATGGGTGGTGCCTGACTCCTGTACCATGACATGGGTGGTGCCTGACTCCCATACCATGACATGGGTGGTGCCTGACTCCTGTACCATGACATGGGTGGGGCCTGACTCCTGTACCATGACATGAGTGGGGCCTGACTCCTATACCATGACATGGATGGTGCCTGATTACTATACCATGATTCCTATACCGTGATGTGGAGGGTGCCTGACTCATGAAGCTTGTCTTTTATATTTTGACTTTACAACAATTTAAAAAAAAAGCACCCACTAGCAATGGCATTTTACCTTTTGAAATTTGATATTTTTGGGGGCTAGCAATATTCTCTTGATCTTCTCTCAGTGGTGGGCCACAGAAGCAGTCAGAAGTCCCCACATAGGCAGGCCTGTGATCACAAGAAAAGCAACAGTTATAGAGGGCCATGATATTGCTCTGTGGTGTTCAGTAGCCTCCACTCCTGGAGTCCACGTTTATGTTTTATGTTTTGTTGAGATGCAATGCACCCATTAGCTGAGGAACACTGCTGTCTGGTTGGAGATATACATGAAGTGTTTGGCATCCTTTCTTTCCCTTGCTGTCTGGACCACTGGAATATCTTTGCTTAGAAATCTTTCCCATAACCAGAAGCACAAGAACAATAGCACATTCTATATTCCCATGGCTCGAACATGCAAGTGCCAAGTCTGACAGTGCTCTCTCTTTGTCTCTGAAGCTAAAATCGTCATAGGCCATTGCTGCTGGCGTCCCTATTCCAGCCTCAGTATTGAGGGGGTTAAACCATGAGTCAGGCAGGTATGTGCATGGCAGAGTCACTAGCTCTTCTGATTTCTGCTTGGCTTACAGAAGATCTAGGCTACTGATCTGTCAGTCCAGATCATAGAGCGTACACTCCCCTCTGCTGCCCCCACATGGGTTCGTTCTTGCAAACAGCAGGTTCATATTAACATTGTAACTCCCTAGCACATATTAAGATGACCTGAAGCCACTAGTTAGCGTGATTGTTTAATCCAGGCTATCCTATGCCCTCTTCTAGTTGTGATGGGTGGCATGCAGGACTTCAGGCATGTTTGTTGATTGTGATGAGACAAGGACCCTAAGGCACCTTCAACAGGTGTCCCCCAGTCAGGCACTTAGAACAACTTCTAAGAGGCAAGGCTATCAACAATCCTATGCAGTGGTTAATCTTATCACTTTCATTTTTACGTGTGAGAAACCAGTCACAGAAGAGGCAAGACACTGGCTCACCATCACTCCAGTGAGCAGTGGCGAAGCTAGTTATCAGCCTCAGAGGCAAGACACTGGCTCACCATCACTCCAGTGAGCAGTGGCGAAGCTAGTTATCAGCCTCAGAGGTAAGACACTGGCTCACTTAGTTTTTGTCATCTCGACACAAGCTTGGGTCACCTAGGAAGAGGGGACTACAGTTAAGAAGATGTCTCCATCAGCTTAGCCTGGAGGAAAGCCTTGGTGGGCATTTATTATTTTGTAAGTTGATGATTGATGTGGAAGGCTCAGCTCACTGTACCCAGTCGTGCAGGGGGTAGGTTGTATAAGGAAGAAAGCTGAGCAAGTGTCTCCAGGAACAGACCAGTAAGCTGTGGTCCTCATTGGTACACACACACAAACACATAGACACACACACACACATACACAGGACACATACACACACACACACACACACACACACATACAGACACCCACACATACATACACAGATACAGATACACACATAGAGACACATACACACAGACACAAACACATAGACACAGACACCCACAGACACAGATACACACATAGAGACACATACACACAGACACAAACAAACATAGACACAGACACTCACACATACATACACAGATACACACATAGAGACACATACACAGATACACAGACATACACACACACACACACAAACAAACACGTAGACACAGACACCCACATACATGTACACAGACACATTCACACATACAGACACATATACACACATAGAGACACATACACAGATACACACAGACACACACAGACACACACACACACACAGACACACACACAAACACGTAGACATAGACACCCACACATACACATACAAGCACAGATACACACACAGACACACACACACACACAGACACAGACACACACACACAGACACAGACACACACACATCATGTGTGTCTTAGTTAGGGTTTTATTGCTGTGAAGAGACAACATGACCAAGGCAACTTTTATAAAGGAAACATTTAATTGCGGTTGGCTTACAGTTTCAGATGTTCAGTCCATTATCACCATGGTGGGAAGCATGATGGCATGCAGAGAGACACGGTGCTGGAGAAGGAGCTGAGAGGTCTACATCTTGTTCCTAAGGCAACCAGGAGAAGGCTCTCTTTCAAACTGAGCAGAGCTTGGGCATAGGACCTCAAAGCCCACCACCACAGTGATGCGCTTCCCTCGAAAAGGCCACACCCACTCCAAAGAGGCCACACCTCCTAACAGTGCCACTTCCCATGGGCCAAGCACAGTCAGCCCACTGCAGCGTGGTTGGTAATAGTCACTCTCTCTGTTAACACCTCTTGCCCCCGACATTCCTCTTCTCAACCAGACTCTGTTCAACATTCCTCTGTGTGTGTGTGTGTGTGTGTGTGTGTGTGTGTGTGTGTGTGTGTGTGAGAGAGAGAGAGAGAGAGAGAGAGAGAGAGAGAGAGAGAGAGAGAGACTTTAATAAGGACTGCTTACATGACCGTGGGTAAGATTATTCTCAGGATCATACTCAGCCCTAATTTTAATTTTTTGAGGAACTTCTATAACGCTTTCCATATCGAAGGCACCATTTTAGTTCCTAACCACCCTATCTAGGAGCTACAACTTTTCCACATCCTAGCCATTACTTATCTTTCATTGTTGTTAATAATACCTATACTACTACCAATTTAAACGTATCCCTGACTAGCTTACAAATAAATGAGACTCCGACTATGGTTATTTTATTTGGCTTTGACAATTTCTGGGGGGTCACCCCTAATCTACTCTTCTCACTGCTGGCCTGGCTACCTCCCCAGCGGTGCACCCCAGATACTTGCTGTTTCTCCTGGCCACGTGCTCATGGTCCATCTCCCCTCATGGCAGCTTCCTCCTCTCCTCTTGTTCTTCATCCTCCTCCCCCTGGTCTCTCCTCACTCCTCTCTCTTCTTCACCCTCAACCAGGGAATTCAAACTCACCTAGCTTTAACCCCTCCAGTTAATTGGCTGCAGCCAGTTTTATTTAACCAGCCCGTAAGCGTGAGAATTCACTCCTAGGCCTAGACCTTGGGTACAGAATTTAGCATTGCAATGCATAGCAACAGACCAAACCTCAACAACAGCCATCTTCCAGCACTTGGGGGACAGAGGCAGGATGATCTCTGTGAGTTGGAGGCCAGTCTGGTCTACAGACACAGATACACAGATACACAGACACACAAACTCACAGACACACAGACACACAGACACAGACACACACACGGGGGGGGGGGAGATTGATTCAGGACAGCTAGGAGAAACCTGGTCTTGAACAACCAAATAAGTAAATCAATCAATAAAAATTTAAAAAGCCATTTGACAGGTGTGAGATAATGGTGTTTTTTTAATGGTTTTGATGATTTGTAGGTCTCTTTTGGTGGCAACTGTCTTAATGTGTAACATTCGAGAGCTCACTGTGCAGATCAAAACTGATGCCATTCGAGTCACTGTCCGCAGATCCAGTGGCACTCCTGTCTCTTTTCCTCTCAGTCTCTTCTGGGCTGATGTTTATTGGATGCAGTCTGCCTTTCCTTTATCCACGGTGCTCCCACACCGACCATCTGCAGCTCCCTCTGTGTGTTCTCTAACTGCTTACCCTGCAACTGAATCTTCGCCTTCTCTCCCCCTCAGCCCTCACTAAGAATAGCTTCCATTTGTAGAGTTTCTTGCACACTTTTTCTCTCTTTAAACACATCTTTTATCATCATGCTTCCTGAGAACCAGCACTACCCATTGTGTTATTTCAGGAGTGTTTAAAAATACATCCTTTAAACGTGAATGGCAGTCTATAAACTTATCTTGCAGAGAGTAAGTCTGAGATAGCGTCATCTCAGAGCCTAGCTATTCACTGTGTCCACAGCCAGATGCAGTGTCTTAGCTGGGTATTTGCAACCCATTCCTTCCTGAGTCTACACTTCAGAGTTCACATTGGCTTCTGTGACTGGAGTCTCTGGCTGCCATTATTATAAAACAGCTGTGATGGATAATGCTGGGTTTTAATTGGACACACCTGGAAAGAGGGAGCCTCAACGGAAGAATTGTCTCCGTCAGATTGGCCTGTGAGCATGTCTGTGGTGCTTTGTCTTGATTGATGACTGATCTGGGAGCGCCCTGCTCACTGTGGGTGGGGCCATCGCTGAGCTGGTGGTCCTGACTAGTATAAACACACAGCTGAGTGAGCCAGGGAGGGCAAGCCCATCTATATCATTCCTTCATGTCCCTGCCTTAGTTTCCCTCTATAACGTGCTATAACTGTAGGCTGAAACAAATCTCTTTCTCCCCTTTTGGTCCATGTTTTATTATAGCAACAGGTTTTTATCATGGCAACAGAGAAGCAAATTGAAATAGGCACCCAGCCTTCCATTTGAAAAAATACCCTGGCTTTATTGATTCTCTTAAAATAATATCCTCTTTCCTTATTTGCACCCCATGGCATTTCCTGCTCTTTTCTCTTGTGGGATTTTTCTCCCTGAGCTCTGTGATATTTGTATTTATTGCTGTCTGTGTCTTTTCCTGTAGTTCTATTCTGGGTACTTCCAAATGTACAGAAGCGCTTTCCTCGTGAGGATGCTTACTTTGCTCATGGGCAAGTGGAGCATTTCAGCGACCTTTGGCAGACAGGGAGCTGAAGGATTGTGTTTTCCCATTTTCTAGTGCCTGGTTGCCTTTGCATATAATCTCACAAAGACTTATTGTTCTGCGCACAGAGAGAAAGCAGTTGGAGGAGCCTAAGGGAGTTGGGTTTAAATCAGAGCCACCCCACTCAGCAGCTGTGTGACTAGGAGACTACACAGAACCTCTGAGCATCTACTCTCCATCCACACACCAGGCAGTTACACAGTCAAAAGCTTGGTGAGGAGTTTCAAGGAGCTGTCTTTCGAGAGGCTGTGTCCGAGAGGGAGACCTCAAGCAGCTTCCAGTCTACAGCCTTGTTCTCCCTTTTCTCTCTTCTCTCTTGTAGTTCAGTGTGCGGCTCAGGCGTTACACAATCTCATTTTGTTTGCCTTTTCTTTCTGTCCATTTCCCCTCCTTAACTGAAGGTCAAGTAAGTTCCTTGCGGGAGGATATGAACAAGTTCTATATTAACAGAATAAATTAGGGTTAGTCTCTCTCTCTCTCTCTCTCTCTCTCTCTCTCTCTCGGCAATATACATGCAATAGATTATCTGAAAATTGACATCAAGTCGGAGTCTAGGCCGATACATGCTAATTTGTTAATCTTTTTAAAAAAATTTATTTCTTTGTATTTTCTTTTGTATTTTGCAAGAGTATAAGATTTCAGCTTCAGAAAAATAGTCTTGTTAAAATGTATCATTTAGCTACTATTTTCACTGATAATTTTTAAGTCCTTTTGGAGGCCCAACTAGAAGCACACTTCTTTTCTGCACAAGTTCTAAATAAAGTAAGGAATATGAACAAGTAAAGGCAAAAAGGGTTAGCTTGAGTTAAATAAAGCTGATTGCTTTTATGTTGCATTAACTTTAAGTTATGAAAAAAATATCAGCTTACAAGTTTTCTCTTAATCAAGTATGCAAACTTGTAACTTCAGAGTGATTCTTGTTCCTGTTAGACTATCTTCTAGGAATATGGATCGAGTCTCAGGCTAGAGGACTCTTTAACCCTGAACTCTAAACTCAAGTACGTTTCTGCATTCCTGGATTGTGCTGTGGTGGGCACTCCTGCCAGAGGGCAGAGCAGAATGAGAACTAGGAATGTCCCTGCCAGGCTGGGCTCTAGTGAAAGAGACTTTTACTTACACATGCCAATTTTCTTTACTAATAATACATTTATTTTTTCAGGATTTAATTCCATTTATTTTGACCATATTCACCCTCCTCCTCCAACTCCTCTGGATCTACCCAACCTGTTTACAACCCCAACTTTTGTACTTAAAAGAAAAAGAGCCAGGCAGTGGTGGCTCACGCCTTTAATCCCAGCACTTGGGAGGCAGAGGCAGGCGGATTTCTGAGTTCGAGGCCAGCCTGGTCTACAGAGTGAGTTCCAGGACAGTCAGAGCTACACAGAGAAACCCTGTCTCAAAAAACCAAAAAAAGAAAAAAAAAAAAAAAAAAAAAAGAAAGAAAAAGAGCCCATTAAGTCCTTTTGTTGATTCTGATATACTCTTGGGTGTAAGGTCACCCCCTGGAGCATGGCCAACTCAGAGAGGCCACACCCTAAAAGACACCAGTTCTCCTTTCCCCAGTAACTATTGGTTACCAATAGCTCCTCAGCTAGGAGTGGAACTTCATGCCCACCCATCTCCACCCTCAGTGCTGGGAGTATACCTGGCTTGAGCTCACACAGTCTTGTGCGTGCTATTGCAACTGTGTAAGGTCATATGCCCAACTGCCTTGCTGGGTCTGAGAAACACTGTATCTTTGTAGTCATCTGGCTCCTACAATCTTTTCATCCCCTCTTCTGCAGTGGGAGAAGGCATGATATAGATATTTCTTACAAAATATGTAAGCTTCTCTCCATCAAGTGGCGATGTGTTGAGGGCTACTTGGTCATTCTCTGCCTAGAAGGAAACTGCTTGAACCAGGGAGTAGACAAACAGCGTTTAATCTCTTATGCAAACCTTATTGTTAGTGGAATAGTATGGCCAGTTATAATGGCACTGGGATAGTTCAGAGGCACAGAAATAAAGGTGAATATAATGAAACTTATCTAAAAGCAATCACACACACATACACACACACACACACTGTATGTGCAAACTAGTGTGTGTTTCCAGTTTATATGTCAATGCCAAGAGTGACACTGACTTTAATGTAAACTGCAGTGGGTTTAAGTTTGATTTTACATGTTCTCAGTCAGCCATAGAAGCACCTAGTCTGCAATAATGTCAGCATTTGTCCCTACAAACCCCTCATGAGTTATTACTTCACTCAGGTACTGGGAAATAGCTGCTTTAACTTGTACAAGGCACTCATTAAGATTAGCTGATATTTGGAGAATTTTTTCCTACCAGTATCTCTGAAGGTACAGGTTTGCATACTTGATTAAGCAGCAACTTATAAGATGGTATTTTTCTTTCATAACTTGAAGTTAACATAAAAGCAATCAACTTTATTTTTTTATAGTCATATAACTGCGTCGAGGGCAGACAGTTTTTCTAATTGTAAATATTGAAAAACATACAAGTATCCTTACCACAGATTTTTATACCCTCAGACAGAAAAAAAAATCAGCTCTATGAAATAGTATTTAATTCACAGAAGGTTATATTTGTGAGGTTTCACACAGGAATGGAATTTATAATACATTTGTATTAAGTAATAGCCATCTAGTATTAGAATAATGTCAGGATAGGTTACTCCATCACTAAATCACTTTTATTACCATGTATTCCTGTTAAATGGAGAATAAATAAAATACTGGATCTAGACGTCTTCTCAGGAAATGCCGTTCGCTAGCTGTGCAAAGCCTAGCATGGCTTTCTGGTTGTCATTTGTTTTCATCTTCACATAAGTGAGACATGTAGTAAGTTTCCTATTAAAATTGAATATTGGAAGCAATCCTTTCTGAATACTTAAAGAGAAACGAGTTATGAACATCTCAGCTGTAGCTTCACTCTTCATTCATCTGGCATGGACACTGATTGTTTATGCCAATTGCTTATTGGTAATGTAGGCACCAACTTTCTGACTAAAGGGCACAGTGTATGATAAGCTATGACAGACACAGGGTGTAAATTAGCGTAGAGGAAAAAAATGTCACAAGTGACATTTACCACACTAATGCTGACCTTCAAAACTATTTAATTACTGGTCATTGGTGCTACAGGAGTTATTTTCACAAAGTTCTTTTCTCTGTCATTATAAAATATCAGCTTATCTTAGGATCAAACAACCACCAACCATGACTATTACCCCAGCATAGTTTGTCCTTAGGTCTCTTTAGACTTCCCATGCTTCAGATTCTAACACGACCTTACTAGTTTTCAGAATAATCATTGAGCTAATCTTACCTATTACCGTGAGTCAAGTTAACCCAAAGCTCAGTGGCCTGCATGGGAGCCAGCCTCCATAACAAAGCTTTTCCGTGTGCGCTGTGAGAACAGCCCAACCGTGTGCCTTGGGATCCCAGGAAACTGTCAGCCTGTCAGCCAGGACCGTAATGGAAGGCTTGCCTGGTCAGTGTCTGGTCACTTGAAGAAGCCCTGTCAAGTAGATAGCAAGCTTTTGACTCCAGACCCCAAAGCCTTATCTCCTAAGAAAGAAGTTCCTCTGCTTTTCAATCCTTTGTAACAGTTTGAGAAATGCTTGGGATTGTGGGCCTGTGTGATTTCTAATCTCTGAGCTTCACCGAGATGTGTGATGTCATTTTGTGGTCACTTACCAAGGTGTTTTTACTTACAAGGGATTTTTAGTTTTAGGTTCTTTTAGTTTTCATCTTCTTAATGCCACAAAATTTGCAACGATTTCCTAGTTTCACACAAGTGGTTTTTTGTTTGATGGTTGTTTACGGTTTATTGTCTTTGTTTACTCCTGCCTCAGATGTCTCTTCTGCAATCACAGCTGGTTAGGTAAATTCTTCCTCAAGCATAGCTTTTAAAAGGTTCTTTAAACAATTGTGTATGTTCATTGCGCATGGTGCTGGATAGGCCCATGCAAATATATAATGAATATATAACGTATGTTGGGTAATACTCCCTCCCCACGCCCTACTCACCCATCTTGTTAATCATGGCCATCAACTTTGACCAGACCTAGAGTCACCTAGAAGGCAGGCCTCCATGAAGGACCATCTAGATTAGGTTAATCAAGGTGGTTAATTAGGTTAATGAAGACTCAGCTTAAAAGTCGGTGGTATTATCCCTAGTTTGGCACCTAGTAGGTAGCAGAGAAAGTAGTCAGCTTGAGAGCACAAGCCTTTGCCTCCCTCTGCTTGCTGTCTATGTATGCAGTGGAACCAGGGGTCTCAAGCATCTGCCGCTGTTCTGTCCCCATTGTGAGGAGTCCTACCTGGAGTGGAAGCCCAAACCAACCCTTTCTTTCTTAGATTGCCTCTCCAGGGTCTATTTTACCTAACAACAAACACAAGGAATGAAGCTAATTTCGAATTAGTCTCCCAGGAAGTTTGCTTCTACTTTTATAATATATATATATATATGAATTTATTTATCTCTATAAAATATAAGATCACACATGGGCTGAAAATATGTTTATCTTTGTGAGACTAAGTTTGTTTGCTTAATATGATTATCTACCATTCTTTCTACTTGACTGTAAACAATATAACGTTATTGTAGTCTTTAGGGTAGAAGAGTCCTCTGCAGATATAACACTGGTTTTGTTCACTCCTCTGTTGTTCGACACCCAGTTTGTGCCATAACTTAGCAAGTGTAAGCACAAATGAGCAAGTATCTTTGTGAAATACTTTTGGGGGGTCCTTGAGATAAGTGCTCAGAAATGGTATGACGGTGTCTTAGGGTTTCTGTTGCTGCACAAACATCGTGACCAAGAAGCAAGTTGGGGAAGAAAGGGTTTATTCAGCTTACACTTCCACATTGCTGTTCATCACCAAAGGAAGTCAGTACAGGAACTCAAGCAGATCAGGAAGCAGAAGCTGATGCAGAGGCCACGGAGGGATGTTCCTTACTGGCCTTCCCCTGGCTTGCTCAGCTTGCTTTCTTATAGAGCCCAAGACTACCAGCCCAGGGATGGTACCACCCACAATGGGCCCTCCCACTCTTGATCACTAATTGAGAAAATGCCTTACAGCTGGATCTCATGGAGGCATTTCCTCAAGGGAGGCTCCTTTCTCTGTGATAACTCCAGCTAGTGTCAAGTTGACACAAAACCAGCCAGTACACTGGGTCACGTGATACTTCTATTTACGGTTTTTAAGGGTCCTAGCAGTCTCTCTGGTGTCCCCTTTCTCACATTCTCACCAAGATCTGTTGCTATTGTTTTCTTAAGGATTGCCGTTTTGACTGGAGCAAAAGGGAAACTTAGCCATACTTTCATTTTGTGTTTCTCTGGTGGTTAGTGAGGTTTAATATTTGTATGTGTGTGTATTTCTTGGCCGTCTGAATTTCCTTTTTTTTTTAGAACGATCTGATCATTGTATTTAATCATTCACTGATTGGGTGGTTTGATTTCTTGTTGTCTTTTGAGTTCTTTATGTATTCTGGATACTGCTCTGTCAAATATACAGATTTTCTCTTGTTGGACAACAGAGGTTGAATGGATGGATGAGCAAAGTGTGGGAAATGCACAGTGGACCTTTCTACCCCAAGACCATAATGAAATTATGCTGCTTACAGTCAAGCTACAGCAACTATAGATAAGCATGTTAAGCAAATGAAGGTGGCCTCACAGTACAGACGATCTCCCCCTTCTCTTGGCCGCCTTTTCACTTGGTGACATATTCCTTTGCTGTGTAAGAGCTGTACAGTTTTCTGAGGTCCCATTCATCAGTTGGTAACATTATTCCCTGAGAGAACTGTGACCGATTCATAAAGTCCTTGCTGAGATCTTGACATGTCTTCTGCTGGTTTGAGAGTTTCCCAGCACATGTTAAGGTCTTAGATCCAGTTGGACTCTTGTCTGAGGTAAGAAAAGGAATCAATGAATTTATTCTTCTCCATGTAGGCTCCCCAGTAAATACCAGTTCCCTCAGCTCCATTTACTGAAGAGGCTGTCATTTGTGTGTGTTTGTGTATTTGTGGCATCCTTGTAAAAAGTCAGGTAGTTGCGGCTATATGGATTTATATGTGGGTTCTCAATTCCATTCTATTGGTCTATGTGGCTGTTTTGTGTAGTGCCATGCTGTTTTTTGTTACTGTTTTGAAGTATAACTTGAAATAATAGATGTGACACTTTCAGAATTATTTTATTTCCATATGAATTTTAAGATTTGTTTTACTATCTTCATGAATGGCACAGGATATTTCAATTAATTCTTTCTTTGACAATTTATATATACATACATGCATACATGCATACGTGCATACATACATACATACATACATACATACATACATACATTATACCTAGATACACATGAATATATATACCCTTATCACCAGGGTGCCAGACCCCCTGAAGCATTGAGAATGATTTCTCCCTTGGCACCTGTGAAGCAGTTGATTTGAAGGAGATGAACCTTCCTGGTGTCCTGGGACAAGGACACAGGACTCACCCAAGGGCAAGCACAGCACTAGGGACCTGGTGAGGCCCAGGAACTGCTGTGGGAAGCACAGTCTATTAGGTCGGGTTTAAAACCTTCTTGTCCAGACTCATCCATTCACATTTCCAGCCCATCCTTTCCAGCCGTGGGATCAGCTACTGATAAAAACTGGAAAAAGAACAAATTGGAACCAACCTAGGAATCCTAGGTCCTTCTGGTGTGTGAACCACTGAGACTAAGAGTCAGAAGCTGAAAGAGGTGGGGCCCATCCCAGCAGACTAAGAAGTCTGCTAACAACAGTGCCCAAGAAGATCAGTAACACACCACAAGAAGACCCTGAAATTAAAAAGAGAAATAACCTTTCTGAATTTGTTTATTATAAAATAAGATACGGCAACCTGGGTGTTTGTAGCACAGCCTGTCTACTTCCCGGTCTGAGGCATGCCTGGTCTCACTCCACGGATAACTGAGAGAGGATTTTCAGTGCTGGACAGTCACACGTGTCCTCAGCTCACCCCCTGAGACATCCAGGGAGCCTTTAAAGCGATTCTGCAAAGAGCCCATGATGCCTTACTGCCTCAGGTCATAGTATTGGCTTTGCTTCATTTGCTGCTTAGGAAAGCGTGAGTGTGCTGTTTGGAACTGCTCATGATATTGTGAAACAATACCTGATCTAAAAGAGCATGTCTAAGGCAGCATCCAAACAGATAAACTACCAACGAATCCAGCTTTTACACCGCATTTCCTGGGAGGGACTCCATTTGCTCCATCCCTGAAGTCTAGTGTAGGTAGCCTAGATTAAATTCATAAAAATAAATTTTGAGAAGGTTAAAAATGTCCAGGAAATTGCTCCATATTCTTTTCCCATTAGTAATTAATGCAATGGAAACTCTTTATTCTAAAGTGCTATATCTGCCAAGTTTTATATTATTAGAATTTTTAAAAGTTAGGAATATACATGTATATACACACAGAGACATATACAAACATACAGAACATACTTGGATTTGATACGGAGCTTAAAAATAAAAATTTAATACAAATAATTGAATTTGGCTAAAATGAGTTAAACTTACTATACATGCTTTCAATGGTTGTTTGCTTGTGTGGTAGGCTAGCCCTGTGTTCAACAATATATCCTTTGCCTTCGATGGGACATAGATCCCACCGGAGCAAACTGCATGCCGGCACCATTACAGGATGAGGACACAAAGGGAGATAAGACCCATCAGAGTCTGTTGCTTTTGTTCCTGGCTGTACAGGCAAGACCACTGAAACTGCTTCCTTAACAACAGGAAAGACGAATTACTCCTCATGTGTCACACACACGGGATAGGGGTGGTTTCTCTCACCTAGTGGGAGATATTGGAGCTTGTTTATATTAAATATATTAAGCAATGGAGAAGAAAATAGTAACTACTCTAAACTCAGTGTCTCCAAGGCTGAGATATAATGGTATTGTGAAGAGGGGAACCTTTTACCCAATCAGATCACCTGACTGGTATAAAACTTGCTTGCTGATTCAATTGGTCGAACCCCTTTCCTGGCTTTCAGTTCTCCTTCTTTTAACAAAGTTAGTCTCAGGGCTAGGGGATCGGTACCCAGGTCTTTTGATTCCTACATTGACACTTTAGGAGTTCTCAGGGAGAGTTCCAAATGAATTTAAAGCTAGAAGCCATATAGTCACAAGGTCCAGATAGTCTATATTCTGGTGGCCAGCAATAAACAAAGATATAATTTATTTATCAATTATAATAAGGATAGCTTTAAAGGAATATCTGTCTGGCTGGATGCTACAAGCCACATGGCCTTGGAGAATGTGATGTTGGTTAAAAATAAATACTTGTATTATACTTGGTAGACAACGTTGCATTTTTATTTTCAATAAAAGTCTTTTTTGTTTCTTCAAAGAGTAGCTTTATTGAGTTCAGGTGAAAACTATCCATTAGATTTAGCAAAAACAAAACAAAAAAAAGAACAACCAAACAAAAAAAAAACCCAGAGCAACAACAACAACAAAAAAACCTGTCAGTGATCTTTGAACTAGATCTCAGCTTATTGTGAAAGTTTTTTCTTCATTTAGTTGTCTGAGGTTAGAATGTAATCTGTTAAACATAAAATACTTAATTTTCACTGACTGATACTTTCTAGCCAAAGGTTGGTAAACTCTCAGTTGTCTTTGTGAGTACAGAGTATCAATGGAAAGAGTTGAAATTATGAATAAAGTTGGTAAGCTTATCTATTTTTTAAAATTGTGCATAAAATTTTATCTAGTAAACTTATTTCTAGGAATTTATGTTGACAGAAATATGTATGTACTGTGGGATATCTATCACAGTATTATATACAATGGTGAATTATGAGAAACATGTCAAAATTAAATACAGAAGTAATAAATTATGAAATTACTTGTAGACATTTCTATAACAATTAAAATGCTATTTTCTAGGCTAAAACTTTAGAAGCCAATATTATCATCATCTTATAATTTCACATTATCTATATGATTAAAATAAATTAAATCATTTTGTAAAAACATTATGCAATGGGAAATTATTTCTGACAGATCAACTCTTACAGTTTTATAGGCCATTCATTCTTTCTCCTTTGAAATGACAAAGGAAAGTTGACTACAGTCAAAATAGCACACAACCTAATCAATAAAAGTCTTGATGGAATAATTTTTTTTAGTATCTGTCTATACATTTGTTTTTATTTGCACACGGAGATACATATAATTATACAAATTAAAGAAAAAGAGGCCATGCATTTGAGAGGGAGCTGGGAGAGGGACTAGAGAAGGATGGCGAGGAAGGAGAGGAAGTGAGAAAGATTTAATTTTTTAAAAATACTTTTTTTTTGACAGTCCAGCCGTTGCTCTCCTC
Source organism: Uromys caudimaculatus (assembly GCA_028551405.1). Lineage (NCBI taxonomy): Eukaryota > Metazoa > Chordata > Mammalia > Rodentia > Muridae > Uromys > Uromys caudimaculatus. The sequence continues at coordinate 8,497,503 of CM052718.1, read as the reverse complement.
CTGGTCCCTGCTTCCACAGTTCCTCATCACCTTCCTCCTCCCCATCTCCAAGAGATTCCCCCCACACCAGGCCAACACAATCCCTGGGTTCTCAAGTCTCTCAAAGGTTAGGCGCATCTTCTCTCACTGAGGCCAGACCAGGCAGTCCTCTGCTGTGTAAGCTGCCTGGTTGGTGGCTCAGTGTCTGAGGGATCCCTGGGTTCCGGGTTAGTTGAGAATGTTGGTCTTCTTATGGGGTCACCGTCCTCCTCATCTTTGTCCAGCCTTTCCCTAATTCAACTACAGGGGTCCCCGACTTCAGTACAATGGTTGAGTGTAAGAATCTGCTCCTGTCTCAGTCAGCTGTTTGTTGGGCCTCTCAGAGGACAGCCACACTAGGCTTCTGTCTGTAAGCTTGACGGAATAATTACAAATGGTCTTTAGAGACTAAATGCTTTATCCAATGAGTTCCTAAAAATTCAGAAATAAACAACCTTTTCCCTAATCTTATGAAGCAATGACTTAAAAAATAATAAGGGCTAACATCTCAGTCCTTACTCCTTTGCTATTATCATAGAGCTGAGATTAGAACCAGATGCCATATGACTTCATGAACACGAGAGTTAATCCTAAAATGAATTGCAATAGTATTAACTGCCAAAACTCATACCTTACCATAATTTTACTGATGTAAAATAGGAAAGTCAGAAAATGCTAACTGATTAATCTTTTAAAGTAAAAATGTATTTTCACAGTTAGTGAAAATGCAAATAAAAATAACCCTTGGCTTCTAGAATAGACATTATTCATCCACGCATTGCATTTCCTTTATTTTATAAGTTATGTTTTTAAAATGATAAAGTAGTAGGCTTCCCTTTGACTTCATCATATAGTCCTAGTATGGTTAACCCTCTCATTGTACCTGATTTTCTTTTCTGCCTCCACTGGCCAGCCCCAGTATTCCATCTCTCTATTTCCATAGCACATATATTTCTTCCACTCTCTTTTTCTTTTGGTTTTCAAGGCAAGGTTCCTCTGTGTAGCCCTGGCTGTCCTGGAACTCACTCTGTAGACCAGGCTGGCCTTGAACTCACAGAGATCTGCCTGCCTCTGCCTCCCGAGTGCTGGGATTGAAGGGAGGTGCTACCACCGGGACTCACACCACCCGGGCTCACACCACCCAGGCTCACACCACCGGGACTCACACCACTGGGACTCACACCACCCGGGCTCACACCACCCGGGCTCACACCACCGGGACTCACACCACCGGGACTCACACCACCCGGACTCACACCACCGGGACTCACACCACCGGGACTCACACCACCGGGACTCACACCACCTGGACTCACACCACCCGGGCTCACACCACCCGGACTCACAC
>CM052718.1:8461221-8496037 GCA_028551405.1 Uromys caudimaculatus | reverse complement strand
CCTCTGTCACCTCACTCAGTGAAATATTTTCCAGCTACATCCATTTACCTAAAATTCAATTTTTGCCTACAGCTGAATCAAACTACAGTGTATATGCACCACATCTTCGTTATGTACCCATCAAATTCATTATTGTGGACATCTTGGCTGATACTTGGGCATTTCTTTCCCTGGATTTGGGAACTTTCTGCCATTATTTTATTGAAAGTGTTTTCAGTGCTTGAAATTCATCTACCCTTTCAATTCCTGTGGTTCACAGACTTGCTCTTTTCATCACGGCCCGTAGATCTTCTCTGCTCCATTTGTACTTTCTTGTTAATTTATCTTGATTGACATTGCTAACTCCCGGTTCCTTGGCCATACGCTCATGCCTGGCTGTTTCGTCCTCCCCTGATCTGTTCTGTTGATGGGGCTTCTCACTGGAATTCCCTTATCTGAGCAACACACCCAGGGATTTGTGCTTGCTAGGCAGGTGCTCTACCACTGAGCTAAATCCCCAGTCCTCTCCAAAGCATCTTATTTAATGAATTGAACATTTTATTTCAGTTTCCCCTCAGCGTTTTTTATTTCTTTATTGAACTCCACTTCCATAGCCTGTGTCCACTTGTCTATTTAATTCTCTTCTTTGTTTATGTTGGTATTTACATCTTTTGATTTCTTTGGGATTTTATCCAATTCATCTCACTGGAAGCAATTACTGTGGGCCTAGTCACTTTTGGAGGAGACACGTCGCCTTCCCTTTCCATTCCTCTTGCATTTCTTCATTTGGGTCTAAAACATGTAGGGTGTTGCCTGGAGTTTGCTTGTGTTTTAGTCTCCGTCCTCACTTGCAGTGGAAGCGTTTACATGACGCAGTATGTTGTAGTAGCTCTGAGCAGTTTTTCTCCAGTAGACTGCTCTCAGGCACACCAGGCTCAGTTCTGAAAGCAGAATGCTACCTGTAAAATAGTCACAATCAAAAAGTAGATCCTCCATGAACACAGTAGTCAAGGAAAGCTCTCCCCTCAACGCCAGTCATTCTGTAAGTAAAGGATCACCCACCAGAATGCTGTATGCACTAGGATACTAGTTACTGTGGGTGTTAGTGGGAAGGACAGCAATGTAAGCTTAGGGAGTAGTGTTGGAATGACTGGAAAAATAAAGGAGGGAAAGGTAAATAGAAGGAAGCAGTAGGGATGGGGCACAGGTGAAATGGATGTGGAGGAAGGTAGAGAGTAAAGAGACAGGATAAGAAATGCAACACGTTCATCCACGAGTTCCAGATCTCAGGTGCGGAGATCCCGAGACCCCACAGGCCTGGCTCACCTGAGTTCTTTGGGAAAACGGTTTAAAAACAAAGTGAAAACTGAGAAAGGGGAAAAAAAGGAGAAAGGGAAGGAGAAGAACAAGAGAGGAGGAGGGGCCGAGAACACAACTGGCCTGATGAGCTAACTCAAGGAGGAAGTGCAAGGGAGAGAGTTGGGTGTAGGAACAGAGTCAGGATGTTGTTTCATTCATGCTGCTGGCTGGGTTTGCTCCAGCTCTCTTGGCATTCCTTCCCAGTCACCCAGAGGCCTGTTCACACCAGAATGCCCTTTTTGAAGGATCGGGCCACCGATGCTGGTCCTATCATGGTGAATCAGGAGAAAGGTGCTGGCCACTCCAATGGCTAGTTCTTCAGGAGTCCAGCTGAGATGTTGGCCAGTCCTTTGCATAGTCAGGTCACAGATGGTGGTCTCATCTTCATGGTTGGGTCATGACTTCTGTACTCACCTGCAGGAGATGCTACCTGATGCTGGGGTTACCACTTGCAGCTTGTGTGTTTGAGCTTCTGCAGGCTCTTTTGTCCAACCAGGTTCTCACCTCACTGAATCCTATGCAAGCACAATTCCCAGCTGTCATAATTTCCCACAGCCTAGGGCTACTCTGCTGCCTAGGTTTCAGCATGCAGCATGACACCCATGATTCTTGCTCAGAATTTCTAATAGTTCAGTTCCTGGAGAGCCTGGGGTCACCAAGTACCATGTAAGCAAGGTCCCTTACTAAAGGCATCTCACTGTTGCTCCAGTGCTCTGCCTAGAGAGAAGGGTTTCCCAGCATCCTCCTCTTCCTCCTGCTGCTGTTGGCAATCTTTGGCTCTTTTCCTCTTTCCCCCCTCTCTTTAAAACATCTGTGACTGAGAAGCATGGGCTTGAGTCGCTCTGCTCACATGCCATGGGGAGCTCCCTAGAGCTTGCCAGTCTGTCTGCTAGAGATCTCGGGTGTGTTGTTTATTTGTCAATTTTGTTCTTGTTTTATTTTCTATTAAACTAGAGATTTCCTGCCTTCCCTGGAGGCTTTAGCAGATGAACCCCTTGTGCTGTCTTCCATCTTTGATCTCAACTTCTCTGATCTTGCTGGCTTACAGATCTTAAAGAAAATGTCTGAAAGTGTTTCTCTCTGACACAACACCATGTACAGCGAATATGTGCAGTGAAACATAAAAAATAAAAAGGCTATTTCCACACAATTGAATGTATTCTAGAGAAAAATCCAGGTGTAGTTACTAATCAGCAGTAATTATGCAAGAGTTAAAGATTCTGCCACCGGATACTATACTGGCACAAACCTATGGTATTTAAAATATCTCTTCTTTCCTAGTTTTTCTTTAACTTTGGAGTCCAGATTAAACAGAAAAGATGATTGCTATCTATCCCATAAGAATAGTTTTTATTAAATCATAAAGATCCCTATGGAGTCTCACTCAGCTTGTCCTGCCTTCATAGGGTGAGGCTGACTGACTTGCGTTTTGGGACTGGATACTTTTAATTTCACTCAAACTGAGGACATCTCTTTTTGGTTTTGATTGCTACATGATGCTGCATCCCAATTTTCCATTTTACGTTAACTACGGCATAAAAATCACCCACATCGAAGCGTCTTTACTCTTAGTTTGAAAAGCAAACATCCGATTTCTTTTTTTTTAACCACTTTAAAAGACTTTAAGAGTCTGTGATGTTGCCTTAAAAATTTTTGTGTAATCATTGTGGGAGCACATTTGCATCTCAGTTAGAGGACAGCTCTGGATAGAAGGAGGACTGGAGATCAAAGATGGAGGCTGACAGCCCTGAGCTCAGAGGTGCTGCAGTAGGAATGGTTGCCGTGTGGATGTTGTGGCAGAATCCTGGCCTCTGACCTGATCTTTACTTTCCATGAATTATGTGTCAGAGAGGACAGACCTCTATTTCTTTGTAGCCTGTTGATGACCAGGGGCCTGCTGGATGGTCGGGGTTGCTTGAAATTGTGAGGATCATGTTGCCCACAGGCCGCATGCATCCTGGGGCAGCATCCTAGTGCAGAGTCGTGACTCATATTTGGTAACTTGACTGTGCAGTTCTCAAGCGTGGACTTTGCAGAGGACAACATTAGGTTGCACTATGAATAGATTGGACATGCCTGAAACCTATCTTGTAGTTGGATTACTGCTGGACACTAAACAAAAACCTATTTAAAAAACATCATTGTTTCTCAAAATGGCTACTAGTAAAATAAAAGTGTATGAATTCAATGACAGTGATGGTGTTAAATTTTAGGAATTACAGCCTATAATTTCTAATTCTATTGCCAATTTCAGCACCTCAGACATTTCAGAAAACCTTTCTTTTAAATGTAAAAGTGCTATTTCCTATGATTGCAAATAGAACCTGTCTATAAAATAGATTGATTTGATCAAAATTATAGAGTATGATATTATACATGAACAATTAAGTGGACAGCCTGCTGGGAAGCACTGTGCACTTTCCATTCCTACAATGGATAGCTATAGCTGTGTCTTTAATGAAGGAGAATAATATCAGTGCGTTAGCAGCATTATTTGCTTTTGGGGCAACCATTTCTTGTGGAACCGCAGAGAGCAACCGAAGTTATTTAAGCTGAATGATTGTTGCAAAGGTTTAATGGAAGCACATGGTCAACGTATAAAGGTAAAATACAATGTTTGGACTTTAAATAAAATGTAAGGCTTAATACTGTACTACCATCGTTTATTGAGAATAATTTGCGTTCCTTTAGGACATCCATATTTTACTATACATTTCTCTTAATGTTTAGGTCAGAAATCAGCATCACATACCACAGGTGGAGGGTACTATCATTTTTATAGATTTTAGCCTGTTTTGTCGTTTTTCCTTCTTTTTATAATCTCATTTGAATTTTACATGGTGAAATTATTTTAAGTCTATGTGGAATTATGTTCCAATTCTCCATGTCTGACTTTTTGTCAAATGAAGTGAATAACTGTATTTTATGAATAGGCACCAGGGTCTTGTGCATAAGAAGATCCTTTCCAATTGGTTCTTAGCTCTCTTATTTTAGTTATTTTTGTTGTGTGTTATTTTTCAACTAGCTAACTTTTAAGGAAAAATTATTTTGTTAGAAACTATAAATTCACACAAATGTGTCATAAATATTTCATATACTCATTTTAGCCTGATTAAAAGCGGGTTTCAATTAATGCTCGACGGTGGGTGGTTATCTAATTTAATTCTATTTTTCATATTCTTTATTCTAGTAATGTGAAATAAGTCTTGTGTTTAGTCAAGTTTTTAGTATTAAAATGTTAAATATTAACTACATCTTTAAAGGAAATTTTTCACTGTGTTACTTTAGGCTCATTTAATGTGTAAGAGAGGTCTGCAGTGACAGAGGAGACAGGAGGAGGAATAAATCTTTAATAGGCAAGGGTGTTCGTTTCCAAAGGCTGGCAGTCTCCAAAGTTGACAGATGTTGATGTTATCTCTCACTGATCAAACAAATCATCCGGTCTCCAAAATTAAACTAGACCAGAATCATCATGAAATCCAATCCCTTATGATACATCTACCAAATGACCCTTCAGTCCTGTCAGCACTGACAGGAGGTTGCCATCCCTTGAGCAAGCCTAATCTAGAAATGCCTTTGGTGTGTTACTCCATACATAAAATACTAACCGAGGGAGATGACCCAGGCAGTACCACTGACCTAAATTTTAAGGCTTACAGGAAAGATAGGAGTTGGTGGCCCATGGAAAAGAAAGAATATCCAGGCAGAGTGACCAGCACACAGAAAACCAAAACCTTGGTTCGAGAGGAAGCAGAGTAGAAGTTAGGGCGTGGTGAGCATGAAGCTTGCTGGTCAACCACATGATGCCTAGTGGATCATGAGGGAGAGCTTAGCTTTTACACTGCGGGGAAGAAACAATCACTGGAAGATTTTCAATGAAAGGTGATGTGGCTACATTTATATTTCAGTTAGGTCTGCTGTCCAAGTGGAAGGGGTACTTGAGATAGGAAAGACTTACATAAGAAAGGCCAGCTAGAAGGTTATTGGAATAGTTTCACCAAGAATCAATGAAAAGCTAAATATGGGGAAGAGTGAGGTAATAGGACTATTGAGCAAGGAAAAAAAATTCTACTGTGGATAATTCTGAAAATGACAAAAGAGTAGATCTAAGGACGACAAGAGCCAGGCTGGAGACACGGACAGCTTGTTTGTTACAACAAGGATTAGGAGTCTGGAGTTTGCTTTCCTGTGCTGAGCTTGATTTTCCCAGTGGTTCATCCAGGAGGAGTAAGGGCAGAAGCAGAGTAGAAAGGTCTCTGCTGGGACACAGATGCTGGACTCCTGAGACTGTGTACATTCATGGGCTGTTATGAAGACAAGCCTGGTGACAGACCATGAGAGGAGACCCTCTATGGGACAAACATAGGAAAGGACAAAATGTGCTTGCCGTCAGGGAAGCCAAGGGAGCCCAACATCAAAAGGGCATCACCCTTCCTAACCAAGATGTGTAGCAAATGAAAGCACAGGGTGTTTCTTCCCGGAGTTGGCGTTGGTGGATGCTGTGAGCAGTTGCCAGGACAATTTCAGTACTGTGTTTGCGTGGCAACTTAGATTTCAGGGAGTGGGTGCGGTGGGCTTTATTTCCCTTATTTTTCCAAAAGAGACGAGGAGAATGAATGTAGTTTAAGGGCTTGAAAACAAGCAAGCATTGTTTTCAGGATCAAAGAGATTTTTGAGGCAGAGGAAGAAAGATGAGGAAAATGGGAGAGATTGAGCGTACACAGAGAGAAAAGATAGCTGTGGGAAGTTCCTAAGAGACGAACTTTCTAAAAGGCATCAGGCGGGTCCTTCCTGAGAATAGTTTTGCATCCTCTGAGAAACAAGAGCAGGAAAAGGAATGGCCTTGAGGGCAGAGAGTGGATGGCTATGAGCGGGCACGAAGTTGAGAGTAATCAGGTTTAAAGGGTGTACTGACTGGTTTTGTGTGTCAACTTGACACAAGCTGGAGTTATCACAGAGAAGGAGCTTCAGGTGAGAAAATGCCTCCATGAGATCCAGCTGTAAGGCATTTTCTCAATTAGTAATCAAGGGGGGAGGGCCCCTTGTGAGTGGTCATTTGTGAGCTGGTAGTCTTGGGCTCTATAAGAAAGCCAGTTGAGCAAGCCAGGAGAAGCAAGCAAGCCAGTAAGTTACATCCCTCCATGGCCTCTGCATCAGCTCCTGATCCCTGACCTGCTTGAGTTCCTGTCCTGACTTCCTTTAGTGATGAACAGCAGCATGGAAGTGTAAGCTGAATAAACCCTTTCCTCCCCAACTTGCTTCTTGGTCATGATGTTTGTGCAGGAATAGAAACCCTGACTAAGACAACGGCCATCATATCTCATTGGGTCTGGGATAAAGATATCTCGAGAGTAAAGAGGTTCCCTAAGAGCTGTGAGGTGAAAATCCAGATGTTGAGGAGGATAGGTGGAGGAGTTGGCAAGGACCAGGGCAGCTACCATTACTATACATCACTGCCAGCCTAAAATGCTCCCCACAGCACTTTGACAGGATCAGCGAGAGCAGACTGTAGTTGTGAACCACAGTTGGGGTTTTGCGGAGGAGATGTAAAACACATGTAGGGTGTACAGGGGATAAGGATAGTGGGGGAGAGTCCAATAAGAGGATCAGAGTTTCAAGTTAAGTAGGACTCAACAGAGATGAGCAAGTAGCTGGTGTTTGAGAAGATATGAGGTGGAAAAGGTGTGAGCAGCCGATGCTCCGTAGGGCTCGGGGAGCAGCACAGGAGGAAGCAGACCTGGAAATACAGAGCCCCGTGCAGGAAGGTTTCTTTGTGTTCTGTCTCTGCTCAGGCCAACATCTATTTCAAGACAGTAGTGCCAAGCATGGTAGCGTGTTAGTGCATTTTCCGTTGCTGTTGAAAGAATTACCTAAGCCAGGTGATTTATAAAGGATGGAAAACATCTTGCTCTGTGACTCTAGAAGCTGAGAAATCCCGGAGCATTCCAAGGCATTTTGGTTCCTGTTGAGGAGCTCTTGCTGCTTTGAAATGCAGTGAGCAACCGGACAGGTACAAAACAGACAAACCGTGCAGCGTCTTTGCATAACGACCCATCTCATGGTTACTAATCTGGTCTCGAGGGAGCCAGCCTGGTCCCCAGCTATTAAACTTCCATAACAACTTAATCATCTCTCAGAGGCCACATCTCAAAACTGCTAAAGTAGGCATTGAATTTCAACATGAATTTCCTGGGGTATCGAACCCTGTTCAGGTCATGGCACCATGCCCAGGAACACAACGATAGAAAGGTCAGAGCTGTTTCCCACCTCACTGCAGTATGTCAATGTTAAAGTGCGTACAGAGCAGGCAGTGTGGTGTCAGGTTTGGTTCTTAAGTCTTCTGCAGTTGTGTCGTCTCAGTGAGAACAGTGTAGGCTGTCATTTTTCTTCTACAGTTTGGCCGTCTGTATTGCATTCAGCAGGAATGCTGTAGTATGTATTCCTTCAACTAGAATATAAACAGGTGAAGGAAATGAAGTTATCACTTGGCTGTTTAGACTGCATGTCAGCTGCCTTCTCTGTGGTCAGATAACACAGGTCTGGCAGTAATAGAAATACGTATGGCTGTGAAGAAGTTCATTTCTCCCTTAGATAAAGAAAGCCCCAGACAAGGCAAGGAATTTTATTCAAAGCGCTGCCTCAAGAACATGGGGAAATAGTCAGGCAGTGTTGGCAATTTTCAGATGGTTTTCTTCTGTTGCTAAAGTTTTTCGGGCTTGTAAACATCCCAGGACTAACTCTTCCATTTGCATTTGCCACTCTGTCGCTCCTGTCCTGCTACCTAACCAGTGATGTCGCCGAGGTTCTGGACTCAATAATATCATATGGGGAAGTCATTTGTGGAGCCAGTCAGTCGGTGACAGCCCATGTGAATGTGTTTCTGGAATTTGATGGTTCCTGCTTGAGTTAATCTTGAAGTCTCGTTGGGGGAAGTTTCATGTGTCTAGTGTATACTAACCCTGCTAACTGGTGGCCATTTTACTCTGGTGCATCTACTTCCTGGAATGACTGCCAGACAGTGAGTTTGGCAGGGGCTGTGTAATGGGTCTGTCACATTTTCCTTTTTACTGACTCTGTACTATTTCAGGCAGTGCATGGTTAATTCACCATGTTTTACTTGCAGAGCACTCCTAAATCACCATTGTTATGATTTGATTCTAAAAACCGGTCAGTTAGTGAGTTTTTGATGTAAAAAGACACTGAAAAAGAAATTTACATTTAGAGTCTTAACGGGATTCTGATTACAAGTTCTCATGGTTTATTATCAACGACTGCACTAGCTGCACAGGTTTTTGTTTGCAGCTGAAGAGACATGCAGCTCCGAGAACCTCAAAGGCAGTCCACTGATACAATAAGGCTGTGTCTTCACTGACTGCTGGGTGCCATTTGCCCCTCAACATTCTCTTGCTTGCTCACTGCTGCGTCTCTGACAACTAGGACTTTATCTGGCATGTAAAACATATTAGATATATTTTTTTATTGAATGAATACATATTTTTATCATTTGCTTTAAGATACTTATGTTATGTATTTTTAGCCCCAAACACTCTCTGCTTAATATCTATTTGCTGTGATCTTCCTGCTAGTGTTTCAACATTCCCAGCTCTCCATAACTACTTAGTCAGATGATCTTGAAGTTCTAAACTCTTGTCATTGGTGGTGCCAGAATAATTTATTTTGGTAGAGCTTTGTGCAGTGATTTATTAGCTATCCAGTCACATCACATTTTTCTTTTTGAAAACTTTGTGTGCACACGTGTGTATTCCCATGTGCTCCTGGAGGTGCATTGCCTGTGGGCCTCATCTGATAACATCGAATGTCATATGCCAGGAGCTGTCACTTTGCTTCTTTGAGATAGGTCTCTCACTGGGACCTAGGCCTTGCTGATTAGCTGAGCTGGCTGGTCAGTAAGCCACAGGGGTAAGCCCATCTCCATCTGACCAGCTGCACCATCACCCAGCTTTTTAGGATATGAGTCTGGAGACGGAACTCATGACCTGCATGCACTTGCAATCGAGAACTTTACCAGCTGAGCTGAGCTATAGCTTCAGTTCCCTCTGACTTTAATATTTGCCCTCTGCTTATCCTATGTAAGCCAAGAAGCCTAATGGTGTAATCTAATCTGCCATCCTCCCCCTCCCAGCTACGTTTGGGGTAGGAGGATGTTTCTTAGTTTCCAAGTGATATCTAATATGTTATTTTAACCAAAATAAATACAAGGGGAAAGTATGGATATGTGTGGAAGCCAGAAAGAGGCATCAGACTCCCCAGATGATGTTGGTGGTTGTGAACACCCGGACATGGGTACTGGAAACCAAACTTGGGTTCTCCGGAAGAGCAGTAAGGGCTTCTAAATGCTGAGCCATCTCTCTAGCCAAAGTAGCTCTTAACAGACCTTTTTTCTCTATAAGCTGTTTGCCTGTCCCTTGTCAGGTCATTTCAGGAGGAAACATTTTTCTATTTTGTGTAGTTAAAATTGGTGGGGGCATTTTGTTCTATTGACACATTTTGTTTAAAAAAAAAAAAACCCTCAGGTTTACTTTATTTAAAAGATATTTTAGAGACAGGCAGATTTCTGAGTTCGAGGCCAGCCTGGTCTACAGAGTGAGTTCCAGGATAGCCAGGGCTACACAGAGAAACCCTGTCTCGAAAAACCAAAAAAAAAAAAAAAAAAAAAAGAAAAGATATTTTAACCTTGTGCATGTGTGCATGCATAAAAGAGAGACAGAGATAGAGATGACAGACAGACAGACAGACACAGAGGAAGGGGGGCCTTATGTGAGCACATGGGCTGAGCTAGTGTCTTCAGAAGGTGCACTCTGTGATCCTGTGAGTCACCTCCAGCCCTTTCCCTATGACTGTGGTTCTTCTGTCTGTACCATCTCCCTGCGCGTTGACTACATAAGCTTTCTGAGGAATGGAAAAAACTGCACCAGACAAAGTTTATCTTTAGAGAGGCCTGGGTAGCCCACTGCCACCATTTTATTACTCTCGAGTTTTATTTATAGGTAAAACAAAGTCTCAGAATACATGTATTCATAAATTTAAAGATTTTCAGGGATACTTCCAATATTAATAATTTTTTATTTCAGTGCTTATCCTACTATATATTCCTTTCCACAAAATGTAACACTTTAACCTTATTTCTCCTTATATAATTTGTCTTTGTAAGTTGGGATTCCGTGGATGGGAATGGAAATTATATTTTCCAACAAGTCACATTAGCACTCTGCAACACACGGGGGATCCCCTCTCACACATGTGGCTGTGCAGACTTTTAAGAGTTAAGAGTGAAGCTGAGTCCTCTGTGTCTGGTGACGGTATCTTTGTTTTTCCTTGTCTTCCTTAAGAAATTGCATATTATTAGAAGTGGAGGGCTGGAGAAATGGCTCAGTGGTTAAGAGCTCCGACTGCTCTTCCGAAGGTCATGAGTTCAAATCCCAGCAACCACATGGTGGCTCACAACCATCCGTAATGAGATCTGATGCCCTCTTCTGGGGTGTCTGAAGACAGCTACAGTGTACTTACATATAATAAATAAATGAATAAATAAATAAAATTTAAAAAAAAAGAAGTGGAGCTCACCATGGTTTTAGGATGGGTGTCTGAAAGCAAAAGGAAACAGAGCAAAAGAGATTCCTTGGCTTTTCACCGTCAGCCTTAAGTAGTTTTAGTGTGAACCAAAAGCGCATCTATGAAATAAAATACAACGAGGGTAGTGTTCTAATGTGTCCTTGTGCAGTGTGATGGATAACTCCTGGGCACTGGATAACCCCAGGGCAACTGTTCTCACATTAATACACTGTCTAGAGGGGTACAGGTTATCTTGGACTTTATTCATGACTCTTTCTTCATAAAAAGCAGAAAGGCATTATATAATGGTCTATCACAAAGGTACTCCTGTGGCAAAAGTAAAGCAAAGATATATGAATTTCAATTTGCCAATGTATGTTGACTCGTAATATTTATATTTCAGGTCAGTTGCTCCGGTTAAAAATGTTTCGTGAAGACCATGGGTCGTGGATGACAATGTTCTTCAGCACAATTCTGTTTCTCTTCATCTTCTCTCACATATACAACACAGTCCTTCTGATGGACGGAAACATGGGGTGAGTTATGGCGTGCTCCCCAACCCCTGTGCACTGAGGGGTGTGTGTGAAATTCTCAGATCTTTCCCAGTGTTTTCAGTTGTTATAAACATGTTACTTAGCAGGTCCTGTGCTCTAAATAGGCATGATGTCTGTTTGTCTTTCTTATGATATTTAGAGCCTTTTTTTCCCTGGAAGATAGAGGCATTTTACCATGCCTAGGTTTGTTCCTTATTTTTTAAAACCTCTCTCTCTCTCTCTCTCTCTCTCTCTCTCTCTCTTTGGTGCAGCTTGAAAGCAGATAACAATTTTATTATAGTGAGAGAGTTCAGTGCTCCACCATGCCTGGTTTAATAAAAGTCTTGGGTACTTTAATATTGGTAGCCTTTATTTGTTTGTTTGTTTGTTTGTTTGCTTCTTTTTTTGAGACATGGTCTAGGTGTGTAGTCCAGACTGGTTTTGAACTCATAATCCATGTCTGGTGTGGTAGCCTAAAACAAACAGTCAAGCTTTTTTTTGACAGTTTCGACAGAGAGAAGCTAGGTCCTGATAAAGGCAGAGTGGATTAAATGCAGATGGTGCACCACGCTTAGCACGTCCCAGCAGAAGGGAGATTTGCTGATAACTGCTTTGTAGATTTTCTTTCATTGCATCCCAAAGCACAGAGATCAGACTTACAGCACAGTGTTCTCTAGCTTTGCTTTGCTTTGCTGAGTTTTAAAAGCAGGGCACCAGAGGACTGGCCCAACTGCTTTGCTTTTGGTTAAGTTTGAAAGGCAGTACGTTAAAGACTAGTTTAGCTCAAGATCTTAAGAACTTGATGAAGTGCTAACAAGAAGCCACTTATGTATTGATTCGGAGATAATTACTAGGGAAGCTGTTTTTCTGTTCTCCTCACTAGATTATAACCTCTGCCTCTAAGTTATAGGGTTGCTAAGCTTCCACCCATTTCTACAGTGGGAGGCGGTTTGGATGCTATGTATAGACTTTGGCTGCCACTCTTGAATGCTGAGAGAGAAGCACATTTTAATGTCTTATTTTCTCCCACTGTAAAGGGGCTGGTTGGTAACAGAAAAGTACATATTTTACACTGTACTTTATAGTAGCAAAATACATGAATGATTCTAGATCAAATGTTTGGGCCTAAGAATACCACTAGAAATGTGTTGTGATTATTTCTTGTACCCAAATAATGCCACCAACGGTGGGTTTATTTTGGATGATGGAGGTATAGGAGCCACTTGTGTTTCTCAAAATATTCCCCAGATTTGGATCCCGTGATAACAGTAGGTAATGAGAGCTTGGACTCACTAAGGCAGCCAGAGGCCTCTCTGCAAGAGGCTTTTGTACTTTCAAGGTACTGGAAGGAGCCTGATATGATAACGCAGGCCTGTAATCCCAAGCACCTGGGAGTCTGAGGCTGGAAACTGTATTTTTATATGGTGCTGATAAGGTCTGTGTAAAGGATATAAATGAAGATAGAGAGATAGATTTAAAATTAGTGAATTGAATGCAATAACGTGTAATCCCATGCACAGAGGAAAACACTCTACAGTCAAATCAAAAGAACCCTAAAGAGAGTGCATAGCAGCTGAGAGCTTTGATCAGGTATGAGTTGTCTCTGTTCAAACCTCATACTGAGCCTGTGCAACAGGGACTCTTAGCATCCATTTTATGGATCAAGAAATTAAGGATTGCCCAAAGTTGAAGTCTAATTAACTCCTCATTCAAAATAATAATAGAGGGGTTGACTTATTACTAAGTAAATTCTAAGGACCCATCCCTGAAAGGTTAGCACAGATCCCTGCTAGCCTTTTCTGTAGGTTAATTCTCCAAGCTGACTTTGGTTATCTAAGGAAATAGGAGGTATGTGTCGTAGCTAAGTGAATGGTTTACAATTGATACATAGTGTCTTACCTAAACTGCGAATGGTTTACAATTGATACATAATGTCTTACCTAAACTGCGAATGGTTTACAATTGATACATAGTGTCTTACCTAAACTGCGAATGGTTTACAATTGATACATAGTGTCTTACCTAAGCTACGGTTCCCCTTTATTCTTAGATTGAAAGCACTATTGAGAGACTATGGAATATTTGAACTCTTGTGTGATCCTGAACTCTTCCGTGATCTGTCTCACATTTGCTGGAAAGAGCCTTCTACTAAAAGGATGTCTTTAAAAATGTCATTTGAAAAAAATACACAGCAACAGAGAAATTGCTTAGATGGACTGTTGAAAAACATCAAATGGCCGTCTGTGAAAGATGCACTGCCGGCTTTTATCATGTGACCAAGCGAGGGCTTCAAAGCTGGTTGTGAATCTGGTGTACAAGTCAGTTCCTAGAGAAAAGGACATTGATGTTCTTCTGGGTATCTGGAGCATTGCTTAATCCTGTGTAGGGCAGGAAATGATGTAACGAGGGTGAGGAGAGAGGAGCAGAGGCACATGGACATCACAGGTACCTGGTGTATGCGGAGGATTGCTGCTCATACAAAATGCAGGCTTCTTCACAGTGACTCAGCTTTGCACTGAGGGTTCCAATCTGCCCTGACTTAGTGATGCTTTGGGTGATGTTGACCCAGAACAGCTGTTCTCAACCTGTGGGTTGCCACCCCTGGAGTTGTCCAATGACCTTTTCACAGAGTCACCTAAGGCCATTTGAAAACATATAGATTTATATTACATTTCATAAAAGCAAAATTATAGTTATGAAGTAGCAATGAAAAGAATTTTATGGTTGGGGTCACCACATATTAGGAACTGTAAGGTTTGCAGCATTAAGAAGGTTGAGGACCACTGGCCAAGACCCAGTCCCAAAGGGTTTCCCGAACCCAGGAAACCCAGGAAGCACTAGAACTGGGTTCATACATTTGGGGCTTTCTTTCCAGATAGGATGCTTCAGGACTACAATATATGCTGAGCATCTGTATGGTTTCAGAGATTAAAAACAAAACCCAAACAAACCAAATAAACACAACCAACTAACCAAGCAGTCAAAAACCAAACCGAACCAATCCAAACCAAACCAAACCAAACCAAACCAAACCAAACCAAACCAAACCAAAAGAGGTAGGGAAGGATATTTCTAACTTGGTGAGCTTTAAAACTTTTCCAATTCAGAAATGAGTATAAATTTAGTATGAGCTGAAACCCATGATGCCTGGATACTGAGAACAAACCTTGGCCAGAACTGACTTGATCAGAGGTATTTTATGAAGCTCCTGTTTCCACCCAGTTCCATCCTGAAGCAGACACCAACTCCTAAGGTTTTAGGTATCTTTGGGAAATGAGCGGAGGTGAAGACAAAGGGCAAAGGAGCTTCATGGACCCAAAGGGCAGAGTTTCAGGCTCTCGCACTTCCCAGCACCAGGGGAAACATTGTTATTCTCTTCCTACTCAACACCTCTCAGCACTGAAATGTTGCCTAGGGTGGCATCAAGATGACTTAAAGATGAGCAGAGGCCTCCTTCCATGCATGCTGGAGTCTGTAGGTGACAGTCCCAGGTTTGCCTTTAGCATTTTGTAAGCAGTTTCTTCTCCCACAATGGGGTGGCAGCAATAATCTCTCCTGCTGTGCAAACCATAGAACTGTTGGAAAGCACAATGCAGCTGCATGCATTTTTACGAACAAGTAGTCAAGCTTATCTTGAGATAGGACAGAGAGAAACGGTAGAACCCGGACACCAGGGCAGGAAGCCGGTGGGCAGGGCCCCAGGCAGGGGTTTAAAGACTCAGTTCTCAGACTTTGGCAGAGACTGGAATTGAGAATTTGGGCTACGTGTTGACTAGTTTTATGTCAACTTAACATGAGCTAGAGTCATCTAAGAAGAGGGAATCTTCACTGAGAAAAGGCCTCCATAAGATCAGGCTGAAGGCAAAACTGGAGGGGATTTTCTTAACTAGTGATTGATAGGGGAGGGCCCAGCCTATTGTGGGTAGGGACATCCTGGGCTGGTGGCCTCACATTCTATATAAAAGCAGGCTGAGCAAACCATGGGGAGCAAGCCAGTAAGCAGCACCCCTCCATGGTCTCTGCATCAGCTCCTGCCTCCAGGTTCCTGCCCCATGTGAGTTTCTGTCCTGACTGTCTTCAATGATGAAGTGTGATATGATAGAGTAAGGGAAATAAACTTTCTCAGGCTGCTTTTATGGATGGTATTTCATCACAGCCATAGAAACCCTAACTAAGACAGGTTGGGAATGAGACATTAGAAGTCCTGTTGGTAAAAGATTCTGCATGGGGCAGCAGAAAGAGTGAAATGGTGTGCTTTGTGGGACAAAGTTCTTCCAGAGAACTCATAGCCAGGGGCTGGGGTTTCAGTGAAGCTTCTTTAAGAGTTTGAACCCATGTTACAGCCCTGGATTTTTTCTTTGACCAATTTCAGAGTCTTACATCTCTGGAGTTCCCCTCCCAGTGTCTCGTGGAATTCCCAGTTTGTTGTGCAGAGCAGCTTAAGGCCATCCTGCCTCAGCTCCTGTGCACTTTGACTTCCCTGAACTTTTCCTTTGAACCAAAATTGTGTTAATGCATCTTTCAATTAAAATAACCAATGCCGGGGGCCAGAGAGATGGCTCAGCGGCTAAAAACACTGACTGCTCTTCCAGAGGCCCTAAGTTCAATTCCCAGCAACCACATGGTGGCTCACAACCATCTGTAATGGGATCTGATGCCCTCTTCTGGTGTGTCTGAAGATAGCTATAGTGTACCCATTTAAATAAAATAAACAAATCTTAAAAAAACAAAACAAAACCAGTGCCTCTAAGGATGCTGCCTGTCCTGCAGGACCGGGGTGGGAGTGGGGGTAGGGATGGGCAGATTGGTGAGGCTGCAGCTACTCCAGTGAGGTTTTGCTTTAGCATAGTAGGTACACAATTTCTGCCATTGGCCTAGATATCTCTTAGGGGAGAAAAGGAGAAACCTCAAAGAAAAAGGAGAGTAGCACTCATCTGCACCAGAAAGAGAGTGAGAGTTTGCAGCCCCGGCACAGTGGTGAGCATTATACTGAAGAATAGTGCATTGTTTACACACAGGACCAAGTCCTACAAAAGGCAGGAATGAAGAGAGACGTGCTCCAAAGTCCAGGTCAACATCCATCTTCCTTCCTTCCTTCCTTCCTTCCTTTCTTTCTTTCTTTCTTTCTTTCTTTCTTTCTTTCTTTCTTTCTTTCTTTCTTTCCACTCCAGATTTTATCCCCCACCTTCCCTCCACCCCGTCTCCATGAGGATGTCCCCACCCCCACCCCCACCCCACCAGACCTCTAAACTCCCTGGGTCCTCTAGTCTCTTGAGGGTTAGGTGCATCATCTCTGATTGAACCCAGACCCACAGTCCTCTGCTGTATATGTGTTGGGGGCCTCATATCAGCTGGTGTATGCTGCCTGGTTGGTGGTTCAGTGTCTGAGAGATCTCGGGGGTCCAGGTTAATTAGGACTGCTGGTCCTCTTACAGGTTCACCCTCCTCCTCAGCTTCTTCCATCTTTTCCCTAATTCAACCACAAGGGTCAGCAGCTTCTGTCCATTGGTTGGGTGCAAATATCTGCATCTGACCCTTTCAGCTGCTTGTTGGGTCTTTCGGAGGGCAGTCATGATGGGTCCCTTTTTGTGAGTGCTCCATAGCCTTAGTAATCACTATCACAGGCCTTGGGGCCTCCCCTTGAGCTGGATCCCACTTTGGGCCTGTCACTGGACTTCTTTTCCTCAGGCTCCTCGCCATTTCCATTCCTGCAGTTCTTTCAGACAGGAACAATTCTGGGTCAGAGTTTTGACTGTGGGATGGCAACCCACTCCCTCACTTGATACCCTGTCTTCCTGTTGGAGGTGGGCTCTATAAGTTCCCTCTCCCTACTGTGGGCATTTCATCTAAGGTGTTTTGTATTTTATGCCTAATATCCATTTACAAGGGAGTACATTCTGTGCATGTCCTTTGGAGTCTGGGTTACCTCAGGATGATGCTCTCAGGTTCCACCTGTTTGCCTGTAAAATTCATGGTATATTTGTTTTTAATGGCTGTATAGTTTTCCATTGTGTAGATGTAGCACATTTTGTTTATCCATTCTTCAGTTGAGGGACATCTAGGTTGTTTCCAATTTCTATCTATTACAAACAAAGCTGCTATGAACATAGTTGAGCAAGTGTCCCTGTGGTACAGTGTGGCATCTTTTGGGTATAAGCCCAGGAGTAGCATAACTGGGTCTTGAGGTAGAACTATTCCCAGTTTTCTGAGAAACCGCCAAATTGATTTCCGAAGTGGTTGTACAAGGTTGCAGTCCCACCAACAATGGAGGGGTGTTTCTCTTGCCCCACATCCTCGCCAGTATGTGCTATCACTTGAGGTTTTTATCTTAGTCATTCTGATATGTGTAAGATGGAATCTCAGAGTTGTTTTGATTTGCGTTTTTACCAAAGAACTACAGCTGATAAACATCTTCAGCAAAGTGGCTGGATAAAAAATTAACTTAAAAAAAAATCAGTAGCCCTCCTTTTTACAAATGATAAACAGGCCGAGAAAAAATTTAGGGAAACAACACCCTTTCTACAATTGCCATGAATAATATAAAATATCTTGGTGTAATTCTAACCAAGCAAATGAAAGATCTATATGACAAGAACTTCAAGTCAATGAAGAAAGAAACTGTAAAATATATCAGAAGATGAAAAGATCTTCCATGCTCATGGATCAGTAGGATTTATATACTGAAAATGGCCATCTTACCAAAAGCAATCTACAGATTCAATGCAATTCCTATCAAAATTCCAACACAATCTTTTTACAAACCTTGAACTAGCAATTCTCATATGGAAAAATAAAAGCCCAGGATAGCCAAAACAATCCTGAATAATAGAAGAACTTCTGGAGGTATCGCTATCCCTGACATCAAGCAATAGTGATAAAAACGGCATGATGTTGATATAGGAACAGACAGCTTGATCAATGGAATAGAAGACCCTGAAATAAAGCCACACATCTATAGACACTTCATTTTTGGCAAAGGTGGCAAAACCATACAGTGGGGGGGGGGGTGGGGGGGGGGGGAGCATCTTCAACAAACGGTGCTGGTCTAACTGGAGGTCTGCATGTAGAAGAATAAAAATGGACTTATCGCCCTGCACAAAGCTCAAGTCCAAATGGATCAAAGACCTCAGAGTAAAACCAGATACACTAAATCTAATAGAACAGAAAGTGGAGAATAGCTTTGAACACATTGGAACCAGAGACAACTTCCTGAACAGAACACAAGGGCTCAGGCACTAAGATCAACAATTGAAAAATGGGAACTCATGAAACTTAAAAGCTCCTGTAAGGCAAAGGACACTGTTGTCAGGACAAAACGGCAGCCTACAGATTGGGAAAGAATCTTCCCCATCCCTTCCAACACTCTTTTAAAAAGTGTCTTTTTGAAGAACAGCTTAGCAACAGAATTTTATACCAAAAACAGCCACTGGAGGGCAGCAAAAGACACGTTTTCAGTGCTGGTTGTTAAAGGGAGTAAGATTTTTTTTTTTCCTCCCAGGAAAAGAGAATGGTTAGAAGAAATCAGGGATGCTATCTATGCCCAAAGGGCATGGTGTGCACATGACAAAGATAGCCCAGTCTTTCTACAGCGACTGTACACTAGCAAAGCGCTTCTAACAGCTGAGCAACAAGCAAACAAAACGGAGAAACCTGCCCTTTCCTGAGTTTCTGAAGTATGATGTTGACATTTTTGTCTGTTTTATTGTCAGAGGATTAATTTCTTAATTAAAATTATTTAAATTAAAATATAATTACATCACTTCCTCTTCCCTTCCCTCCTTCCATTCCCTTGCTCCTCAAACTGATGGTCTCATTTTCCTTAGTAGTGTGTGTGTATGTGTGTGTGTGTGTGTGTGTGTGTAAATATATATGCAACCTGCTGTGTCTGTTTAGTGTTGCTTCTGTGTATGGTTATAGGGGTGACCGCTTGGTATTGGATATCCAGTTGGTATGCTTACCCCTGGGAGAGGCTAATTCCCTCTCCTTCGGCATTCCTTAATTACCTGTAACTCTGTCTAGGGCATGGGACCCCATAGGTTTTCCTCTTGTGTCAGAATGTCTATTTATATTGTCACTGTGCAGGTCTTGTCATTCACATGGTTGAAGTACCTATGGGGGCAGCCCCCCTGTCACTTCTAGTAGTGACAGCATCACGAGAGCTTTTCTGGTCTGTCTTGTACAATTTTTGTGTTCATATCTGTAAGTGTGCCCCCTATGGGTGCACAAAGAAGCTAGAACTGTTAGCTCCCTGGATCTAGAATTACTGTGAACATGCCTGACTATGAATGTTGGAAACTGAATTCAGAGACCCTGTAAAAGCAGTGTGGGACATTCCCTGAATCATCTCCCCAGCCCCCAGGGAACATTTTGATGAAATTTACATAGCAAACTTTACCACAAGTGCTTTTGTGTGATCCAGTACAGGTTCCTACGACAGTATCTATACACACATGTATATGCTCACATGTTTATAGATTTTTTTTCCCGCCTTATGAAAACAAATACTGTGCTTACCACTGAAGAAACCAGGCACCCACTCTCATGCAGTGCTCACTGTGAACAAGACCGCTCTCCTCAGCGGGCTACTGTGTAGGGCAGGCTGCTAAGCTGGTATGTGTAGAGTGGACCACAAAGAAAATCTTCAGATTTTTTGTTTTTGCCTTTCCCAGGAAGCTTAAAAAATATGTATTAATATATAAATAGGGATTAAAGATAGCATAGAGAAGAGCTGAGGGGAAAAAGACAGAGCTGTAAGGATTTTGAAAGTCTTCATGTGTAAGGTATAACCAGAAGTGCTGGCACGGGGGGGGGGGGGGGATAGTCCCGCTCCTGCAGTGCTTTGGTGAGGAATTAAGTGGAGACCTCACCTGCTCAGTGTGGGGTGGGCCCCTGAAGAGACGAGAAAGGACAAGAGCAACTGACTAGGGTGGGTGGGAGGAGAAAGCCCTTGAAGTGGACGCTTCTAAGCTTCAGATTCACGTGGCTGCGTCTAGAGAGGCAACCCAAACAAGCCAGAATGAGCAAGGAGGATAGAGGGAGACAGCGAGGACTGGGATACGGGGAGAGATTGTAGAGATTGTCCGTGGTCTCTTGGTGCTTAGATCCCAAGCACACCTCAGTTTCTCTCCACAGAGGGGCAGGGGCAGGGGCAGGGGTCAGCATCTTTCACCTGAGGCTGAATCACTCCATAATGAGAAAAACTGAGGGAGAACTTTTGCTTTAGGCAGTACGAGCTTTACTAAGTTTCCTATTTTTTAAAAGTCTCAGAACAGTGTGTGTGTGTGTGTGTGTGTGTGTGTGTGTGTGCGCGCGCTCGTGCTCGTTCACATGCGCATGTGCGTGCAGAGGTGGCTCAGCTATTAAGCACAATTATTTCTCTTGCTGAGGACCCTGGCTTTGATTCCCAGCATCTGCATGGTGGCGTAACCACGTGGCACTCCTGTTCCAGGGGATGCAATGCCCTTTTATGGCTCCTGTGGGCACTAGGCCCATGAGTGTACACATATGTGCAGGGGCTAGGAGTCACTACTATCTGTCTTCCACTTTAATTTTTGAGACAAGGTCTCCTCACTGAACCTAAAACTCACCAATTCCTCTAGGCTGGCTGGCCAGGAAGCCCCCGTCTCCATCTCGTGGACGCTGGGGTTACAGGTATGTGTCCCTGTACATGGCATTTTACGAGTGCTGGGAATCTGAACTTGGGTCCTCAGACTTGAGCATTAAGCACTCTATTATTTGAACCGTCCTCAGCCTCCTCCTTACTGTTTTAAAAAACCACTTTTAAGCAACAGATACAATTCACGTAAGCTCATGGAGTACAGAGAAATATTTGATAAGAAATCTAATCACTCCTCATCTGAAGTAGGGCCAGGAGCCAGGTATACATTTTTACTCTCAAGCACAGTGATCTTTATTTGTTGCTATCGAGTGGAAAATTGGCTGGCCAGCTAACATCATCTACTGGAAGCTTCCTTCTGAGGAAGAAATTGTTTGTTTGTTTGTTTGTCTTTAGGAGTGCTAAGTCTATTTGGAGAAATGGTCAGAAAAAAAAAAATAATGGCCTTCACGAATGCTTAGCTTTTTGTATGACGAGTCGTGATAGACTTAAGCACAATAAATAGCATTGATGTGAGTTGGGATGGATTAAGATCTCCTTCCCAATTCCAAAGTACTTAACAGAGCATTGTGGTTAAGATGGGGACAGGGTGGGGCCTTGGCCTGGCTGGGAGGCTTCACTGGGCAGCCGATGCATGGCTGACTGCAGATTCTGCTGGAGTGGTGCTTTAAATAATTTGTTGGCTTCATTCTTAATTAGGCTAAATACTGACTGGCTCGTACAATTAATTCACAATAATAGCAACATTCATTACTGAGGCTGGGAGACTGGGCTGCTACTGAGCTGAAAAATGGATTGAAAGGCTGAGTGTCAATAGAGTTGATATTGCAGGGCACAGAGAAACGGGGGGAGGGAGAGCAGAGAGGAAGGTAAAAGGGGGGAGAGAAGGGAGGGGACTGGCAGAGGGGACTGACTGAGCATGAAGCAGATTTGAGAGGAAATATTCACGGTAGGACAGCTTAGTTTTTCATTGCTTGATTTTGACTGTACAAAGGTAAACAGTACAGGATATGCTGGGTGCTTCCATGACCAGCTGGTGTTGTCTGGTTTGATGGCTTCCTACAGAATCATCGAGAAATGCAATTGACACTGTGTCCTTGTTACTTCAGGGTCCACACTGGCTTGACCAAAGTGAGAAAAGTTCTGGGGTCATTGTTCATCACTGCTTACTGGAATCTCCTCAAAGATAGGGTTTCACTCTAGTTCAGGGTGGCCTGGCACTCAGTGGTCTTGAATTCTTAGACAATCAAAACTGGCTCAAGTTCCCAAGCCTTGGTGGGATTACATATGTGAGCTGCCATGCCTAAAATGTTTTGACCCAGAAATCAGTATCTGGTAAGGGACACCTTTTAGCTAGCTCCTGGTCTAATACTGTGGGGGATTTACAGCAGAATATTGGGACTCGCCCTAGAGTTGTCATGGCAAATAAGACCATGTATGCAGACCAGTTGCTATAATGCTGCCTATAAGGATTGGTAAGCATCAGTTTCTCATCATAACAGAATGGACATAAGTTGCTTTCTCAGCATACTGGCTTTTAGAAAACATTGGTTTCTATAAACATGATAGCAGAAATATCACCGGTCAATGTGATAACATGACCTTAATCAGTCATTTATCTCAGTGCATAGGGTTAAACCTAAGGACATTGCAGATTAGAACATGGGTAAACGGACCATGCCTCCTGGGACTGGAAAGATTACCTTTACTGCAAAATATTATTTTTAATAGAAAGGTAAGCCAGTTATTCCTAATTCATATAAAACTTCCCAAATGAGCGCCTGGCATCTATAGGTTTCATCAGATAGGAGCTTTTGTGAGGGTTTGTGTGACCTAACATGGCTGACTTATGGCCACGTGGCACTGCCTGGGCTGTGGCTGCAGCAGGTGTTTGTGAACAGACCTGAGCTGCCCCTTATTTTCTGTCAGTGAAAACAAACGAATGCAGTGTTTCAATACGGTTTTAAAGAGAAAATCATGCATACCGCAAGCCACTGAGTGGTTGCTTAGTAATTTTAATAATTTGAAAAGAGAGGGAAAATTTGATGAAATTAAGGATAGGATCATGCAAGTGGATTGTGTAGCGGGCTGTGTGTGTGTGTGTGTGTGTGTGTGTGTCTATCTGTCTGTCTGTTTGTCTCTCTCTCTCTCTCTGTCTCTGTGTGTGTGTGTGTGTGTTATCTATAGCCCATATAATACTGAGTGTCTTTACAGTCCATCTCAATTTCTGCTTCCTGGTGACAGACAGAAAATGACTATGTTCTAGTTATGGAAAGTTGATGCATATTTTATAGCCAAAGGCTCAAGACTTACCAAAATTATATAGTCTAATTTAACAAATTAATGAGACAGCCCCATACCATCTGTGAAAGTGACATTTCTGTGATGAGTTAACACATTTGTCCTCTATTAGCCCCACAATAACTCTGAATTGGTGAGAAGCAAGAATAGTTTTATTAACACAATAATTTATTATCTATATTTTTGCTAAAGTTATGTCGACTGTAGCAGAATTGTATGCAGTATTCTTGAGAATGAGCCGAGATGGCCACCCTCTCCCACTGTGGTGCCTCTATCTTGGTAAACTGTGGCGGTCTCTTGGCCTCAAGGACAGAATCACCATGGAAGCCGCTAGTTTCTCCCTGGTCAGCCTCCTTTCAGCTACTGCGAGGGCATCCTGACAATCTCTTCTTAATGCTTCTTTTTCTGGAGAAGCAAGTGTCCCTAACGTAATTGAACGTTAGTGTGACAAGACGTGACACTAAAGGACCTGTGTGGCTTTAGAAATCAGGCAAGGGAAAATCTGATTTAAATAAGACATTAACTAATATTCTCTCCTAGTTTTTAAAAGCTCACTTATTTGGGTCATTAGCAATAAAACTCAATAAAATAAAGATTAAATGATAAGACTGATGTCCTTTTTGTAGCATTCCAAGTTTTCCTTATGTCTCCTGAAGATACATATTTTAGAAGTTTTTCATGTTTTACATGTTTCCTGCTGTGTTGCAAAGCACAGATCGTTCAGTGTTCTCTGGAGTAAGACCAAAGGATACGTGCTTATGACATAAAATGTTTATATCCTGTGAGCTAAGTGTTAGTAGATTTGAATACTTCTTTTTTGAGATACTTTAGTCCAGGTTGGCACCAAATTCATGTTAATCTCTTGCCTACCCTTCCTAGGTGTTGGTGAGAGTCACCATACCCAGTTCGATATTCTCTCTCTCTCTCTCTCTCTGTAGGTCAGAGGTTTATCTTGGTGTCTTTTTCAATGGTTCTCTGCCTTATTTTGAGACAGGATCTCCCTCTGAACTTAGATTAGTTTGGCAAGATTAGTTGGCGATTGAGTTCTAGGGATCCCTGTGCCCTCCTTCCCAGCACTAGAATTATAGTGCACGCCTGCCTCTAAGCTATGCCCAGCCAGTGTGGGATTCAGAATCAGGTTGTGATGCTTTCTCAGTAGACACGTCACTTTCTGAGCCATCTCTCCAAACCTCCATATGCTACTAGTATAGATTTATATCTCACCCATAAAAATTATAAAACATATTATGAAAATGTATATTATATAATAGCCTATTATGTATCACTTATAACCATATATTTGTAACATCCATTGTTAGGTAATTATAGTGGTTAATTTTCATTGTCAAGTTGATAAGATTTAGAATTGCTATTGAAACAAACCTCTGGGCATGATGGGGAGTTATCTTGTTAAGGTTAATTGAGGATTGGAAGAGTCAACCTAAATACAGGCCACCCTATTCCATGGGCTGAGCTTCTGGAACAAATACAAAAGAGAAAATGGGCTGAGCACTAGTGTTCATTGCTCCATGCTTCCAAACAGTGGACTCCATGTGACTAACTGACTCGTTTTCCCACGGCCGTACCTCCCCTGTTATGACGTGCTGTATCTTTTGGAACTATGAGCCAAAACAAACTCATTTTTTCTTAAGTTGCTTTTGTTAAAACAACAAACAAATAATTAATGCAGTCATCCAAATTGTTCATTGATAAAAGCATCTTATTTGTATTAGAGAAGTTGATCAGCAAACTTCATTCTAAGTTTCAAGATGAGTCATGGATGCTAAAGAAGAGGGACTTCGAAGAGGCTCCCTGCACGTTACAGAGACATCACAACGGAGCCCTCAGATGTAACTGTAAGGTGGTCAGAGTCACACAGGAGGGGTCTTAAGGATGGTAAGTCTGTAGGGCTTAAATTGAATGTGAGACAGAAAGAAAAGAGAACTAGGAGAGCCCAGCTTCTTACACATTTTCAGTGGCTGGGGAAGGTAGCTTTTCTATTTCTCTACATCATCTGGAAGTCATTTCCTGGTAAGTGTTTGAAAATTTTAAGACAAGTAAGGAGGCTGGATGTGTGTACCTGTTTGATGACTAGATTCCAAGAGTTTGCTTACTCCCCCAGACACTTCAAGCTTGGATTGAGTTCTGAAAATCTGCTGTAGCCTTTCTTCTTACACTTCCCAGATGGAGTGAGAGCTGGTGACCCTGCTCATCACTGGGGACCTGGTCTCAGCGGTTTAAAAAACACAGATTTTGAGAACTAACTTTGCACATGAATCACCAGTTACCGTGTAAAGAGGGACCCGCCCCCTTGCCTATCAATCTACTGTGTGTTCAGGGTTCTCAGGAAGTGGGTCATGGAACTGTTTTGTTATACTAGACAATGAGCGTTGATGGGTGAGACAAGACTCCGCAGCTAAGTGTTCTGGGTCTAGGCTGTAGTTATAGACTAGACACCTGGATCACTTAGGAATGAAGAAGATGGTAGCAAATTATACATTTTGAAGAGTTGATTAAGCTTCCTATCCTTCTCTCCCAAGCCACCTAAATTCCACACATAATATGATGTAAATTATGGACCCCAAATTAAAAGTCATTTTAGGTACATGTTTTGGAAGTAAAATAATAAACAGGAGACCCCAAGTATAAACTTGAAAGTAACATATGCCAGTCAGGATATGGTAGATTGTACCCCAATAGCCATCAACTCTAAAGATTTCATGGCTCCCAGCTACAGTCCATTTATTTCCCTTATGAGCCAGTTGGAGGCCTCTGCTCGGAGGTCGTCATTCTCCCATGGATCTACACTGAAATTGTAGCTGTTATGTAGAACATTGCTGTTGCTGGGATCTGGAGATCTCAGAGAAGTGATGACATTTTCATCCTTGAAGTGACATTGAACACTTAACTCATGACTCAGATTAGAATTAGAACATAGAGACTGAGGAGCAACTGTAGCAGGGGCCTGGGATGGGGGAAAATACATATGTAGATGGTTCTGCAATCCTCACAGTCAT
The DNA here is from genome assembly GCA_028551405.1 of Uromys caudimaculatus. Lineage (NCBI taxonomy): Eukaryota > Metazoa > Chordata > Mammalia > Rodentia > Muridae > Uromys > Uromys caudimaculatus. Next base: position 8,469,659 of record CM052718.1, on the reverse strand, counting down.
GGTCTGACATAAACTCATGGGCGCATTCCACACCAAAACCTAATTCTTGTTTATCTGTATATGGTGGTAACATCAGATGGCCATGTAAGACAACTAAATGTGCCACAAGTGACAGAAGAGAAGTCTGTTCCATAGGAGTAAGGTAATGTGGCCTGAGCATGCTGGCTCAGGGCTCTGCAGCTACCACACCTCTGATTTGGTGAATGTCCTCATTCTGATTGGCACTTTGCTGCCATGTTTCTTCTACATACTTTGAATACCATGCTCAGTTGATAGAAATAGATGAGTCAAGTTAGTAATTCAAGAAAACCTCTTGTCCAATAGTCCCTGTAAACAAATGGATGAAATCTGTGTAATAGGTCAGAAAAAAAATAAAGCATGCCATACTTGGCTTTGAAAATGAAGTGAGGCATGAACAGGAGATCTGGATCAATTAGAATAGAAGAATCCAACTGAGGCTGAACATAGGGCATGCTGTCTGGTTACCTTGGCAACTCAGCTCTCTTCCTGTGCTACTGATGGTTCAGTGTGAGTCAGGAAATAATTGGGGGTAGAGAGACATGTGTGCGAGTCAACTCCCCGCTACTGGGAAGGTGAGGGAGGCTTTCGCCGAAGGCCAAGGGTGACGTCATAAAGGGAAGACTGTGAATTATAAAAAAGAAAGGAAAAGAAGAGAAATGCCATTTAAACTATATCCTCCCTGAGGCTTGGCTTTTATAATACTCTAAGGTGATACAAAAACTTCTAAGGGAAGAAAGCAATCAATAGTCCTATCCAGCTGTCCACAAAGAAGGAAGGACGTGGGCTGGCTTATCAGGGACTGATTTAAGTATGTGGCTCTCCTCCCTAATGTCAGTAGGAGAGAGATGAGGAGGGAAGGGGGATCACCCTGGGAGTCCCTATATCTTGGCCTTCTAATGCACTGAATATAGGTAGATGGTTGTAACTGCTTTTCAGTGAAGTAGTTTTCACAGAGCCCATTAGAGCAAGATTACTTTCAGATGAAAAGAACCATTTGAAGTAATAATTAGTAACATAATACATTAATAGTGAGAGTGTGTTAACAAGCATAAAGAAATGCCACTCTCTGTGGCATAGCAGAACATGGAAGCTCATAAATGACCTTTGTGATTGGCAGGAGAGTTGTAGGCTATGGATTAGCTGGACAATTTCATGGCACTGTCTGTGCCTCTCACTAAAGTTTAAGAAAATACAATCTGCTCTGTTTTGCTTAAGGCAAGCATGTCAGGACCTGTGGTTTTCACCTCAGCTTTCAAGACAAGTCGGCTCTCCGGAGTAATTTGGTGATGCAGTTGGCAGCATCTGAGATGGCCCCAATGCTGACATTCAAGTCCAGCCCTTCTTCCTTCCACTGCTTCAACACAGACTGGTAGAAGCTGTGGATGCCTTGCCTTGAACTCCCAGGCTTCTGCCTGTCTCTGTCTCCCAATTGTTGGGATCAAAGACCTGCACTGCCACTCCAGGCCTGATACACTGTCTTTAAAATAGGGTGTTCTGTGTCATGAAAATATGAAAGAAGAAGCACCCATCCAGAATGGTTGGAGAATTTCTGTAGAAGACACAGATGCGTTCTCCTCAGCTCCCGAAGTAATTTTGTTTGCTGCCCAATGTTCTTCTGTATCTTCTCTGCTATGATGATGGCAGGAAGCTTCAGAACCTTGCTTGCTACAGACATAGATGGGAAATGAGCAGAGAACTCAGTCTCAGGCACAGAGATGTTTTATGGCGTTCACTGGGAGATGCAGGACTGATCTTCCCACTGAGGAATTTTCCCTGGGGGGCTTTGTCTTAGTTGAGGGTTCCATTCCTGTGATGAAACACTGTGACCAAAAAGTAAGTCGGGAGGAAAGGGTTTATTCAGCTTATACTTTAACACTGCTGGTAATCACCAAAGGAAGTCAGGGCATCAACTCAAGCAGGGCAGGAACCTGGAGGCAGGAGCTGATGCAGCGGCCATGGAGGAATGCTGCTTACTGCCTTGCTCCACATGGCTTGCTCAGCCTCCTTTCTTATAGAACCCAGGACCACCAGTCCAGGGATGGCACCACCCAGAGTGGGCTGGGCTCTCCTCCATTGACCACTAATTAAGACAATGTTGTACAGCTGGGTCTCATGGAGCCATTTTCTTAATTGAGGTTCCCCCATCTCAGATGACTTCAGCTGTGTCAAGTTGGCATTAAACCAGCCAGGACAGTTTCCTTAAAGAAGTCACGTACAGAGAAATTATTAAAGACTTCTTAACACTTCCAGAGTAACTAGAATATCACTTCAGCTATGCCAATATGATCTTTATTCTCATGTCAAAGACAAGCCTGACTGTAGGTATAGCTCTCAAGTGGAACTTGGTCTCCAGGGAGAACATCTCACAGGGTTTGCAACAGGAACAGACACAGATGGCTGATTTTTAGGTGTTTTCAAGTTGTACTCGTAATGAAGGAAAAGGTAATTGGCAGGCAGCCTGTGAGGTTATTGTTTTTTATTACAGCTACACAGTTTGGATAGGTTGCTTTAGATCTGTTGGTCTTGGATTTGTTATGAAATCTGAATATTGAGTTTGAAAAATTGCCGAAGAGAGGTTAGGTCCAGCCTGATGCTCCTATTATTCTGATACCTTGGTAAGTAAGTTCTCTTTGCCGATTTCTCTTCTTTAATTCGCTCTTTAGCTCAACACAATGTCTTGGAGTCATCGGGTGATGGGCCATATACCAGTTTAACTGAGAAGTGGAGCTGCACTGCTGTTCTCAGTGGGCATGAGAAAGTATCTGTATTTAAAAACATTTCCACACTTAGCAGCTTTTACTGCAGCCTGCCTACGAAAAAATAATTCTTCCTAAAATCACTTAATACTTCCCCGTGAGCTTCATGTGACATACAGATTTACATGTCTGTCCTTTCCGTGGGAAATGAGTTTGAATTTTACTTAGGCATGTAAGAATTATAGTGCAATTGGAAATATAAAAAGATACCATAAAGCCACCTCAGCTAGTAATGAGCCAGCATTGCTAATCAAAGAAAGTGCAACAGAGCCATGGAATCGTCTTCTTTCCTTTGTAGAAGGGAGTAGGACATGCCCTTTAGTTGTTGTCAAGTCAATATAGAAGCAAAGTATTCTTTGTGAGGGATGTCTGCCACTGCACAGTGCACGTTTAGCACCTGTTTGGAAATTAATTAATAATTATGACCCAACCCAGATATGGAAGCTCTCAGAGGCTGACCTTGCTCTTCCTCCATTCTAAAATGTAGCCGATGTCCCTGCTCCTTCTCGTTCACTGACATCCATTAGCTAAGAGTTTTGCCATCAGCCTGGGTGTGGCCAGAATCTCCCTATAGCCTCTTAAATCCTTCACTGGCTGATTCTCCAGCCTTAGTCTGTTGGACTTTTGTTCAAGTCACACAAGGACCAATGCGCACGATTCTACTTACATGCAGGAAGTTTGGTGCTATCTGCAGATGGGGATAGGTCAGAGTTTACTGTTTGGTGTGCATAAAGCTCTACTTGTGAAAGATGATTGAATTCTAGAGGTCTGTTGTATAATATTACTATAATCAACATCCGTGTGCAGTTAAATTTTTAATTAAGTGAATAGGACTTTTGCTAAATGTTCTTGCAATAAAAATAATTTTTAGCAACATAATATTGGGGATGTCGGCAGTGTGGCCCAGTGACAGAGCACTTTATACACACTCAGCGTGTATGAAACATTGAATTCTGTCCCCAGCACCATACACATATACACACTCAAAGAGTATTGGAGACAGGGGTGACAGTATGGAAAATGGAAACACAGAATGAACATATTACCTGAACTTAAACTCTTTGTCCAAAGGAAATTGAGGTTTTATTCTAAGCTAGAATCTAACTAACGGATATCAATTTCCAGGGCATTGGCAGTCAAGAATCAGTAAAGAGGTGGGGGTGGGGACTTGGGGACCCAGAACTGAGAAGGAAAATACCCTACTCACAGAACTAAAAGAAGTTCATTGAGGGGCTATGGAGATGGTTCAGTGAGCAAGAGCACTTGCTCAGCAAGTATGAGGACCTGAGTTCGAATCCCCAGTATCCACATAAAAAAGATGGACATGGTTAGAAGGCAGAGGCAGGTGGTTCTTAGGAGCTCACTGGCCGGCCATATAGCAGATGAGCTTCAGTTCATCAAGAGATCCCGTCTCAAGGGAATAAGGCAAGCGATAGGCCAGGATACTTGATGTCTTCCTCTGACCTCTGAGTGTACACATGTACCCGCACACATATATGCACCCGCCACAAAGCTCATTGGGTAATATTGTCTTTGGGTGAAAGTAACAAGAGGGCAGAATCGTGAGAAAAGATGGGTCGCATGATTTATAACCTGGTAAGTGCTGGGACAGACTCTTTACAATGGGGAGCAAAGTTCATTCCTGAGTCAGAAGCAGGGATCTATGTGTTTCCAAAAGAATATGAAGACTGTGAGTGGGATAGGAGGAGTGGTGAGGGCAGCAGCAGTAACCACAGGCCTAAGGAGACACATTTGAGATCCCGTGCAGGATGGTCCACGATCCTTTATGAACTGCAGGCAGGTACTACAGGCATGCTGAAAGGGTGAAGTCAAGTGTCCAGCCTTCATGCTGTTCAGAGACATGAAACAGTGAGGGTTGCCGGGCTCCGGTGCGAGGAGAGAAATAAGTTCATTTTTGGGTTATGGACATTGAATATTGTTGAGAAATTCAAATAAGTATTCCCAGGGGTTACTATCTTTTCATCTGGGAGCACAATCAGGCCTGGAAGCCTCTTGTTAGGACCAGGTCCATAAAGATGGTCAGTGGTAAGGTGAAGTGTGGGTGGTAGAAAGGAAGATTCATGACTGCTCATGAGGGTCTGAAGAAAATGAAAACCCAGCCCCTTCAGAGAAGAGAATCAGGAGAGTAGGGGACTGTTCACAGCTGGAAACAAACACAGGGCTTCCCATGAAGGTCCTTGCCGACAGTCACTGTCTTTTTGGTTTGGGCAACAAGCGTCCCAAGGAGTACAGGTTGATTGTTCTCCCCTGCAGCTTGGATCTGCCTTTCCCTGATGACTTGTGATGAAGGCACCATTTTCATGCGTGTTGGACATTTGCTTGACTTCTCTGAAACATGCATATCTGTTCAGAGTCTGTCCCGGTCCCCCCCCCCCTCGTTCTTTGTTTTTGCTACTGAGTTGAAGAAAATTTAAAAAAAAATTTGGATTTTAACCCACCACCAGATAGGTGGGCTGAGGACTGACTGTTCCTCAATTTGGTGGGCTGCTCTCTGACCATGCTGCCCTTTGTGGTGTAGAAGGATCTTGGCTTGGTGTGACTCGTTTACCTGCTGCTATATTTGCTGTGTGTGCATCTGTTGTCACACCCAAAGACTGCTATAGTGTTCCCTCTCTGCTTTCTTCTAGGAGTCTCAGGCCCCATTTGTCTGCTCTTCGGCCTGTTGTTTATTTTTGTGTATTATGTGAAATAAGGTTCTGGCTTACACCTTTTGTTGAAGAGGCTCCTTTCCTCATGTTGTCTCTCAGCTTCCTCATTGAAGGTCTGCCGAGCAAATATGTGTGGTTTTCCATGCTCTTTATATTCTTACACTGACTTGTGTACTACTTACGCCAGGACCAAAATGTCTTCATGACTGTCGCTTTGTAAGATGCTTTGGAATCTGGAGATGTTGTGACTCTAGACTTATATTTTCTTTCTATCTCTGTCTCTGTGTCCCCGTCTGTCTGTCTGTCTGTGTGTCTGTCCCCCCTCTGTCTATCTTTCTTTTTTCTATTTAGATTCCTTTGTGGTCCTGTGTGAATTTAGGATTTTTTTTCTTATTTTTATAAAAATAACACTGATATTCTGGTAGGGAATTCATTGATTCTCTAGATCCCTTGTGTAGTAGGAGCATTTTAACAATATTGACTTTTCCTTTATACAAATGTGGCAATTGTTAATGTGTTGGCTAGTTCAACTTTCTTTCTTTTCAGCAGCTTTGAAGTATCCAGGTGAAAACAAGTTTCCTAGCTGCTCCAAGCAGCTAAGACAGCAGCCAGCAGCCGGCAGCTTGTGCAGCTTATGAGCGGCAATGTTCAGATCATATACAAGCCTGGGCACTGAGAATGGTGACTGGCTTGAGGGTCTCTGATATTCCTGTTGGCTGTGATTGCTCCTTTGTTCACCTTGAGTATGGAACTTCTTAGCTATAAACACATGTGTACACACACACATATACACATATACATATGTATATATTATATACAACATAAATATATTATATATATTATATAATAACACACCTACACATACATATATACATACACACATACATAAATACATATGTATATATTATATATAACATAAATATATATATTAGTACAATAACACACATATACATACATATATACATACACATATACATAAATACATATGTATATATTATATGTAACATAAACATATATAATATATATTATACAATAACACACATACACATACATATATGCATACACACATACACATATATACATATGTATATATTATAGACAACATAAATATATAATATATATTATACAATAACACACCTGCACATACATACATACACACATATACATAGACACATATGTATATATTATAACATAAATATATAATATATATGCTACAATAACACACATACACATACATATATACATACACACATATACATATATACATATCTATATTTTATATAGCATAAGCATATAAAATATGTATTATACAAAACCACATATGCACACATATACACATACATACATAAACATATGCACATGTGCACACATACATGTGTATATTACATAAGTACATAAGATATATATTATACAATACACACATGCACACTCACACACACAGACACACACATATGTGTATGTGTCTATGTATTTGTATATGTATATAAACTTAGCTCCCTATTGGTTATGTAGGGTGTGTGCCATTGTAACCTGAAGTGATATTCACTATTTATTCATCAAAACCCTTCTCCAGCTGCAGTAACTGAGAACACAGTGCTTCACGGTGTGGTTCAGTGTGTTTAGCGTCTCTAGCTGAGGCTTTTGAATAAATCTCTGCAGACCAGTGTAAAATGAGTGACAGGAATAAGAAACACACATGCGTTCATTAAACACAGCAATTCCTAGTGTGCTGAACAAATATGTGTATCCATCATTGCCTTGTTTGACTCTTCTGATGAGTGAAAGGAGAGCCATATCAATTTTCTTCACTTCAGCTTTGAAAAAATATCACCTAGTGCAGTGTCTACTTAATACACAGTACATACTCACAAATATTTGTTACTGAATGAGATTATTGGATTTTATTTCCTCAGTGTCTGTTGTTATGGCCCCTCTTTTCATTTATGATTTTGTTAATTTGGATATTGTCTCTCTGCCTTTTAGTTAGTTTGGCTAAGTGTCAAGGGCCAGCTTTGACATCGCAGGGTAAACTGAGGCAAGCAAGGAAGAGATATGGCATTGGCGATTGGGGCCATGCTGATAGCAGCCAACTGGCCCCCCCGCTGACAGCAGCAAACATTTTACAGGGTCAGCACTACTGGTGGAACAAAACTTAATTATCTGGGGCTGGCAAGAATGCCCAGAGAGAAACTCTGAACTCCTTTAACACTTAAGTGTACAGACATACAGGCAGACAGACATATGTACATTTGGCAATGGAGCAGAGACAGCAGCCACACTTTTTTTTCTCTCAGCCTTTTTCCACCTTCTTAAACAAAAGTTCTTTATAAGATTGCCTCATAGATAAAATGTTACAAAAAGGGGAACTATAGAAGGATGTCAATAGTAAGTTCAAAGCGGTGTTTCATTCTATAAGCTCATTATAAGTTCAAAGCAACAGTTTCACATGGCCTTGCTTTTTCATAGTACGCAACTGTGGCTTTATCCTTGGACCTGACCTAGAATAAAAGTTCTTCCTTTATCACAAATTTATCCCAAGCCTATTTCTCTTCTCAGTGCAATTTATGAATAATAATAATCATAAATAATTTATAATTTATGAATTTATCATTGTATTCCTTATTATGCAGCCTTTACTTATTACTCTATGAGGAGGGGGCACATTCCATTCTTGAATCTAAGTTTATTACATCTTTTTGGCAAAACAACTAAAACCATCTCCTTAAACTTTCTTCCTAAAATTATTCAAGTGTCATTAACAGTGTTAGGAATTGATGCTTGCTCATGGGATGGGTCTCAAGTTGGGCTGGTTATTGGTTGGCCATTCTCAGTCTCTGCTCCATCCCCTGTAAGGCTAAGAATTCTTTTTTTTTTTTTCCTCCTTTTTTATTTTTGATACTTTATATACATTTCCAATGTTTCCCCTTTTCTGAGTCTCCTCTTTGGATACCCCCATCCCCTCCCCAACCCGCCTCTAGGAGGGAATTCCACC
>CM052718.1:8443901-8460721 GCA_028551405.1 Uromys caudimaculatus | reverse complement strand
GCCCGCCTACCTCGGTCCCTGTGTCTCGCGGGTTCGGGGCAGTACCTGGTGAGCTGTGGGGCGTGTCTTTGGCCCTCTCCTGGCTCTTGCGATCTGAGAGGGATCTTTGTCCCGGCGCTGATTAGCTGTGGAGCTCTGTCCACATTACACTTATAGATCGTGTCTGATTTGTAGTTGATTTAGCTCTTTGCAGTCCTACCTTGAAGAGAGACAGACTTGATTAAACTGAAGAACATAGCTTTCTAGACATTGGGTGGCTTGACTTAGTCACGTTTGGAAGGAGATGGGTCCCTGCCTTTGTCAGGCTCTTGGAAGATCTTTGAGTCATTTTGCTTGTTTCTCCACCTCACTCAGAGTGTGGCCCTGGATGACCTCACTGTCTTCTCAAGCACTGCAGTGTGTAGAGAAACTCTGAGTCTATGCTTCGGATGCCACCCTAACATCATAGGCCTTAATAAACATGAGCATTTAAGGTTCAATAATACTCAGAAAAACTTTGTAAGAGGATATCAATATGGGTTGTTTAAAGTTAAAGAGAGTCTAGCTTGGAATTATCTTTTGGAAAGCTATGTTGTGAAAAATATTTGCTCTATTTCTGAGTTCTTATTTCTTAAGCATATTTTAAAGAGTGCTTATGAGTAAGTGAAGCCTGACTGGTAAATGAGATGGGAGGACTACTCAGATACGTATGTGTGTAGGTATCAACTAAGATAGGCAAAAATCTGGGCTTTGACCCTCTATCTTACCATGTTCCACATGGAAATATTTTTCTATTCAAGTTATCATGCATTTCATAGGGACCTTCTTGATTTTGTTACAACATAGACTTACTAAAAAACCACAAGGTAGACAATTGTTCTTCCAGTTTATACAGCAAAACCATAGCTGTCTGCAAACAGCGCATAATCCTGTTCAGCAGCTTCCTGCATTGGCTTATGAAGATGGAAGGCACAGTCGAAAGCCCAGGAAAATGATACCAACCAGTGGATGCATTCACCTATTACTATCAATCTGCCACTCAGCATTTGCCCACCAAGGGTTGATAACAAATGGATAAGATGCTGCCTCACTGTTGTATGACAAAACTTTCTCTGGAAAGACACAACACACAGGTCTACTCATTCAAGACAGAGAACTCATGGCAGACCAAAGTATGGATACCAGCAAAGTCCAACATAGTGAACCAATGAGTTTCATTGGGGTTACTTATAGGATTGTGTGTCGGGGGATTACTTACAGAAGCAGAAATGTCTCAAAGACAGATGCACCACCAAAGCCCTCTCCAGCTTGGGTGACGGCTCGCAAAGCTGGGAACCTGGAGCACACTGCATAGCTTACAGGCTGCTCAACACATTGTTGAGTGTCCTTTCCAAGTGACTCTAATCTGAGCCTCACCCAAAAACTCACCTGGTTTTTGTATCTTTTAGGTCTAGTGTCAAGAGTCATCTTAGCAATTTAGCCTGTCTGAGTCTCGGCAGCTCAACTCCTCAGAGAGTCTTTGCAGCTCAGCTTTGCTTCCTCTGAGAGGGACTCAAATCTGGTTGGTTTCAGGAACTTCCTGAAGCTATTTTGGGTTGTAACTCTGGTGCTTAAGGAAACATTCCCATGGATAGAATGTTTCAATCCTTGAAAGAAATTGTTACATAATACTCATAGATGTTTCTCTTTGGTGGCCTCCTGTTTATCTGTAGCATAGCTTCCTGTGCCCTTCTCTGTTACCCTGGCTTTACCCTTAAGCAGCTGCCATGAAATCTGTAACTGGGCCATGACTTTAGTGGCATTGTTCCTGAAATGATTCTCAAAACTGGCTTTTATCTTTTATTGTAAGAAAGGGTATTGTCAGGAAGACAAATTGTGTTTTCTGGAAGAAAACAATAAAATGAATTCTTTGTGTCCTTGACTGTATATTTGTACTGTCTTTGAGGTCAGACATACTTTGCTTTAAATCTGATCTATGCTGCTTCTCCAGCTGCCCTGTTTTGAGTTGTAATAATCATGGAGATACTTACCCAGATGTTATGATTTTCTAGGTATTGAGTAATATGACTTACATATATCATGCTATTGAATGCTCCTGAGTCTCAGTAAGAGTAAGAGACACCAGCCACTAACAGAAGGCAAGGAGCTTGCTGGCAGCCATATGATTGTATCCTGTCAGGCAGCTTCATCACCCAAACACAGGCTTTCTATCTCCAGAAAATCAGCAAGCTTATCCACATTGGACTTTCCTAGTCATCAAGTAAAAACTTGATGTAAACTTATAGTATTAGTTTAGTAATTAAGAAATGTTAAAAACTACATTCTTTTTCCTTTAAACTGTCTTGAGGACTGGGAAGTGCTCAGTTGATATGGTGTTTGCTTAGCACACATGAAGCCCTAGGTTGAGAACTTTGCATCCCATGAATTAATATGGTGGCACATGCTTGTAACCCCAATACTCAGGACATGGATGTTGGAGGGACAGAAATTCAAAGTCCTTGGCTATCAAATGAATTGAAATTAGCCTGGACTAGAGACTTCATCTCAAAATAAAACAAAACTAGCTGACTAGCTAGCTAACTAACTAGACATAAGTCTTTCTATACAAACCCTTGAGGTGATCGCTCTTGAAAACTCAATGTCTTTGGAAAGTAATTCATTATTTCATGTTGACAAACAGCAGACTCCTTATGACTTTGGATGAGTGAGACACAGTGAGCCTTAGCAGTATCCACAGCAAATCGCTTGCATCAGGATGAGCCCAGACCTGCACAGTCTATCAGTTTGGATGCTTGTAAAGAGATTGAGGAACCTTATCTAAAGCACTGGCATTAAACTAAAGGAAGACCCAGGGAATAGATGATAGCACAAGAGCAAAGAGCTTAAACATAGAGACAGTGTTGTAGCTCTCACCGAGTTTTAAAGTATACTACAAATGTGCAGGTTCGCTATCCGTTAGTCCAAATGCTGGGAACCAGAAGTGTTTCAGAACTCGCGCTTTTCTGATTTTGATAGAACATATTGATTGATTGCCCCTAACCTGAAAATAAGAATATCAAAGAAATGCAACATCAGAAACTTTCTTTAGATTCTGTGTGTGTTTTAATATGTTTTAAAACAGCAGTGCTATGGGTTGTGACCCCTTTGGAGGGTCAAATGATCCTTTCACAGGGGTCACCTAAGACTATTGGAAAACACATTTATGTTATAATTATAACAGTAGCAAAATTACAGTTATGAAGTAGCAACAAAAATAATTTGATGGTTGGGGGTCACCATGAGGAACTGCATTAAAGGGTCACAGCATTAGGAAGGTGGAGAATCACTGTGCTAGAGCTCGGAGCATTTGATACACTAGATTTTCATATTAGGAATCTTGAATCAGTAGAAGTTTTATTTCCAACAGCAGTTTATTTGGATAAAGCTTTATAGCTGTAACAAATTGAAGGCTGATTGGGGCTCACCACTGTGATATGAGAAATAATATAGTCATAAGTAGAGTGGTTTTCTAATATAATGAAGTTCTTCGTACTCTAGAATTGGACTGTATCTTGTATGTGTGTGTGTGTGTGTGTGTTTGTGTGTGTGTTTGTGTGTGTGTGTGTGTTTGTGTGTGTGGTATGTGTATGTGTGTGTGTGTGTGTGTGTGTGTGTGTGTGTGAATGTGGAGGCCAGAGACTGACTGGCCAGTGAGTATGTGGTCATGCGTCCCCACCTTCTCCCCACTGGGGTTCCAGGGCTCACAGGCACAGCGGCTTTTACGTTAGCTGCTGGGGATCTGAACTCAGGCTCAGACTTATGCGCCTGACACTTTATCCATTATCTTCTCAGCCCATATATACACTGCCCTTTGATCTGAACTGAATTTGTATTTTCTATTGGCCTTGGCCATCTGCCTGGCATCCGTTTCGCTGATGAAGGTTTTCCTGGCCAGTTTATCGTCGGAACTTCTAACTCTCAGGTTTTAGCCTTGGGAATTATCACTGTCTTCAAATACTTAGTAGGCTGTCATGTATAATTGGGAGTGGATTTGATCTGTGTGGTGCCAGGGGGAGAAGAGAAATGGTAAACGAGTCAGTCACAAATAGTAAGTCTGGGTTTCTTATAAGCAAGGCCAGTTCGCCTGAGAGCCATGCAAAGCTAAGTTGCTTGTTTTGTTAGTGTGGTGATAAATTCCTGCCAGTAGAGGTCTTGAAGGAACTGCTGCAGAGATACTGGCTGGAGGAACACAGGCAAGGTTTCTTTTCTGACTAGGTCTGAGGATCTGGACTACTTTTATTAAGCCTAAAATGGCTTCATAATGAGAAAAAAGAGACATCAGGGTTTGCAACATTGTAAAACATAGCCTCATAAAGCTGAGGGAAGTTTTTCTACTGTTGGAATCATCTTTGTAAGAGATTTAAATTTTTATTTTACCAGTGAATACTGTTTAATTTTTATATAGGAATAGGAGTTTGCTATTTTAGAATGAGACTAACTGTTCAGGAGGCCAGTTATTATGGCAAGCTTGATTTTCCTGAGGAAATATCAGTGATAAGCCATAGGTAAAGACATCATTGACCAGGGACCACAAAGTACTGTCAAAGGTGTCAATTCCCCTAGTCCCCCAAATATCTATATACTTCAAGTCCTTAACAGTTGAGACTCAGAAGAAAAAAAAACAACAAAAAAACCAAAAAACAAAACAAAAACAAAACAGCAACTTTGGGGATTTTGATTGGCAGTTGCTCTTGTTGATATCTGAAAATTTCCCCATATACTTAAGATTTGGATGTTTGATCTCCAGTTTCTTGAGCTATCTTTAAGGTTGTAGAGTCAGTCAGAAATGGAGCCCAGATGGCAGAAATAGGTCTTCCTTGGAAGGTTATATTGTCCTCTATCTAGTTTGAGCCACGTGATCTGTGCTTCCTCTCTGGTACTCTGAGGCATCTCTGCACACACCCACTATCATTTGGAGGAAATAATTCCACCACCATGCCGCCCCCCCCCCCCGCCCCGTGGTGTACTGAAATCCCTGTGACACTTAACCAAAATGACTTTTCTTCCATCAGACAATTGGTTACAATAATGACAAGAATAGTTAGTACAGCAGTGTCACAGATAAGATCATTCTATCACCAGATTACCTCCCAGGAAACACCGCAACTGAGCAGTCTGAGGCATATGTTTTCTAGAATTAAGAAAAAAAGATAACTTTAAGATGAAAACAAAAGTCTCTTTCTAGTATGAGCTAAAGTGCAAATATTAAGATTCCATTTCAAAGTCTTGTGAAGAAATGGATTAAATCCATAAATCATATTTAAAGAACAAATTTACCATCAGTTTTGAAAAAGAAACTTCATTGCTAGTCTTTCTGGATACTTTATAGAAACCCAATCAAAACAAGTTGCTTTTAAAATATGGGTCATACTAAGACACTTTGTGAGAAGCTTGGATAATATAAATACATACAATCTAAGTCAAAATAAATGCAGTCTGAAGCAAATAAGGCAGTTATAAGCTTGCAGGCTTGAGTGTAACTGTATCCAACGTATGTTGCAATGTGTTTAATTAGAAGAACATTGGCTAGCACAAGAGTATGTGTGTTTCCTGGAAGGAGCCATCTTTTCCTGTAGCTGACTAGAAGTCAGTATGTAGCCTCAGCTAGACCAACAGACACACCTCTATACAGAGGTAGACTCTCTGGGCACTGATGTCAGTAATCGCTCACAGAGTTCTAGTCATTAAAGTAGTCACATAATAATCCACTTCAGTATTTATGGGTACAAAGCCAACCATTTCTTTTCCCAGGTGTTTCTGGGTCAGCTGCAGACTATAAGGAAAGGGATGGGGTGGGGTCTCAGATACACAGAAGCAGGGTTTGTTACTCACCTGCCACAGAATTGTGTTTTTTATTTTGGGGGTGACTCTTGATTTTGGTCAATAGAATATAAAACAGAGCGGTGCGTTTAGAAAGGAATAGTGGGTAGCAGGCATCAAGAGGGCCAAGAGTTTTGTGGCTTAGCTCCGAACTTTGTAAGCTTAGAGCAGAGAGGCTGAGATGCAGGGGGTTGATAACTTGCTAAGGTCACAAGAAGCAATTCACACTCTTCAAAAGCATAAGCAAACTGAAAAAAAAAATGATAGGAAGCCTCAGTAATGATTCCTTTTAGGGAGAAATATTGTTCCATAAACAATTTGTTTCTGTACATTGGATCACAATACATAATACAATTCTTGTCTTTTTTTAATTAAAGCTGTTTTATTACCCTGAATGGCCTCCTGTGACTATGTAAAACTAGGATGTTCAGAACCAGGGTCTACACAAGTACTCTAGGACTTCAGATTTATATGAAAGGAGCAGAGTGCTGTACGCCACTGCCATGGCTTTTAATTGGGGCATGAGCACACAACCTTTTCTAGGTACTAAACCTTGTTTTATTAGTATGTGTCAACATTTCTCTGAGACTTAAAGACAATCATGATCTGAGGGAAGATCTGAATTTTTGGATGGAAATTAGAAATGAATAAAGAGTAGTGGAGGTGAAGAAATAGTTTGGGCGTAATGTCCTCGGCTTCGATCAAAGCATTTGCCACCTGGATGTTGTTTCTGAGGTAAGAACATAACACTCTGCTGTGATCTATTAAGATTACTTTGTTGATCTCTCTTTCTGCAGTCATGTAAAGTGGAGTGTTTCTTATGAAATCAGCTCACAACTTGAAATGTCTTCTTTTATTTGGAGAATGAAACTATTTCATTACATGTTGGAGGAGAAAGACGTCTAAAAATTATCAGGGGAAATAGGCGCATTTTCAGTGATGGTTTCTTTGGGTTGAGGTAGGTGGCAGGCTGGCCTTTGAGACTTTTGTTTTGATACCTACCCAACATGAATAAAACCCACAAATGAATAAAGTGGCAATTGCTTGGTAGAAAACAATGAGAGGAAAATGTCCATAAATCGACACAAATCTCTGCTGTGAAGAATTCAGTTGATTGAATGTCTCGGGATGTTTTGTAGGTTGATTGGGTTCTTTTTAAAGCCACCATCATTTGTGCTCATCAAGGAAAGTGGGGGTTGTAAGTTACCCTAATGTCATTTTATAGCAAGGTAAGCAGCAGAAGACTGCTAATGCCTGAAGTAGTATTGCTAGGTAGCATAACAATTTTTAGAACATGGACCATTTCAAAGACACAAAGGACAAGTGGGCTGGGGCACTGTGAGATTTCCTCCTTCCGTTTTAGAATTTTTGCTAGTGTTGTTCATGCCTTGCTCCTGCAGCCATATGGTTGAGGTGCCATCAGCAAAGCTTCTCTGTCGTGTCTAGAAGCTACAATCTCACAGCAGGTCCTCTGGTTCTTATGACTTTTTGGATGCATCTTCCAAGATGAACCTTGAGCCGTAGGCACCAGAGTTGTGTTGTAGATGCATCCGTTTTGGCTATGTACCTCAGTTTTCTCTGCATTTTGTCCAGTCACAGTTTTCTATAGTGGTTTCCATTTGCTGCAAAGAGACATTTCTTTGATGAGGGGATGGAAGCTATACTTATCTGTGACATAAGGAAGAGCGTTTAGAATGCAATTAAGAGCGAAGCTGATTTAGTAAAGTGTTAGTAGTTACTTTCTAAGATCTATGGCCGTACCAGCCAGTTGGCTAGGTTTCCAATATTAGGCATGCTTTCCTTCCTGCTGAGTAGACATTAAGGACAAGTAGACAGCTGTTGATTTTGTCTTCAAGTGTCACTACTGCCCCTTTAGGGTTATCCAGCCATGCCGGTTATTGTGTTTCATAGGTGTCCCAGCTATGGACAACTGTTGACTGTTCCCCTCCCTTGGAAGTTTGCATAGCGAGCTGTGAGAACAGTCCTTCGAGAGGAGGCTTTCAGATCCTCTGAGTCCTGTGACTGAGGTGCACGACATCTTAAGCAATAGGGTCTTACCTTTGTCCTCTGGGAGATACCAAGTGCAACAGCAATAACCTATAATGTCTCAGTCTCTTGGCCTCGCCTGACCAACAACTTGAAAGAGGATTTCTCATGCTCAGTATTGGGGTTCATGTGAGGTAGTCTAATGATGGCTCTTGTGGAGAGCATTGTCAACCCAAGTGACATAACTTTACTAGAGTTATATATGTATACACTTAGACATTTATGCATTATATGTAACTTTAGGTAAATAAGAAAAAATAGTATAATTTCTTGGCTTTTCAAAACCTCCACAGTATTAATCATTTCTTCTTCCTTTTTCCTTCTGTGTTGGTCTCCTTTCCCATCCACGATTAAAGCCCCTCCCTGTTCCTCCTCTATCCCCTTTCATAGCACTTAAGTCCTTTTCTCTCACATGGTTTCTCTTCCTGGTTTCCATGGTTACTTCAGGTTCTATACTTACCCCTGAATACGTGGCGCTAGGGAGTATTTCATTTTTAAAAGTATGTGTGAAATATGATTATGGCCTTATTTTTGATGGGTTTTATTTTCAATTTTGATGGGTTTTCTCTGTGTGGCCTTATTGCATGGAAAGAAATAGTGACAGTAGATGTTGATAAAAAATAATTAAGATGTTGGTAAGTAAATGCTCACAGCTGAAATGAAGATGTCTAAAATATGGCTATTTCCCAAACATGCTAAGATGAGCTGAGGGTGGACCTTCCTTGGCTATGCTTCTGGCCACACCCAACTGGCTCCTGCTGGGAACTTCTGTCATGCTGGATTTTTCAGGTAGAAAGTGATATCATTTGTTGGCTGAATAATATTACATTAATAAAGTTAATACAAGTTTACAATTCTGGGACACCTGAATTTCAAGTCTTTGTCCTACTTCCTATCTTGAATTATTTTGGGGTCACAGATTTTATTAGAAAGGAATAAAGGTATAAACGAATTGTGTTTTCTTTATAGAATCTGAGATGGAACTCAACAAGAAATGCAGATTTGGTTAATGTGGAGATAATTACCATAAAATTATTTTTTACGCTATCTTAATAAATATTCATCTATTTTAAGTATTTAGGTGTTTTGTTTAATGTTGGTGTATTAAAGTGTTAAAGATTAAACCCATTGAGAAAATCCTGCCTATAATCTAAGTATGCAGTAGATCGAGGCAGGAGGAGAGCCATGAGTTCTAAGCCATCTTGGATCACAGAGTCAGCTCCTGTCTCAAAACAAACAAATCGACAACAATAATAAGGAAGCAAAAGCACCATTGGAGCTGGACAGTTGGCTCCACGGTTAAGACTGAGCTCTGCTTTTGCAGCACCCATGTCACCCGGCTCGCAGTCTCCTCTGCCTCCAGCTCTGGCCTCCATAAATATCTGCACTCAAAGTGTGCATACCCACACATAAGCGTCCTAAACACACACAGCCCACTGAAAGCACCATTGACTCATTCTAGAAATCTTCGAAAATACACTGAAGTATAAAGGAACTAATCACTGTCATTCTTTTGGGCACAATGCATCTATGATGGTTTGTCTCCCCTGTCTGCACCTTCTCGCTTTGAGTGGTTTGGTCTGTCTAGAGTCAAGGTGACAGTTCCTTTCCTTCTTTATTCTGGGGATGCCGCTCTATTAATTGATGGTGTCTGAGATCTTTGTTCCGGTGCAGATAAGGATTTTCTCTGCTTCTAATGTGGCTGAAATTGAAGTTGTTCCTTCTACTATGATGGGACTACATATAGGTTCCCTTTGACTGACTGTGCTTAGAATGTTTTTTTTTTTTTTTGAAATTCTGACTGTTAGAATTGCTTTCATGACTCTTGGGAAAATTTCAACCATCCAGTACTACCTCGCTACACTTTTCTAACATTTTTCTGAAATTCAGTGAGGTAGAAGCTGGGCCACCTCTTTCTGTTTTTTTAACCCCCTCTTCCCCATTCTTTCCCACCTTTTCTAGCACCATGTTCTGTGTTACACATTGTCCACAGATGTCTTCTATCTCGTTAGTTCTGGTTTAGAATTCCTAGCTGAGGACTCAGCTATCAATCCAATCTCAAGTGTTGGGCTATATTTTATATTCTACGTTTTCTTTCTTTCCCAAATCACCATTTCCCCTGCCATAATGGAATGTCTGAACTGATCTCGCCTCACCAAATTTCAATGTTGCAGACCCGATCCCAATATTTCACAGTGTAACTGTATTTGTAGATGAGGGATTTGGCCTGTTAACTAAGGTATAACGAGATCACGGGAATGGGACCTAACAATGCATCTCATGCCCTTTTATGGGGACATTAAGGCAGTAGACATGCTCCCACAGAAGGACTTGACTGTGTGAACACACAGCAAAGAGGTGGTCATCTGCCAGTTGAGGAGATCATAGATCCCAAGTAAACTTTGGATTTCCAGTTGCAGAACTTTGAGAAAACAGACTGCTATTGGTCTGGGCACCACATGTGTGGGTGATTGACAGGCCTAGCTCATCAGTGTGTGCACTGGGACAGGTTTTCTTCAGTATGCTTTTCTACTTGTTTTTAATTGCTCCATGCTCAACATATTTTGGGTTATTTCCTGTTTTGTTTTGGTTTTTGGTTTTTTTTTCTTGCTTGCTAGCTTGCTCCTGGGATACTTACATCGCCTGTGAAACCCGTGGATTTTATTGTGCATTGCTTTCCCTTGAGGCCTTTAGCGAGTATGTTTCTTGGGAGTCTGCCATGCCCTGGATGAGTTTGAGAATAATAATTCAATGTATGCAGACAATGTGTGTTACATGGTCTCATGTAATTTCAGGTGCTGGGCGGCTTTGTGCCCTCATTGTCTAGAAGCTGTCTTTTCTTCTTCTGTGAAGATAAGGTCCGCTTTGACATCCTGTTCTTTGAAGGAGAAATGAGCGTGCCTGCCAATTTATTGTGGCGATCCCGTGCTGAACTGCATGAGATCTGCAGGTTGCTTCTCTGCTCTCCTGCTGGGGTGTTGATAATTAGCATTCATTCTAAATTTGTCAGAGAAACATATGAGTGGTGGTAGAGATACTGTTTTTGCCTCTATTTAATACCTGCAGTTAGTCATAGAAAACCACCAATTTTAATTTGTCAGGGTATTGTCACCACGATCTAATTTTAAATCCACTAAAATTATATACTTCTTTTGGGTTGAAAAGCCTGGAGAATTGTCAAGTGAGTCTTAGGAAAGATTGTGGAGAGCATACAAACATGAGATACTCTAATAGGAAAGCCTCAGTTAATTTTCTTGTTTGCTGAGGATTTAGCTCTGAGGGAGACCGCTTGCCTCACAGTCACAAGGCCCTGGATTTAATCCCCAGAACCACAGAACAACAAGCAAAATACTAGAGAGGTTTCCCTACACAGTAAGACACTCTGTGGCCAGAGACCTCTGAGAAGGGGCTAGCCTGGAAAGCAAGCAGCCTGAGTGTGTGTGCTGGGTTGTTTAGTGTTTAAAACGGTTGCTCATGTACGATTCAAGTTAGAAGGTTTAGCCCATATAAATATATGACATGTGTGTAAAACAGTTTAATGACTGAGATTTGGCTGTGATCATTTATGATTATAGTCACGTGGTGGTGTGGTTTTCTTCCCTCCAAAGTTGTTGTCAAATTGCTGGAGATTAGAATGAAAACATTTAGACTCAAGGAAATGTCAATTGTAGCATATTGAAAAATTCCAGAAAAAAAATTCTCCTAAATATTTAATAGTGGTTACCTATTGGAATTACATGGGTATAGGATATGGAGGGCCAATAAGACATTTGCCTGAATCAGAGTTGGCATTTTTTCAGAACTTTTATAGGTGTGTATTTATTTCTTTATTTGTATTTTTTATTGGATATTTTCTTCATTTACATTTCAAATGTTATCCCCTTTCCTGGTTCCCCCCGAACCCCCTATTCCATCCCGCTCCCCTGCTTCTATGAGGGTGCTCCCCCAACTACCCACCTACTCCCACCTCCCTGCCCTGGCATTCCCCTACACTGGGACATCGACCCTTCACAGGACCAGGGGCCTCTCCTCCCATTGATGCCCGACAAGGCCATCCTCTGCTACACATGCGGCTGGAGCCATGACTCCCTCCATGTGTACTCCTTGGTTGGTGGCTTCGTCCCTGGAGGCTCTGGGGGAGGGGGGGGTCTGGTTGGTTGATATTGTTATTCTTCCTATGGGGTTGCAAACTCCTTCAGGTCCTTCAGTCCTTCCCCTAACTCTTCCATTGGGGGTCCCCATGCTCAGTCCAATGGTTGGCTGTGAGCATCCGCCTCTGTAGGCTCTGGCAGAGCCTCTCAGGAGACAGCTCTCTCAGGCTCCTGTCAGCATGCACTTCTTGGCATCCACAATAGTGTCTGGGTTTGGTGACTGTATATAGACAGGATGGATCCCCAGGTGGGGCAGTCTCTGGATGGCCTTCCCTTCAGTCTCTGCTCCACACTTTGTCTCCATATTTCCTCCCTTGAGTATTTTCTTCCCCCTTCTAAGAAGGACAGAAGCATCCACACTTGGTCCTCCTTCTTGAGCTTCATGTGGTCTGTGAATTGAATCTTGGGTATTCCGGACTTTTGGGCTAATATCCGCTTATCAGTGAGTACATACTGTGTTCATTCTTTTGTGACTGAGTTACCTCAGGATGATATTTTCAAGTTCCATCCATTTGCCTGCAAATTTCATTAAGTCATTGTTTTTAATAGCTGAGTAGTACTCCATTGTGTAGATGTACCACATTTTCTGTATCCATTCCTCTGATGAGGGACATCTGGGTTGTTTCCAGCTTCTGGCTATTATAAATATGGCTGCTATGAACCTAGTGGAGCATGTGTCTTTATTACATGTTGGAGCATCTTCTGGGTATATGCCCAGGAGTGATATAGCTGGGTCCTCAGGTAGTATTATGTCCAATTTTCTGAGGGTCTGCCAAACTGATTTCCAGAGTGGTTGTACCAGCTTGTAATCCCACCAGCAATGGAGGAGTGTTCCCCTTTCTCCACAACCTCACCAGCATCTGCTGTCACCTGAGTTTTTGATTTTAGCCATTCTGACTGATGTGAGGTGGAATCTCAGAGTTGTTTTAATTTGCATTTCCCTGATGCCTAAGGATGTTGAACATTTCTTTAGGTGCTTCTCGGCCATAGGTGTGTATTTAAATGCTTCCTTAGTATACTGAAAAGAGAAATCAGTGCTTTTTAATTATAAGCAGATTTTTGTATGGGTTTCTCAGAGACAGGCTGTCACCCCAATGCCATGATAATTGGTAGTGAGAGCTTAGGGGCAGTGACCTGAAGATTCTGAGGCCCTCTCCGTGCTTACTTTAAAACTACTGATTTCTAGTAAGTGAAAGTTTACTGTGGGTAGGAGAGAGGGAGGGTGACTCAGTGTGAGACACTTACTGACTCATCTTCAATTCCAGACAGCACACCTTGATGCTATGATGCTACCAGGTCCCAGTGGGATCCAGTCCTCTTCGGCCTGTGTTGATGGTGCTCCTTACTTCCCAGGCACTGTGCACTTTCAGTCTCTCCCAGGGGAAGGAAGCTGATGGGCAGTTCTCCTCGCTTGCTTTTGTGGTGACTCGCTTGTATTTGAAATTTCATTTTGGTTTTGCAAATGTAAGAGCCCCAGTCTCTGTTCCACCACACTTCCTTTTACTGAGGTGTCACTCTGTGTTCTAGTTTATTCTGACCCCATCGTCTGGTTCCACTATTGCTTTTCAAAGGCTGGCTGACATCCAGGAGAGGAGTTCAGGCTTTGGGAGGTGAGCGGTAACATCCAAGGGTCCAATCAGATGGACAGCCACTTTGCCTTTCACCATACCTATTTTATGGATGACCCCCCCATTCTATTATTTAGAAATAACTTCAAGATGACATTAATTTGTAAATGTCACCATGAGACATTCTGCTGTTCTCTAGAGTTCAAGATGAAATCGACCTCTACAGGCATTTTCATTTGAAGATGATCTTGTATTGCAAAGTTTTTATACATCACTCCATGGAAGCTTTTAATCCCCCCGTACAGGATTCTTAGTTGTTTAAGCCAGCTAGAATATCAAGTTTCTTTTTAAGCATCATGGCTCTACAGGGTGTATTCTCCCCTCCCCAAATAATTTCTGGTTGCTCCACACTCACACAGTAGTCTACACTAACTGACCTTCACTATGGAGTGCAGATACTGAAATCAGTTTTAATTTGGTCTTTCCCATTGCCTAAAGACATAGACTTTCATCCTGTGCTATTTCTGCCTATGTTTGAATAAGGTAAGAACTGCATTATATACTAGTTCTCACACTGTATTTTAGCTTCTGCTTCCAAAATAAGAAACAAACCCTTTGGTGGGATTTAGAAGGTTATATGAACCAAGGCCAGAGTTTCCCAGTGCGGAAGCTGATCAGTCTGAGGAAAATATTATAACATCCACTTAAAAAAAAAATCTCCTACAAGCAGTTTTTCGATAGGAGATGATAAAGAATGGTTGTTACCTCTCAGTTTTGGACTCTCTCATTCCTGCCTGCCAGCTGTTAACCTCTGGCCCATTTTAAATCCACATGAGAAATGAGGCTGAGTAGAACAAGAATTTGAGGGTCATGTGAATCTGAGGCTCTTCTCCTAGCATTTCAGAAATTAGAATTTATACCATTTTATTATCCAGAAATAACTTCAAGATGACTCCACATTAATCTTTAAAATGCCACTGCGAGACGTTCTGCTGTTCTCTAGAGTTCTAGACAAAACCGGCCTCTACAGGCATTTTCATTTGAAGATGATCTTGTATTGCAAAGTTTTTATACCTCACTCCATGGAAGTTTTGAAGCAGCTCTGCTAGCCAAGGCCATCCCTCTACAATATATAAATTTAATAGGATTTGCGTGTCTCTGTAATTCGTTAAAATTAGATCCGATTTAATGTGGTAAATCTTTTCATCCAAAGATCTCAATGCATCTTGATGGACTGACTGCCTTAGGCCACTTTTTTTTCGGTATATCCTTATGAGGTAGTTGGTAAGTATAATGCCTCATTTTACAGATAAGGCACAGAGGAAGCTAAGAGAGGCCTAAGACACGTTTTCCACATCCTAGAGCAAGTTAATAGCATATAAGCATTAAAGGCATAGCCCTCTGATTTGAGAGATGTTCGACCTGATTTCGGGGTATATCCCTAATTCTGTTCGGAATGCTGTAGCGTCTGTGAATGTTAGTATATCATTACATGCCAGTGCTTCAGGGGATGAAAGTGGACATGCGAAGGATTTAATAAAGTAGCCATTCTCTCTGTCGCCCTTAAATTTGATTTTGTGGAAGTGTGTGTGGTTGAAGTGTCCTTGCTGCATGTAAGTAAGGGCTTCTTAGTTAAGTCATGTGAGGATCACTGTCAGAGTCTGGGATTTTGTGGCCAGGAACATGAGGAGGTGAGGGTGAGATTAGTGATGATTTTCTGCCAATGGAGGATCGTAGAAGCTCAGAAATCTTTCTGCTATCAGTGAGTGAGAGTATCCCTCTCTCTGGTTCACTGAGAGTTGTAAGGTCATGGATGGCAGTGGTGTTCCTAGGGCTGAATGTAATTTCAGCAAAGTAGGATTTGACTCTAAAGCATGTTTGACAATCACCACACAGACTCTGTTGGAACTCTTTGTGAGAATGAAAGGTGTCTCTAAGACAATTTTCTTTCACTAGTAAATATTTACAGCAATGAATAATCTACGTATCTATCTATCTATCTATCTACCCACCTACCTATCATCCTTCTCTCTGTCTATCTATCCTAAAAGTTATGTAGAATAACGTCTTCGATTTCAAGAACCTTGGTGATTTTATCTGATTGGGAAACTCTTGCTTTTCTGTGTAGTGAGGAATTTTTTTTTCTCCTTTTTAATTTTTGATACTTTATATACATTTCCAATGTTTCCCCTTTTCTGAGTCTCCTCTTTGTATACCCCCCATCCCCTCCACAAAGTGAGGAATTTCAAATGTGAAATGCTTCTATAAAAAAGCCTGCTACATAAATAATGGTCAGTAAATGTTAGCTTTCATTGTTATTTATGAAGAAGATGAGAGAATGAGAGAGGAAAGAGGGGGCATATTTTAGGGATTCTTCGGTTGTCTTCTGTCCGGCTCCCTCAGCAGGCTTTCACCAGGCTCATGTGATGCACCTTCCATACTGTTCCTCCCCCCTTGTTGCCTCAGCGTTTGCAATCGATTTCCTCATACTGACACTAAAGGGAACTTCATAAAATGCAGGTCCGAGTGTGTTAATCACCACCTCAAAATCCACCATTCCTCAGGTATTCAGTAAGAATTACCTGATAGGAGTGGCAGCACCTGTGTGTCAGCACGCAGCCCCTGGCTCCCTCTCTGGGTTTAGTCACAGCACACAAGGTCCTCAGATTTTGGACAGCTCGCCCTGGCCCCTTCTGCTCTGTAGGTCTCCACTCCTTGCTGGGCTGAAGCTTAGTTTCCACCCCTGTTCCACAGCCACACCCTTTGCACATGTTGCTCTGCCCATCTGCTGGGGATCGGTTCATGTGCCTTCTGACCCATCGGAAGAGCTTTCAGACGTGTTTTCTTACTGCCCTGCCTACTTCTCATGGTCAACTAAAAGAACCCTTTTGTTGCCCTCATCCTGCCATAAACTAAAGAGTTCAATCTTGTTCCCTCTGCTTTACCCTGGTTCCAATTCTTGGCATGTTATAGATGGCCAATAAATGCACATGATTTGATGATACTACATAATAGCATGGAAACATGCTAAATAACTGACTCAGAAAAAAATTTTTACTATCATCAATGGACAGATCTTGGAATCACAAACTAAACAGAGACACAGTGAAACTAACAGATGTAATGAACCAAATGGATTTAACAGATATCTATAGAACATTTCTTCCTAAATCAAGAGAATATACCTTCTTCTCAGCACCTCATGGTACCTTCTCCA
>CM052718.1:8426015-8443401 GCA_028551405.1 Uromys caudimaculatus | reverse complement strand
AACAATGACTTAATGAAATTTGCAGGCAAATGGATGGAACTTGAAAATATCATCCTGAGCGAGGTAACTCAGTCACAAAAGAACGAACATGGTATGTACTCACTGATAAGCGGATATTAGCCCAAAAGTTCAGAATGCCCAAGTTTCACTTAACAGTAACCGCTGGACTGAGAGTGAGGTCCCAGATGGAGGAGTTGGAAGAAGGTCTGAAGGAGGTAAGGGAATTTGCAGCCCCATGGAGGCAGCAAGAGCGTCAATGGTCCTGACCACCCCACCCTCCAGTCGTTCTGGAGTTTGGACCACCAACCAAAGAATACACATCTATGGACCCATGGTTTGGACCACATATGTGGCAGAGGATGACCTCGATGGCCATCAGGGAGAAAGGAGAGGCCCTTGGGCCTGAGGATGTTAGAGACCCAATAAAGGGGAATGTCAAGGTGGGAATATGGGGATGGGTGGGCAGGTGGGTGGGAGGTGGAATTCCCTCATAGAGGCGGGGATGGGGAGGGGATAGGGGGTTTCCAAAGAGGAGACCCAGAAAAGGGGAAACATTGGAAATGTAAATAAAGTATCAAAAAAAAAAAAAAAAAGAAATACCAATCCACACACACACACAAAATAATAATAATTTTTTTAGGAGTTTCTTGAAATGGAAATTTCTGGTTTTTTGGAAAGACAGCTGTTTCAGATGATGTTTTGCTGGAGCACACAGGTGGAAGAATGTTTTGCTGAATCAGACACACATGAAAGGACACATGATGTTCATAAGGAATATTAATATGACCCCACAGACAGTGGGAACTGGAGCCTTGCTCTGTCTCACTAGTCTTCATTGATGACAGGCATGTATTGATTTGCCTTATATTGCACTGCTGAGCTTTGCTTGAGGTGATATCATGGAGAGAAACTCACCAAAGAACTGCTCATGAGGTTCCTCCAGCTTCTTGCTGCTTCTGTGTCCTTGGCTGGTTGGCAAGCCCTGAGGTTTCTTTGGATTGAACTGCCCTTGCTAGTTTGTGTGTGCTGACTGCCCAGTGGACTGGACTGCAGCTGCTGGTTCGTGTATGGTGTCTGCCAAGGGGACTGGACTGCAGCTTCGGATTCATATTTGTTGTTTGCTACTGGATCAAACTGCTGATATCCTGACAACAAAGATTGGACTCACCCCCAAAGAGCCATTTCTAAACAGCTCTACTTCTCCTATGTCCTAATAACTTTTCTCCTCTACTACCTCTGGTGGGCAATGGGTTAGAGGGGAGGTTGAACCCTTATTAAAGTAGGTTGAAAAAACTTTATGACTACAGTTTTCAAAAGCAGGAACCATCCCGATTGTGAGGGCAAGAGTAAGAGCCACTGATACAGAAGCCTGGTTTTTGGAATGAAGAAATTCATATACCTTCCCCTAGGGCATCAATCAGTTAGGCTGACTGTAGCTTTCATGCCAGAATGCAATTAATAGCTGCTTCTTTCTTGTGAGACATTATACATCTGTAAAGTGGACAATCTAGAAGCCACAGCAGCTTTGCAGACCTGTAGAGAAGGTTTTATATGGCACGTGTGAAATTCCTGGCACAGCACCTGGCACATGAGAAAAACAGGTGGTATTTGTCACATGTGAGTAACACTTGTTCTGTGTACTTCAGCTCAGTGCAGCAAATCCTTAACTCCTTCAGGGGCAGAGTAAGTTATATAAAACTCTTCGTGTGCTTGATGGTTGACAGCCCATGTCTTGAAGTCCATTGAAGCTGGATTTCAATGCAGTGTGTAGGATTGAGAAGAAAACCCTAGAGAGGCTGGAAAGGAAAGGGTGGGAGGAGATGGCTGAGTGAAATGGCAAAATGGCACTATGCATCTATCTGACATAGCAGGTTACAATCGCTTATGTAAAACATAATTATTCCTATTAAAAGGTTTATATTAAAAACACCTATAGTTAAGGTTTTCCCTTTTATAACTCTAGCTTTATCACAAGAGTTATGAGAAGGCTGGAGGTGTCAACATAGGTATTTTAATTCTTCTGAGTTAACTGAGTCCATGGCAGGCCCGTGCACATCCTCTAGATGCAGGAAGATGGCTCCTTCAACTGAAAATTTGCTAACTTTTATAAATGCATGTATCTTCTTCTGAGGGTGTCTTAGTTAGAAATTTGCTGCTGTGAACAGACACCATGACCAAGGCAACTTTTATAAGGACATTTAATTGGGGCTGCTTACAGGTTCAGAGGTTTGGTCTATTATCACCAAGGTAGGAACATGGTAGCATCCAGGCAGGCATGGTGCAGGAGGAGCTGAGAGTTCTACATCTTCAGCTGCAGGCCACTAGGAGAAGACTGGCTTCCACCCAGCTAGGACAAGGGTCTTAAAGCCATGTCCACAGTGACACACTTCCTTCAACAAGGCCACAACTACTCCGACAAGGCCATACCTCCTAGTAGTGCCACTCCCTGGGCCAAACATTATTCAAACCACCACAGAGGGGAAGGAGAGTTCTGTCCCTAAAAGGGTTCACCGTCAAGTAAAAGTCAAAACTCTGGTACTTTTATGCTTTTTCCATCAGAACTGAAATAATCCCACACATCCTGAGGAACAGACTATGCTTTATACGTATTTGAAATATTTAGTCGCAACAAAAATATTGTGACTCAATAAAAACGCCATTTTCTTCTTGCGTTCATATTTCTCACTGTGAAAACTTTCCCCGGGTCCGTTTAAGCTGAGCATTTAATCATGTGAAGCACTTTCCATTGTAGAACCGTGTTTATAAAGTATTTAACATTTGCTATTTTGGGGACCAGTTATTGGAAAACAAAGCCAATGAACTGAAAAGAACAAATAACAAAAAGCAGCGTTTCAGGTCAGGGGTGTGAACATTAGCAGTAGCTGCAGCCTGAACACTGGACGACTTGGTCTTTTCGAGGGAGCGGTGCGTTTCCAGTGGGTTTTCTCATCAGTGGAATGAAGGCGTACAACCACCCTTCATCTTGGTTAATGTGCATACTCAAGGAAATTCCCATTTTGCATTGATTTGCCCAATACATTATGCAATAGAAATGATCTTTGTTGGGTACAAAATTAAGAGGGAGGAGGGATTTGTAGTGTGGGGGGTACGGAAGGAGAAAATGATTTTTTGCGGAGTCTCTATGTGTGCCTGGCCTAGCATGGATGGCATGTGTGCTTTATCCTGAGCCATCCCCATGATGTTCCTGCTAGAGAGGAGGGAGGTGAGGGAAAAGCAAGGCTTCAGAGGGTAAGCAACTCAAAAGTTCTCAGAGCTTACCAAACCGGCTGCTAATCTCTGACCTTGTCCTCCATGGCCTTTGCAAAGGTGGCTTCTGAAGGCCATGCCAGTTGCCACAGTGTTACCATAGCATGTGGTCAGTGTCGCTGCTGGAACTGAAACCCCAGTCATACTGTCTGAAGAGCTGGAAGAAGCATCAGAGAGTGGAGTATTGATAAGGTAGCTCTCATCTCGTTAGGTGCCAGGGCATGACCTGTGCCATCTGTAGACAGTCTGGGTAAAGGACCAAAAGACACAATCTATAAGGAAACTGTCTAGCCTGCCAGATCCCACTAAAACGAAGAGGAATATGATATAGATAGTATAACTCTCACCCTGCATAAGTTCACCTCTGACTATGTGTTCTCTGCACTTTTGTCTGTAATAAGTCTTTTTTTTTTTTTTGGTTTTTCGAGACAGGGTTTCTCTGTGTAGCCCTGGCTGTCCTGGAACTCACTCTGTAGACCAGGCTGGCCTCTAACTCAGAAATCTGCCTGCCTCTGCCTCCCAAGTGCTGGGATAAAAGGCGTGCGCCACCACTGCCTGGCCACTTTTGTCTGTAATTAAGCATGTGTCATCTTTAGATGCCTCTTATGAGTCCTGTGGAAGTAGTAGAAAAGCTTCTAGGACTTTTTTTTTCTTTCTGGTCTTTGATTGATAACTAGATTTATAAAGCAGGCAGGCTATGTATCTAAGTCTTGGATATTATAGAATTTAATTTGAAACAGATACAGATGAATGTTAAACTATACCGGCGGTTAACTGTCTTCTCCTGATTATGAAATTACTGCAATTCTATTTTAGGGGAAAAAACCCAACCAGAATAACTAAAATATTTGGGAAGTAAGAACCCCATCATTGCTTTTCCTTGTGTAAGATGAACATTATTATTATTTAGTTAACTCTGTGATTTTAGGTTTTAGACTTCACCTTGATTCAATGTATAGCTCAACATTATTTTTTCACTTAGTGTATCTATTTTTACTAACATATCTTATTTACATTTTAAATTAACATGCTTTTAAAAAAAAGAGCAAGTGGCTGAGCTGTCATAGCATGGATCATACTCCCTCTACCATCCCCCACAGCTACAGTAGGAGCGACCGTAATTTCATAAAGAAACCTCCCTGTGATTGTAGTTGACTCAAAGGTGGAAACCTTGCTTAAAAACTGCAGTGCTTCCTTATTTTTATAACAATTTGATTAGCATGTTTGGAGGCTTCAATCAACAACTGATTGATTCTGTTGCTTTGGCGTTATACTAAGGTAAGTGTGTGGCAGGGCAAAACTACTCAATTTGTGGCTAGGAAACAAAAGAGAGGAAGATAAGAGAGCCAGGGTCCCACAGTCACCTTTGAGGACACACCTTGAGTGACCTAAAGATGTTCTTTAAAGCCCTACTGTCCATTTTCTATAGTTCTGCCCTGTGGACCATGTCTATAGCACATGGTATTCAAGGTCTAGTTCAAGTGTATGTGCCTGTGTGTGCATGTGTGTGTTTTGTGTGTATGTGTGTGTGCATCTGTTTATCTCTGTGTATGTCTCTGTATTTGTACGACGTGTATCTGTGTTTCTTTGTGTGTGTGTGTGTGTGTGTGTGTGTATCTGTGTGTTTGTGTGTGTGTGCACCTGTCTGGGTGTGCTATGTGTATGTGTGTGCCTTCATGTGTGGTGTTTTCATGGATATAGGTACCTGTTATATGTGGAGGTCAGTGGAGACCCTTGGGTGGTGGTCTTCAGGCACCTTCCACCTTTCTGCTTGAGGCAGGAGCTCTCACTGGCCTGGAACTTTACCACACAGGCCAGGCTAGCTGGTCCATGATGTTGTAGAGCGCTCCTCTTGCCTCTGCCCCCAGCTCACCATCCTTGGGATTGCAGGTGCTCACCCCCATTCCTGGCCCTTTAATTAGGTTCTGGGGAT
This sequence comes from Uromys caudimaculatus, assembly GCA_028551405.1. Taxonomy (NCBI): domain Eukaryota; kingdom Metazoa; phylum Chordata; class Mammalia; order Rodentia; family Muridae; genus Uromys; species Uromys caudimaculatus. The sequence continues at coordinate 8,438,201 of CM052718.1, read as the reverse complement.
GGGAACTTAGGTCCTCGTAATTCAATGTAAGCAGTTTTCCTAAGTCATAGTCCAAGCTCTCAACTTGTTTATTAAAAGGAAAACTTAACCAAATATACAAATCCGTGAGGTTCATAATGACTTCGTCTCTCTCTCTCTCTCACACACACACACACACACACACACACACACACGAAGCACAGCTTTTGCTTATACTCACACTTATCATTGCTCTCTTGTTCCTTCCCTCAAAAGCTTCCCTTCTTCTTTTATAGTCTGAGTGTGTGTGACTGTGTGTGTGCATGTGTGTGTGTGCGTGCACACATATGTGTATGTAAAAATCTGTGCTTTGCATATGAGAAGATATGCATCTTTCTGAACGTGACTTATTTCACTTAATGTGATTTTCTTCTCAATCGACTTTCATGCAATGAGTAACCGCTTTTCTTATTTGCCTTTCATCTGGCGATGTTTCCCTCCCGCGGAGCTCATAGACAGTACTACAACAAACATGGATGTCCAGGGGCCCCTGGTGTGTGCCGATGGATCTCCTTTGGGATCTATCCGGGATTGCTGTAGCTAGACCCGGGTGTTTGTGTTTTAGATGGTTCGAGGACCTTCTGTGTTGAGCCTGGTGACTTCTAATGTATCCTTAGGTGTTGTGGAGGCTCCTGCACTGGGGCAGAAATTTAGAAACCATGAGCTTCCAGGCAGAGTCCTTCCCATCCTTCCTGCTTTGGACAGCAGAGGAGGTCTCTGCATGCTTCAAGGTTGAAAGACACCAAGCACCTGCCCTTCTCCGAGGCTGGCTTCAGATGCTGCACAAGAGGCTCTGATGGGTCTGTTTTATTTATTACCTGTTTTCATTATTCCTCCTTCATGTATACTTCTGTGAGGGCACTTTTCTTTTCCCTCGTTTGTTTTCTTCATTCTCCTCCTCTGGACTTTCCTCACAACCTTTCTTTGTTGGTATTTTATTTTCTCAGATTCTGTAAATTACTGCAGTAACTATGAGACGGTAGCACGACTTAACTAAGCTTCTGGTAAGAATACCTTGCATCTAGCCCAAGAAGACAAGTAAGCCACCCCCATCCCCATCCTTGGCCCTCAGTCTAGAGAATTCCTTGGTGTTCAGGCATATGGGAGCACTGGCAGCTCATTCCAGAAAAAAGATGACTATAATGATCATTTATAAATAAGGGATTTGACATCTCAGACATAGATAATGAAGTTATGGAGTTTTGTTGTTTCCTCTTTGGCATTTGTATTTCTCTATGGACAGCTATGAAATCTGTCTGTGGAAGGTTCATCGTCCAGAAGTGGGGGTATGGGTTAAAAAAGGAAACTGGGATTAGGAAAGACTCTGTTGCATCCATACTCATACTCATAATTCATTTATTGATTCCTCCAAGAGCATATCACTTTGATGACATGAACTAACAAACTAATTTTGACAGTTTAATGGACTAAAATAACATTTCTTAATAGTTTCCAGATTTAAAGATCCCAAATTCTGCAGTTTTGAGACTCTTAAATATGTGCACATCATTCTCATAGTACGAAGAGCTGTTCAAAGGATGTCTATTTGTGTTGAAAATGTAAACCACTAGAGGGCACTGTGGATAAACTTTTATCCTTGGTGTCACTGTATTGGAGATAGAACCTGCCAGAATTTAGTCAATTACCTATACCTGTTGTGGTCGTTTGAAAAGGTACGGCCCCTATAGACTCATGTGTTTGAATGCTTGGTCCATAGGGAATGGCACTATTAGGAGGTGTGACTTTTTTGGGGGGAAGTACATCACTGTGTAGGTGGGCTTTGAGGTCTTAGATGTATGCTCAAGTGTGGCCAGTGTGATCCAGTCTCTTGGCTGCCCGTGAAATCCAGTCTCTTTCTGCTGCCTTCAGACCAAGATGTAGAACTCTCAGCTCCTTCTCCAGCACCACGTCTGCCTGGACTCTGCCATGTTCCCACCATGATGATAAAGGACTAAACCTCTGAAACTAAGCCAGCCCCAATGAAATGTTTTCTCTATCAGAGTTACTCTGGTCATGGTGTCTCGTCACAGCAATAAAAACCCCAACTAAGACACCTTTACTGATCCAAGTAATTGTTTGCTGAGTACTTCATAACTCAGAAAGCAATTTTTCTTTTAGAAGCAGCAAATATATAGTATGTTCATAAGTCTTCGATATGCCATTATACTGTCCCCAATATAATTGTAGAAAGCTGATTTTTTTTTTGCAATGGGAAATTAACAATGATGATAACAAATATTACCCTCCTAACATGGCTGTACAGTCTGTGTAGATATGATATGGACAACAAAATACCCAGAAGACAGTGCCACGGTTCACTTCCAGTTTTGACAGGGACAGGGTTCGTGGGTTCTGTCCCTAGGGCCCACTGACTAACTGGTTTTCTGATGGCCACTGTTCCTTTTCTCCTATGCTGGACCCTAGCATTTCTTAATTCTTCCAAATTTTAACTCAGCCTGTGCTCTCATCGCCCTGCCCTAGGCTGTTGAGCATAGTTTCTTATAATTACTGTCCACTGTCCAGCTGGAGCCTCCACTCTGACCATCCCTATGGGAGCGGGCCTCTCCCCATGGTGCTGTAGAGTCTCTGTCTTCCTGCATTGGAATGTGTCCCCAGGTCTCCACCTGGCTAACATCATCATTGCTTCAGAACCTTTACTGCTGGAGCCTGTATTTCAGCTGAGGATTTTAAACTATGTAGGAGAGAAAACGTGAGTTAACAGTTCATCCCTTTTCCTGAGGGCTACCATTCGCTTCCTTCTTTACTAGAAATAGAAAGTCAGGATTTCCTCTTTCCCCCCAGAGCTAGAGGGAAGGGGGATGAAGGTGAAGGTGAATGGTGAGCCTGAAGAAGCTAGTGTGATAAAGCCAGAGGGGTGAAGTCTGGATAGAGCTGGCTACCTTCCTCATCTCCACAGAGCTGGCCACCTTCCTCACCTCCACAGAACTGGTCATCTTCCTCACCTCCACAGACCTGGCCACCTTCCTCTTCTCCATAGAGCTGGTCACCTTCCTCACCTCCACAGAGCTGGTCACCTTCCTCACCTCCTCAGAGCTGGTCACCTTCCTCACCTCCATAGAGCTGGTCACCTTCCTCATCTCCTCAGAGCTGGTCACCTTCCTCATCACCTCAGAGCTGGTCACCTTCCTCACCTCCTCAGAGCTGGCCACCTTCCTCACCTCCACAGAGCTGACCACCTTCCTCACCTGGAACATAAGGATTTCCTGGAGGTGGGGTGTATCCAAAACACAGAGATGTGACAGGCAAGTGCACTTCAAATAAGCAGCCTAAAGCCCAGGGCTGGGGGTGGGGGTGTAGTGATGTGGAGTGGCTCAGCTGGGAAAGGCACCTAGTGTGCAGCCTCAGGACTTGAGTTTTACCTTCAGGAGCTACACAGCAGAAGGAGAGAAGCGACTCAAATCAGTCATCCTCTGACCCCTTCACATGTGTGGTGTCACATGCTCATAGACAAAATAAATAAATGCCATGCCATAAAAAACCTCAGGGTGGGGAAGCAGCCTAGTTGATCCTGGGAAGGCAACTGTTCCTCAAGTCTTCCTGTCAAATGCTTGATTTTAGGGGTTTCTTTTGTTATAGGATTGTGTTTCGAGGCAGCAGGTGTGTCACTGTCTCCAGGGAGATGGCGGAGATATTGCTGGTTGCTTTTGTTTTGGTGAGATTATGAGAAGTAATGTTTAATAAAGATGGGTATCCATCTCATCTTCCCGTCTAACATTCTGCACGAGGCGTTCCCACCTACACTTTCCACAAAGGGAGAAGACGTTATTCATGGAGCCTTGTGTGTGTGTGTGTGTGTATGTGTGTGTGTGTGCATCTCAGATGATAAATAATTGAAAGTAAAGGTTGGCAGCGTGCTGCTTCACTGGGCTTTCCTTTTGCTTTCTTTTTTAGGGTAATGAGGAGACAGATGGTACTTTTTCTGTAAATGCCAAAAAAAAAAAAAAAAAAAAATTAAAAAAAAAAAACCTCCCAAGTCTTACAGTTGTGGAACAAAATCTTATGATTTGCAGAACCAGTCTTCAGAGTCTATTGGCATCCATCTCGAGCCCCTACTTCAAGACCCAGAATGACAAGGGGAGTAGAATGGAGGGCAGATCATTGTATGTGTATAATTAGTAACTATATATGAAGCAAGAACTGAAACAGTCCAGTTGGTCACCATGGATATTCTAATGGGTGGATATTAGGACTGTATACCACCCCACACTTTGAACTACCATCTTGGCTTTGGCTCTGTGGCCTGCTGTGTTGTCACAGGTAACATCATGGCCTAAGCAGAATGAAGGTGTCTTCCTCAGGAAGATAGACGAGTTCTTCGTGTTGCAGTTTGGCTAAACAGATGAGGCTCACCTCTCCCTCACGTGCATCATTTAAAAAGAGACCCAGAAGTGACAGGGCTCCGAGTTTCTCAGGTTCTTTTTAACATCTGACAAGTCTAAATGTTCTGTCTGCATAAGTCGCATACTAATTAGTAATTAAACACCGTTATTTAATTAGACTATCTAGTTGGTGCATCACGCATTAATTACTCTCAGATTGGTGTGTGCCAGCTGTTCTTGGTGATGGGGCCACTCTGCTGGTTGGTTTCATGCTGTGTGCTGCAGCTGTGCTCAGACACAACCCTTCTCTGCCGTCTTGAGTTTGGGCAGGAAGCATCCACACAGAGGAGATGGCCATGACCAGAGCTGGTCAGTTATCAATCTGAACATTTGCAAAAGCCAAAGGAATCCATGGAGGTTGGATAAAAGAATCTTCCCTTTAGGAGACCTACTGTGTTGTTTGTTTGTGCTTTGGATTTTCTATCAGCTCTTTTGAAAATGACATGTATACTCTAAGGAAAGGTCAGTCTTGTATGGCGGGTTTCCAACAGTTCTCAGCATCAGCAGGGCCTCTCTAACTCTCAGCTCTTTTCTAAAGATTTTAGTGCACCCAGTGAACTGGGCGAAACATATCTAAAAGAATGTTAATCAGAAAGAGTCATGGTAATTCACAGTTATTTTAATAAAAAAAGCATTGCACTCGTGCACTATGGAGCTTACCTGTTGTGCCATCTCTTTTATTCCTTGTAAAGAGAGGTAGGACCCAGTGTTAAATCCTCACAGTGTGTAATGAATTTTCAGCATCTCCTAGGACCTTATCAATTATTGTATCCAGAAAGTGCTCTCAATAATAAACCCTGCTCTTAGAGATGCACTTACTCATCAGTAGACTTTATCAATGCCAGTGGTTTTGTTTGCATGGAGGTCAGAAGAGTTTGTGGAGTGCTTCTACAGGCTAATTATATTTTTGTTTGAAGGACAATTGTGTGTGGTGGGTTTTATGGCGGATAGCAGCTATGGTTTTGAATACATTTAGTTCAAACTCTTCTGTGCCCAGAGTCTTCCTTTCTCAAATATGACACATGTAAAGCCCTGAGGTGAATGTCATCCAGGAGATTCCCACATGACAGGCATGCATCCCTGTCTCCTGGGAGGAAGTAACTCCTGTTGTCTGGAGGTTCCGTTTTGGCGGCTGAGACAGGCAGAGGATGGGATAGAGGCACAAAGAGGTGTTCCCTCATTCTAGGCCGCCATCAGTAAGAACAGAGGTTAGGGCTCGGGCCTAGATCTTTATTACCTATCTTGGGATTCTCTTTACCACATTTCTCCATTTCCTCCTCCTCCTCCTTTTTCTTCAATATACGAAACATTCAATTTCCTCCCCTCAGAGCTCATGGAATATGGAAGATGAGGAGGCAGAAAGATGGTAAGAGCCAGAGGGGATGGAGGACACCAGGAGAATAAGGCCTTGGGATCAATTACACCAGGCCCATATGAGCGCACAGAGATCAAAGCAGCAAGGATTGAGCCTACTCGGGTCTGCACTGTGTCCTCTGTGTATAAATTATAGTGCTTAGCTTAGGGCTTCTATGGGACTCTGAGTGTGACAATGAGTGGGTCTCTGGCTCTTCTGCCTGCTCTTGGGACTCTTTTCCTCCTGTTGGGTTGTCGTGTTCAACTTCAATATGAGAGTTTTGCTTCATCTTATTATATTTTATTTTGCCATGTAGATTGTTATCTCTTAGAAGCCTGTTCTTTTCTAAGGAGAGACAGAAAAGGAGTGGATACAGAGGGGAAGGGTTCTGGGCAGGAGCTGGGAGAAGTAAGGGAGGGGAAAATATAATCAGGATATATTGTTTGAGAAAAGAATCCATTCTCAATAAAGGAAAAACATTCAGAGTAGTTTGTGCTCAGTAGAGTCATGATCTGAAGTCACGTTAAGTGTTTTTATTTCATAAATATAAATTGTTTTATTTTAATTTTTAGGATTGCAGTTTCATCAATCATTAGCAACAGTCATATAATATAAGCTGTGCAAAGGATGTCATCCATACTATAGCCTTAATTATCAATAGATGGAATCATAGCTCTTGAGAGCTCAGGACACACTTGAATAAAGCTTCTATGAACATAACTGTTTCATCCCCGAAATGTCTCTTATTTTTCCTTTATTCAATGTGTAGCCATCCCCACCTTGAGAGAAAGCTTCTCCGATACGAATGCAGCTCCAGAGACACAACATGCTCGCTAGAGTCGGCAAAAATATTCAGCACACACCCATCCTCTTAGGATCACCCTGAGCAAGGCAATGGTTTAGCTAGTAATGGCAAATCCTTAGAAATTTCCAGAGATGAGTGGTGCCTGTTAAAAATAAATTTAAAATATACAGAACAAGCAGATTGAAGAAACCTGTGGTGGCGTGTCAAATGCAGTGATAGGACCTGTGTCGCCTTTGATTGAAGAAAGAGCTTGGTGCATTGACCGTGACTGGGCTCTGTGTCAGCAGGGTTTAGATATCCTTGCCACAGTCACCCGTTCGTAGCTGTTTTATGTCTTCTATATTATTTGTAGCCCAGTCTGATCTAAATCAGGATTCGAACTTCACTCAGAGGTGGTAAGCCTCATATCATCCCTCTGTGTTTTCTTCTCTTGGTCAAAGGCCAGCTGTGAGGATGTAGAAAATCAAAGCTTGGTGCCGTAGAACACGGAAGCCATCTCAAGGTCAAGACTCTTGCCTCTGGATTACCGTTGGCTGGATGTGGCACTGCCAACTGAGAATTATTCACTTCCATCAATAAACTGACAGAGCCTAACATTTTACACAAATGAGCAAATATGTTTAACACCTCGGGTATATACTAAGGCTGTGGATGACCATTTAAATTTAAGCTGAGAGTGTATTAATGAAAACTTCAGCTATTCTCTGACAATTCTTGGGTTCCTAATAGTCAGGGTATTCATGGGTAATTTTGAGAATCAACAGTCTGCTAAAATTAACTACCAGTGGGGATTCGGCTACAGTCTTTGCTCCACTTGGGAAAAATGCTCCAGACAGAATGGAAGCTATAATGCGAAGAAATTGCAAAATCTAAGATTGATCTTTAGAGTATTTCAGTGTATTCGACAAGTAACTCAGGATGTTTAATGCTAGCCAAGTTTGAGGAAAGTAACCAACAGGCGTTCAGAGGATAGGCATTTAGCTTGTGGTCTGAAATCAGGGTGCAGATTGTGAGTCTGCTTGCTGAGATTTCAAACAAGTGGAAGACTCTGGTATTTCTCTGTTTTTTATTTTACAGATAAAGTGACATGTACTTTAAAAGATTAATTTATTCCATTTTGTGTGTATGAGTGTTTTGCCTGAACATTACATCTGAATGCTACATGCATGCCTGGGACTCTCAGAGGTTAGAAGGAGTCTTTGGATTCCCAGAACTGGAGCTACAGATCGCTGTGAGCTACGATGTGGGTGCTGGGAACAAATCTTTTGGGAGAGCAGCCAGTGCTCTTGGGCACTGAGCATCTCTTTACCCTGACATGCACTGTTTTTCATATATAATTTTATTGATTCTTGGTGAGTTTTGCATCATTCACCCTTCCATTTCTACCTTCTACCCTTATAACCTCCCTGCAAAAAGAAATAAAAAATAAAAAATAAATAAATTTCACTGTGGAAGTTGTAGTGTGTCCCTTTTGTCCACACACCTTTATTTGCAAATGTTCATTGCAATGAGTCACTGATCTGGTTTGAGGCCTCTGGCTTCTGCTACACCATCAATACTGGATCCTCACCGAGATTCTTCTGGGTTATCCTGTTGTTGCCCTGTGTCATGGAGATCCTACAGCTCATAGGTGGGGTAGATTTAGGGGTGGGCCAGTTCAGAGCGGTGGATCTGCATCTGCATAGCAGCTGAATGTACAGTTTTGACGAGTGTTGGTTTGCTGTGCTGTAACCAGGCTGCAGATGGCCTTGGTATTAGCATAACCTGGCTGCATATTGTTTTCTTTCTCAAAGCAGCTATGGACAGCTAGCACGAATCCCAAGCTCTCACATACACAGAATTGCTTTGAGTATATCCCAAGTAAGCCTATGGCTTTCTGTTTAAAGACTGCTTACATGGCTTACAAATTGGAACCAAACCCCAATTGTCAGAAAAACACTAGCTATAAATGACAAGGACTCCTTCAGCCCTGAGAGCTCTGTGACCCCACAGTTCTGCACTTTGCTCCTAAATACCCTTAGCTAGACAAATAACCCTTACTGTGATTTCTCTCTTCTCCACTGCAGGTTCTTCGTCTTATTTCTCTTCTTAGGGATGAACTTCTGCCTCAGTAGGTCTCTGGCCTTTTTACTCAGAACAACTTCCTTCTCTTGCTATACAGATACTAAAAGGACTTTGGCAAAGTTTAGGAAGACTCAGTAATGAAATGCTGAGGTAGCTTTTGAATTCAGACAGGTTTGGGGCAAAAAAAAAAAAAAAAAAAAAAAAAAATGCTGGTGACCTGTTGGGACATCTCATTTTTTTTATTCTTCTGAACTTGTATTAAAGAACCATTTTCCTTGAGAAAAGGAAACTTCTCCAGAGAAGATTTCTGAGGTTTAAATATAACAGATGGTATTTCAGATCCTCTGTCGATTGCATATGTGTGAGAACTCCTAATTTAGGTTCATTACACAGCTACAATTTGTGACAGTTTGTGGCATTCTGCTCTAAGGAAAGGCTGGCCCCTCCCCCTCCCCACCCCTCCGTGGAAGCATCTGCAGGAAATTTCACATGACCCAGGTCACCATCCTTCTCCATCAAAGATGGCTCTCTGCGGCTACTCTTTGATAGTCGATACAAATAAGCACGGGTCAGTGATCTTTTTCATCCTGTGCATGGCACACCATGCTGACAGCTTTGCGGTTGTTGCAGATGACCCTGATATGATATGGGTTATCACTTCCCGGTCTGTGAGAAGCTTTAGTTTGCAGTCTTGGCATGTTCTTTGCTGGTGCTATGTTTCAGCAGGACATCCATTGTTGCGTCTGAAGCCTGGGTCTGGAAACAAAGTAACTGCATACACTGTGTCTAGGCTACACTTGCTGTTCCCCTGTCTGGCTGTCATTTATTCTCTGCCTTCCATGTAAACTTGGACTGTGCAGCTTCAGAGTGCACAGGTGTGAACGTCACAGTACCATTCCAAGTGCCACTCCTCTTTCTCTCAGGGGTGCTCCCAATGGGTGCTCCGTTGCTACATCATAGTCTCAGAAGATGGTCCTATATATCTGTGATTCCCACTGAAACCTTCCCCTAACTTCCAGGATTTTTATTTAACTGCTATGCTAAATTTTTTTTATAGCATCACAAATCACACATGCATGTTACTTATTTTACTGGCTTCCTTAATAGTTTCTGTGTTATAGCCAGGAAAATATGTACTGGGTCTGCCTGGAACTTTACAGGGCATCCCATATGCCACATTTCTGTCTGGCAGTTACATAGTCAAGCAGCCTCTTAACACTTTATTTGATCTAATTTAAAACATACAGGAAGGATTTTAAAAGTAGTACAAAAGAACCAGTAGCCATAGTTGGTAATTAATTTTGAATGCATTTCTCTGATCATTTCTCTTTGTACATGTGTATCATCTTTATGTGTATAGCCTTAACTCCTTCATGCATTTTCTTTTAAAAAATGTTATTGTTCATAAACAAGGGTCAAGACACAATATAGATGTAATCTTAATTTATAGTCTACCCCAAAGTTTTAACGACGTCCATGGTCATCTTTGTGACTGCCTTCGAGTCAAAATGCCACCCAGGGTTGGTTACACAATGTATTTGGTCATCACACTTCTGGGGATTCCGTCTGGATGTATCTGCTAATTTCTCATGGCTGGTTTCTGATGTTGCATTTTGTTGGGACCTTGCAGGAGAGAGCCTTTCCTCCTTCATCCTGTGAGGAGACATAGTTCACCGCCAGTTTTTGGTAGCTAAATGATGGTCAAGGCTGATGCTCTAAGTCTGCAGACAACTGACCTGTCAGCATGACACATAAGCAGCACAAATGAGCATGTTCAAATGCAAGGGTGCAGGTGTGTGAGTTGTTGCCTCCAGCATTGGGACCAAAACAAATTCTCCACACCCTGAGGGCTTTTATATTTAAAGTGAATTCTTGTCATTTGTTGACAATCTAGCTATGTATAAGTTGGTTTTACTTTTATCACTTATGTATTAGTGTGTGATGCCTTGTGTGTATGTGAGGTATTGTATATATAGATGTATGATGTGTGATATGTGTGTGTGTGTGTATATGTGTGTATGTATGTGCTTGCAAGAGTGCGTGCCCATGGACATGTCGATACATGTGGCATGTGTGTGCACGTGTGAGTGAGATCCTGGCTAAAGTCTAAAGGACAATATCTCTTTAGATTGCTTTCCATTGTATGTTTTCGGGTAGTGTTTCTCATTGAACCTGGAGAATTATAGGTCAGTGAGTCCTAAGAACCTTCTGGTCATCACCCTCAGCTCTCCAAGTTACAGACACATGCTGCTGTGCCTGACTTTTATATAGATGCTGGGGTCCAAACACAGTCCTTCTGCTGCACAGCAAGCCCTTTGCCACATGAGCTACTTCCTGGGCATCTTCTTCTTAAAAATGTATGTGTGTGTGTGTGTGTGTGTGTGTGTGTGTGTGTGTGTGTGTGTGTGTGTGTGTGTTCGTGAGATTAGGCCAAGGAAGCAGAAAGAGAACCATGTGGAGGACAAAGTGTTCTTGAGAAAGTCAGGAGGCGACTGTAGAGGGCAATAGAACACAGGTGACTTGAAAGCAGCAGAGTTCCTAGCAGAAGAAAGAGGACAAACGAGAAGGGGATGAGGAAGGCGGGTCAACCAAAATAAAGCATCATTAGGATGCCAAATTCATGCCATTACTTTGAACACTAACTAGAAGCAACATAGCAGTTTGTAGACGTGTGTCCAGCAGAAGCAAAATGGTCCCTTATAACACATAGGTTTTACATGTGTCTGATGGGGGGGGGGAGCTATAGCTCAGCTGTGCCATGCTGGACTGCCTGGCATGCGTGAGGATCTGAGTTTGATCCCTAACAGTCATAAAGACTAAATAAAGGTAGTGTTTCACATGGTGAAAAGTTTCAGAGATTTATTGTAAAGCTTCAGAAACTCAACAATTTGGGGGTGGAACAAGCAGAGAGTGACTTACACACACGTGTAGTTTACTGGTGTTCTGTGTAATGTGTCTGCTCTAAAGCTGAGCCTCTGGTTATCTCTGCAGATTCTTCTTAGTCCATTCATAATGTATCATAGCTGTAAAGCCAACTCCCTTGGCTACTAGATGGACTATCTGGTGCTGGGGCTGAGGAGCGATTTGAAAAGGTCGCACACATGCTGTGATTTGAATCCAAATATGTTGCATAGTTCCCTTAAATCTCCTCAGTAGACACACATTTCAACATGTGTTTCTAAGTTTCTTCTTTCTTAAGTTCAAGGACAACTGGATGAACAGACCTGGGCCATGCCGCTCCTTGACTGGCAGGACGTTTTACTTGTCTTCAGCTTAGGGAGGCTGGTGATTTTTTTCATGAACGAATCAAAGATCACTAATAAGACTTTGATTTTTTTTTTTTTTTTTTTCTGTTAAGAGGAGATAACATACTGATCTTGATTTTTCTCTTCCTGGTCAACAGCAAAGGGTGTGCATTTAATTACTGTGTCTGCTCATTCTCCGGTGCTGCTGCCATGCTTAGAGAATCATACATGTTTCTAAGTCCCTGACCAAAGAGGACAAGAGAAGGTGAATTGGGATGTGGGGTGCTCCTCATTGTCATG
>CM052718.1:8408113-8425515 GCA_028551405.1 Uromys caudimaculatus | reverse complement strand
CCCCCCCCCCTGGTCCTCCTGGAGTTTGGACGACAACCAAAGAATATACATGGATGGACTTATGGTTTGGACCACATATGTGGCAGAGGATGACCTCGATGGCCATCAGGGGGAGAGGAAAGGCCCTTGGGCCTGAGGACATTAGAGGCCTCAGTTAGAGGAATGTCAAGGCGGGAATATGGGGATGGGTGGTCGGGAGGGGGGTGGGAGGTGGAATTCCCTCCTAGAGGCAGGTTGGGGAGGGGATGGGGGGTACCCAAAGAGGAGACTCAGAAAAGGGGAAACATTGGAAATGTATATAAAGTATCAAAAATAAAAAAGGAGAAAAAAAAAAAACTCATTCAACAGACATTAAGCATAATTCCTTTTTTTATTTTTTATTTTAATCTGTTCATTTCTTTTCTTCTAGCATTTGCATGATTGATTTTTTATAACAATGGAATTATTTCTAGTAATTGATGATGAATAGTAAAATAATTACTAAATAAAAACTATATTCAAGGGAGCGCAGAGACAACTCAGTGGTTAAGCGTGCTTGCAGCTCTTCTAGAAGACCTGAGTTTTGTTTCCAGCACCTGTGTGACTTAACACCACATATAATTTCAGCTCCAAGGGATTCAATTCTAACTTCTGCAGGCACATACATCCATGTGTACACACACACACACACACACACACACACACACACTCACAAATAAAACAAAATTAATCCTTTTTAAAACCCACAGTCAAGATGCCCAGGCTCCATTTTCCCAGGACAATCCAGGTGAATGCTTCCTCCCTTTATTAAGAAGGGATCCTCTTGGTTCTCAAAAGTGCCCCAAAACACACATCTGATATAACTTCTTGAGTTACCAGTCTCTTCATTCAAGTTGACTTGCTTACTAAAGATTCTTCTTATTGGTGGCTATAATAGTTACTATTTATTGTTAACTTGATGAGATGAGTCACTGAGAAGATAGGCCTCCAGGAATGCCTGAGAAGGATTATCTAGATGACGCTAAAGATGAGGCTACATGAGACCAGTTCCAGTCCATAGGCTGAGGAGAAAATGAACTAAGGGCACACATCCATAGCTCTCTGCTTCCTGACTAAGGATGCAACATGAGCAGCTGTTTCCGGTTCTGCTGCCATGACTACCCACTATGGTGGACTGCATCCTCTGAGAATCATAACAAACCTTTCCTTCTTTCTGTCCCTTTCCACAGATACTTTCCTAAGAGTCTGTAAAGTATCTAATACAGTTGCTTTGCCAAATCAAACAGGAAACATGGTTGGAAGCTTAGATGTTTTTCAAAACCTACTTTTAATATGAGTCCTTAAATGCTTTATCCTCCTTTCTAGCCCACCACCCACCAGAGGTAGTGGAAAAGAAAGGTTATTAGGATGCAGGGGAGTGGACCTGTGTAGAAATTGTTCTTTGGAACAACGCCATCTGTATGATCAGGAAATCGGCAGTTCAGTTCAACAGAAATCAGCAGCCGCAGCTCGATCCATTCACACACACTTCACGATACACCATCAGTTCAGTTCAGTAGTGGCAGGATAGCAAGCATGAATCAGCAGGCAGGACCCAGCAGAAACAGCCACAGCCAAGAATCAGCAGGAGTCAGCAGGAGGGACCAGGACCAGCAGAGACTCCAGGATAAGCCCTCTGCCATGCCCTTCTCAACAAAGTGAAGATCAGCAAAGAAGAAGACGCAAGACCAACAATGTAGAGCAAAGTTAGCTATGCAAGGCCCATCACTGACCCTTGAGCCTTATTTATACCCCTCCCAAACATCACATATCCTCCAAAGGTCTTACCTCACCACCTGAGTCTGCCTCCGCAAACTCCACAACTCTGTATCACCTGACATCACTCTGCCAATCGGCCCCAGTCCACAGAAGCAGCAAGAAGCCTCCAGAACATCACCACAAGTTTTTTGGTGTGTTTCTGTCTAAGGAGTCAAGACAAACGGAGCTCAGCTACACAATGTAAGGTGAGCGAGTGCGTGCGTGTTATTAGCGAAGAATCCGTCGTCACGTGTCCTTTCAGGTGCTTGCTTTAGCCGACCATCCCTTTCACCTGTGTCCAATTCAGCAAAACATTCCTTGACACACTGACTTTCCAAACTAAGTTTCCACTTTACCTGCTGATTACAATGATTGATTCACAAAGACTTAATTAGCGCCCTTCCTCCTGGTAACTTCTGTGAGGCTTGTGAGGTCAACAACCTGAGCCCCACACAGGGTCACATGAACTCCAGGAGATCAAAATGTTTAACCTGGATATAGATCCAAAGGATTTGGCCAGAGAGACAAGAACTCTGACCAGAGGAACTCAGAACCCAAAAAAGTCAGTGCATGTGAGAAAGGCCAAAGACAGAAGCCAGCATCTCTCCAGCAGGGATCAGGAGGAAAGAGCGATGGGAGGAATGCCTAATCTTAGTCATGGGAGCCGTATTTTTAGCATCTGTGAGAACCATTTCTAGTATGTCTGGCTGGATGACTGAAATAAACAGTTAGAGAACTGACGTAAAGGAAAGGCGTGGATAGCACATATCACCCATTTCCATGGTGAAGGTTTCTGTTTCTGTAATGTTATCTGCAATGGCACTGGCAACTTCTCAGGGGCTACTGCTAATTTCTCAACATCAAATTAGAATAAATGGAGAAAGTATCCAAAAGTATCCATCAGGAACACTCTGCTCTGCTCTGGCTGTACGGAGGGCATTGATGTCTCTCCCTGTAGCCAGCCAAGAAGCCAGAAGCCTCCTGAATACTCGCTGTCATTCTGGCCACAGCATATCAATCCTGAGCATATTACTCAAAAATGTCATTGATGAAAAATAGGTCTAGGGTCTTACTTCAGTGCAGGGTTCCAAACTCTTCCCCATCCTGCTTGATATCTCACTGAAGTCCAGGAACCAATGTCTGTATGTATTTGTGTGTCTATGGGTATATTGTGTGTGTCCATGTATGTGTGTATATATGTATCTGTGTATCTGTATCTGTGTGTCTGTGAGTATATTGTGTCAGTGTATGTGTGTATATGTATCTGTGTATCTGTATCTGTGTGTCTGTGAGTATATTGTGTGTGTCCATGTATGTGTGTATATATGTATCTGTGTATCTGTATCTGTGTGTCTGTGAGTATATTGTGTGTGTCAGTGTATGTGTGTATATATGTATCTGTGTATCTGTATCTGTGTGTCTGTGAGTATATTGTGTGTCCGTGTATGTGTATATGTATCTGTTTGTGTGTTTCTGTGTGTTCATATTCACCTGTGTAGGCATTTATGGGATGTATACATGTGTGCATGTATATAGAAGCCAGAGGCTGACCCTGCATGTTTCCTGTATTTTACTCCACTTTATTTTAATAAATCACATATCAGCTTGTATAATTAGCCAGCTTGCTCTGGGAACCCTGTCCCTGCTTCCTGTGCAGGGATTACAAGAAGGTTACCATGCCCACCCGAAGTATGTGGATGCTGGTGACCTACACTCCAGTGTCCATGTTTGGGGTGTAGACACTTTACTCTCTGACCCCCACTACTGGCTCTAGGAGCATGCCCCTACTTTACTATAGTAAACCCTGTACAAGGTAAATCTGGTATCACTTGTCTATGAATGCAGTCCCAAGGCCTCTATAGAATCTCATCCTCATGTCAAAAATTTTCCCTAGAGCTTGCCAGCCCTTCCAGGGTGCTACAGCTAGCTGTTACCAACTAAAGTAGTAAAAGACACCTGCTTCTAGATCTCAAGATCTAGATGATTACTGACTGTAGCTGTTACCTAATTTAATAATCTCTTAAATTTCAATGTATCTGTAAAACACTACATGAAAAATGGTATACTTCACACAGTCTTGTAAGGATTAAATGTAGTTTGCATTTTCCAAACATCAATAAGTGAAAATTCCGTTCCTCGTCATTTGGATACACCTGCATTCTTCATGCCCCAATCTAAGACATTGCTGTTCTCTTTCATTGCCAAGTTAGACCTTGGGTCATTAATTATTACAGTCCCAAGGCCTCTTGGATAAAAGAGCATCTGTCATCTGCAAGGGAAGGGTGAGCACACACGTGGGCAGAAGATGGATCTGAGAGCAGTCCAGCATCTCCCAGCTGTGCACACAGACCAGCACATAAATATCAGGTCTGTCCTAGAGCAACGGCTGCTCTGCTTCTCAGAACGATTTGGGAACCCTAGCTGTTTAAAAAATAAAATAAAATAAAATAAAATAAAATAAAATAAAATAAAATAAAATAAAATAAAATAAAATAAAATAAATAAAATAAAATCTTATGCTGCAAACCACAGGTTTAGCAAAAGACAAAAGGCAATTGGTATTCTTGACGAAAGAACTGCAATTTACAAAGCTAATAAAAATGTCTTCTCTTTACAGAGAGACATCAGTGGTGCATCTACATGTTTCCGTAAGGAAGATGAGAACATTCAGAGCCTGCCCGTGAATTCCCAGCATCTCTTTTTCTGTATTTCACACAGGCCAGAAGATGAACCTGCCGCCTCAACAGAATGTATTACTCTTCCTCGGCCTCCGGAATTCCCCCTGAGGAGCTCAGCTTTGGGGCAGCCATAGGGAAGCCATGAAGAAATCATGGTCTATATGCCTCAAAGAGAGTAGGGGTCCCTCCTGCCCATCTCCCATGCTGAAGCTGGAAGCAGATGGCTATGCTCCCTTCTGCAGGATCCCAGAGTCAGGTCCCAGATGTGGTGAGAATACACAACATCTGCTGCGTCCTGACTCTGTTACTAACATCTGTGAGGCACTCACTTTGGGGCCTTGGCTTCTTTCTGTTCTCAAAAATGGAACTGAACATCTCTTGGCCCTCCCCAGAGGACCAATTACTGAATGCAAATGAAATAATGTATACAGCAACAAGCCTGGAAAAGTGAAGTCCAGGAACGTGTACGGGTGTGTGTGTGTGTGTGTGTGTGTGTGTGTGTGTATACATGTGGTATGAATATGTATACATGTGCATGCAAATGTGTGTACACATGCATATGGTGTGTACATGTGTTTTCACGTGGTATGTGTGTATGTGTTTGCATGCACGTGAGCGGGGGTGTTGTGTGTGTGTGTTGTGTATGCGTGAGATGGAGTACAGGTTAGTGTGGTAACCAACAGGATGAGGCAATCAAGAACATCAGCCACTAGAGCCTGACAGGCTAGCACAAGTCCCCGGCCATTCTTATGCTTCTGTAGGAACTGAGAATGCAGACCCTTTGACTTACAACTAAGGATAGCCTGGAGCACAAAGGCGAAAGTTTCTGAGAAAAGCTGATTACAACTGTCTTTCCTTCTTTCTGTTTTGAGCATGCACATGCCGTCTGGAGCCACAGCAGCCATTATGCAATAATGAGACAAAGTAACAAGCTAGCAAGTAACAGCCTGTGAATGGGAGGTAGGAAAAGAAACGCACAAAGGACATCCAGTTCTGACGCATCACAGAAAAGTTAAAACGATTCTCAAACCCTCCTGCAGCGATAGAAACCATGAAAAGAGAAGCTCTGATCTGTTTAAGTTACCATCAGGCAGTTATCCTGTGGACTGCAGCCAAATGTACTCCCAAGGAAAAGAAGGAAACGGGAATGACCCTTTTAAAGCATCAGTCGATCTCTCTGCCTGTAAATACCCCAATGACTTCCCTCTTCATCCAAAGTGGGCCCATAGCCAGAATCGATCTGCAGCTTGTGAGTCTCCTGATCTCCTTAGCCTCCCTCTATTTAATCTACCAGTCACAGTGAGCTTATTGGTCTGGACTTCTGCAGCTGTGTTACCCCAAGGCCATCCCCCTTACCTCAACTCCATGCAGGGTTCCCAGAGGCTGGCTTCTCAGTGAGGCCTGTGACTGTCCTGTCAGTATGTCTGCCTGCTGTGGCTGCCCACCTCTAGCCCCCTCCACTTGTCTATAATTAATATGATTATTGATCCATGTGCTGGTTTTTTGTTTGGTTTGTTTTTCAGCTTGACTCAGGCGGGGTCATCAGAGAAGGGCCGTCTTCTGAGGGTTTGTTTCCATCTGATTCCCCCATGAACAAGTCTGTGAGGCGTTCTATTGGTAGATGACTGATGCCCAGTCCACTGTGGCAGTAACGCTCATGGGCAGGTGGACCAGGGGTATATAAGGAAGTGAGGAACTGAGGAAGCCATGGAGAGCAAGCCAGTGAGCAACACTCCCTCATGGCTTCTGCCCCAGTTCCTGCCCTAGGTTCCTCCCCCGAGTTCCTGCCCTTACTTCCTTTCATGCTGGATTGTAAGTGGTTAGATAAAATAAACCCTTCCCCCCTCCAAATTGTTTTGTTCATGCTGTTCATCACAGCAATAGAAAGCATGCAGGACAGTCCTCCTACATCTCTGGCCAGGCTATGTGTCTTAGTTGGGGTTTCATTGCTGTGAAGAGACACCATGATCACAGCAACTCTTATAAAGGAGAACATTTCATGGGAGTGGCGTACAGTTTCAGAGGTTCAGCATCATGGCAGAAAGCACGGTGGCACACAGACAGACATGGTGCTAGAGGAACTGAGAGTTCTACATCTTGATCCAAAGGCAGCAGATGGGGACTGGGTCTGCACATACCTTGAGCGTAGGACACTTTAAAGCCCACTCCCACCGTGACACACTTCTTCCAACAAGGCCACACCTATTCCAATAAGGTCACACTTCCTAATAGTGCCACTCTTATGGGCCAAGCATTCAAACACATAAATCTGTGGGGGCCATACTTATTCAAACCAGCACACTATGTTTCACATAAAAACTAATGCATTTTTAGGGTCTTTTTTTTTTTCTTCTTCTTCTTCTGAACCATAAGAAGCATCAATAGCATTAAAACCAATATTTTAATATTTACGCCATAATTTTGAAAGAGATTTCAGACATTTTCAAAACAAGTCACAAAGTCTATATCTAGTGAAGAATTACATAAATAAATATGTCTTAAGGCATAAAGAATTCAGAGGTTTGGGGCCTTGCTTCTGTAATGTTAGGGATTGAGCCTGAGGCCTGGTGCACTGTATTAGCTACTTGTCCCCATGCTGTGACAGAACACCCAGCAAGTAGCTCAAGAGAGAAAGGTCTTATTTCAGTTCACGGTCCCATGGAGGCACAGGGGCAGGAGCAGAGCAGTCTGGTCACTTGGGGACCACATTCAGAAAACCTAGGATGATGAACACTTGTGTCGGTGTGCCCTCTCCTTTCCTTCCCTCCAGAGCCCAAGGAATAGAACTGCTCCCATGCAGAGTGGGTCTTCACACTTCACAGACACGCCTGGATATTTGTCTCCGCAGTGATTCTTAATTTCTTCAAGGTGACAACCACGATTGGCTGTCACTTGGTGCTGTGCAAGTGTTCTACCTCTGAGCTCAAACCCCACTAAAAACTAAGACTCCAGCAGTTGGTTCCCCATCCTCCCCACCTCCTTGGTAAGGTGGGGAAAAGCAATAGTAACTGTAGCAATAGGCAAAAAGCAATTAACTGTAGCAACAGGCTACTGCCTCTGCTGCAAACCCACATCAATTTGCAGGGAAGTAAAGTCTATTCTTCAAGATCAAAGTGTTCCTCTTACACAAATAGACTCGGACAACAAAAGGGGACACAGGTAACTCAAAACACCCAGCTGTTGACTCTGCCTTGTCAGAGCAGGAGAACACCCAGCACAGCCCCTGTGAGAAGGCTCAGCACATGCTTCACCAGTAAAGCCCGGGCCAGTCCCCATGGAATCCTGTAGTCCTCCCTCAAGGACTTCGCTCCTTGGTCCTTCTGAGGGATCCTAAGAGGATGGACACTCACTCACACTTGACTTCACGCTCAGGAATCCTTGCTATGGCATAATTGGCAGGGAGAGAAGCTCTGTGCTGTTCTAATGGAGACTATTGGAATCTGCTCCATCTGTTTTTGACTCCGGAAATCTGTGACCAACTCTCCCTTTAGTGGCCCATCCCCTTTTTAATCTAGGCAGATACCGCACTCTGCAACATCGTTTCTCAGTTACCCCTTCAAGGAGGCCCAGGAGCTGTGAGTTTATCTCTATCTCGGCACACTCAGGGCTCTAGATGCTTGCTAACATAGGAAAATCCCCTCCTCCAATCCATTCAATGTCATCACTGAAAGGAGCCAGCTTCTGCTGTTCCCAGCAACCACCTTTGGCCACTTTCCCCCTCAGAGCTGCATCCCCTTCGTGGCATCAAGAGGATGCTTAATTTGAGGCACTGCATCTTCCACATCTGAAATATGATAAGAACAATATATCGGATGCTGAAAATTAATCTGCCATTCATTGGCGAATTTGGATCTTACTTAACCATACAGAAACTTTCTTTATTCTACTGTCAAGGGTGTTCAGGAGGTTACTTTGGCCGGATAGATTGCATTTTGAAAAGCACATTAGCAAATTAGTTTGGCTAATAAAATATTCAAGGTTACAGAAAGAATACAGACTGTCAAGGACAGATTTAATGGCTCGACAGCATTATTACATTACTTAAAAGATTCTTTTCACTTTAGAGTAGCAATAATTATATATTGAAGAAAACAGCAGTATAAATTCTTCATATCATAGTAAAGACTATGGTGTCTCGGTGATTAGATTGCCTTTGGGAGGCTAGAGTAGAAGGATTTTGACTTGAGACCACCCTGCCATCTGGAGTTGTGACCAAGCCCCAGCCATAGTTAGATTTCAGGAAGTCATTGCTGTTTACTGTCTTAGCACTTATCAAAGAAGCTTGCCTAGGAAGAGAGGGTCATGGCTTAGTCCTTATGGTTTTTTCCAGGTCATGAAGTATATGTCACTAACTAGTCAGCAGCTCCCCATCAGGAGACCCCTCCTACTCCAGGGGGCGTTGGTTTAGGACCTTGACTCCAGGTCTAGTCCCTCCTGCCTGAACCAGCGATGAACATATCTCTCCTGTACTCCATATCACAGCACTGCTGGGGAGGTTACAAAGTCAGTCTGACCAACCTGTAAGCCCTTTCTCTGACACTTGATTTATTCATTTGTTCAGTGATCATTTGTCTACACTCTCTCCTGTCTCCTCTCCCCAGAACATGGTATTGTCCCACGATAACCGAGAAGGTGCGGTGGGGGCACTGTGGCACAGGCTTTCACCATGGTAATATTTCCCAAGGGACTAGAGGCACACCCCAGGTCAGTCTGGCACACCCTTCTGTTTCTTGAGCCTCGCTTTCTCCTCTGACTACCTCCTCCTTATGATTTACAAACCTATTGTTAGTTTTAGCACATCTGATCTCACTTTTGTTGCTTCAAAATCTACCCCCTCTCCCTATAAGCATGATGACTGTAATCTTGAAATAATATAAAATAATGGCAACAAATGCCCCCAAATATGTCTGCCTCCTTATCCTGGGACTGCTTCAAAATTTAGCAATATTGATATAAAATTTACTCATCTTTCTTATAAGTTTTTTTTTTCTTTTAGTCATTGTCTTAGTCAGGGTTTCTATTCCTGCACAAACATCATGACCAAGATGCAAGTTGGGGAGGAAAGGGTTTATTTAGCTCACACTTCCATGCTGCTGTTCATCACCAAAGGAAGTCAGGACAGGAACTCAAGCAAGTCAAAGAGCAGGAGCTGATGCAGAGGCCATGGAGGGATGCTGCTTACTGGCTTGCTTGCTTCTCCTGGCTTGCTCAGCCTGCTTTCTTATAGAACCCAAGACTACCAGCCCAGGGATGGCACCACCCACAAGGGGCCCTCCCCCTTGATCACTAATTGAGAAAATGCCTACAGCTGAATCTCATGGAGGCATTTCCTCAAAGGAGGCTCCTTTCTCTGTGATAACTCCAGCTTGTGTCAAGTTGACACAAAACCAGCCAGTACAGTCATGAAAAGAGAAAAACCTAATCATGTCAACGACCAAGGACACCCTGATTTTGTAGCTCTGCTGAAGTGTGGGTGTGACAGGAGGTGTCAGGTGACACACAGCATGAGTCTTCAGAAAAATCCCCATTGGATGCAGCTCCTCTGAGTCCTCTGTTTCTCCAGAGCCATGCCACCTCACCTTGTACGCTTCAGGTACTGAGACCTTCTTCTCTTGTCATGTCATCTTCATGGTGCAGAGTTTTGCTTCATATGCAATTGAGTGAAGCCAGGGCTCCTCTGTTCCCTCTTGTCTCAGAAGTACTCTTCCCATTCCACAAAGTCATCATCATCATCATCACCATCATCACCATCATCATCATCATCGTCATCATCATCATCATCGTCATCACCATCATCGTCATCACCATGAGTGGCTAAGGAGACAACTCTGTCCACTTCCCTGATCCTCTGGGCCTCAGCTCCAAAGCTGGGCCTCCACATGCTTTCTCTCATGGAACATGCTTCTCCAGAGAATTCATGCCCTCTGCCTGGTGTCTGTCAGCAGACACCCTTCCTTAAACCCTGCAGCAGTCCTCCGCTCTCAACTGAGACTCCTTCTCGAATATCACCAAGGATCTCTTAATCATCAAAGCCAGAGGTCTTGTGGAGACTGAAGTCTTGTCCTAGAAATATCCTCAACAATGACAAATCCTACAGCTTGAAGCCAAAGAGTTCTCGGTTCAAATCCAGCTTAACCAAGTAAACATTGTCCTTCCCTATTTAATAACCAACTTCCTTTGGGGTTCTACAATTTGTTGTGAATATTGCCTACTTCACTGGGTAGCTATACAAAAGTTAAAGTGCATAGAGGTACCATACAGCAGGCACACTTGGGAGGAGACAGATGAATCGCTCTCCTCACCAAACATGGCTGCTTTCTGCCTATATCCCCCTCTCCTTGTGTCTTCCTGTTTATTCTCTTACTGGTTTGACTGTCTCCTATCTTCCGTGAGCATCTGTCCATTCATCGTAATCCTCAGACTTCCTTGTTCCTTTCTCATGATTCATTCTCTCTCTCTCTCTCTCTCTCTCTCTCTCTCTCTCTCTCTCTCTCTCTCTCTGTGTGTGTGTGTGTGTGTGTCTCTGTCTCTCTCTGTGTCTCTCTCCCTCTCTCCCTCACTCTTTTCTCTCTCTGTCTCTCTTTTTGTGTATGTGTCTCTCTCCATCTCTCTCCATCTGTCCCCCTCTCTCCCTTTCTTTCTCACTCTGTCTCACTCACTTTCTCTATCTCTGTCAGTCTAGCTCTCTCTCTCTCTCTCTCTCTCTCTCTCTCTCTCTCTCTCTCTCTCGGTCTGTTTGTCTGTATCAGAAAGCTCACCAGTTCAGAGCTACATTTCTCACTCCTCCTCCCATGCTCTCCCACTCTCTTCATCTCTGACAATCTCTGCATATCTAAAGTGTTGTCGTGTCTGTGCTCCAGAGCTCCCCAGACATACCCTTCCCCATAAATAAGCTGTTACTGTGGCAAGTTAAATCACTCAAGGACTCCCTCAATATAGGCACACGGACATATCAGGTCAAAGGACCACATCATCACCCCACCATGGCCACCAACCATTTTATCTCCAAAAAAAAGCTTCAGGTGATCCCACTGAGTGCCTCTGCTCTCATGGGTCCCTGTTTTATGCAACTCCAAGAAGATAATAAAGAACTCATTCTGTAGCATCCTGTGAACAGAAACAGAACGGCCTTGACCAGGACCACCATATCCCTCGGGGGTAGAAACAGTCTTCATGTTTTACCATTCCCAGGTGGAGTCTTTATATTTATTTCTCATATTCAGAAATCCTTTGACAATTCTCACTCTCTCATCTTTGTTCTAAGTTCCCCTGTATTCGGGATCCCTTCTGCCTAAAATTTGTCAAGGCGGAAATCTATAGCTACTCCTAAGCCGATTGCACAGTGGCCTCATTTAGCCTGTCATCGCTTAGGCAGCTGAGAGGCCTGGGCTAACTTCAGTCCATAAAGCTGTCACTACAATCCTCAAGGACGATTTACAGTGACATGCCCATAGGCGTGTCAGGACGAAATGCACATAAGTGTCACAGTCAAACACTTGGTAGCAATTTACTCAGCCGCTTCTGTTGCTGTAATTTTAATGAGCACGCTGTACACGCTCGTGTGGGGCACACAAGGCATTAGAGAGTGGTGCTGTGTACTGTAGACTCTGCTGACAGAATGAAGGACCGCGCTGTATTTCCGTAGGATGGTGAGGAATGAGAGGCTGGAAACCGTCGTAAGGGACTTAACAAAACAGACGCCATTTATGTTTTATGTTTTCATTGGAATCAGGGCTACTTCCAGAAATGACAGTAAATACCACATACTCCTGAACTCTCAAATTACATGTGCCTGCACAGATCTCCTCAGAAGAGCCCCAAACTCTCAGATACCCATCCCCTCTCCAACACCCTGTGCTCCTTTCAGTTACTTATTTACATAGTTTTCCTCCAAATCAAAGTAATTAGAATAAAAAGGGAAACAGGAAGTGCTCATGGGGGGCTTTCTTATATTTTGGCACCTTATTCCGATTTCTTTTTAAACTGTAGATCCTTTGAACAAACAAAAACACCTTCTTCCCGTCTTTGGTTGACTTCTCTAATCTGCAAAAGTTTACAGAGGAAAATGTATAAAATGCCTCAGTAACTCAGTGAATACAAAGGCCGGGAAGGGCCCGAGGGATGCGGCAGCCGGTTAAGCACCCTTGCTGCTATTGTATATTGGAGTGTGTGTGTCACACACACTCACACATACACACGAGAGCGTGCGCGCGTGCACACACACATACACACACAATCTAACGAAATAAAAACAATAGTTTAACATTGTCTTTTATAAATGAAGAAAAAGCAAAGGCTGCCCTGCCAGATACTTGGGCTCCCAGACCCCAGTTCACTTGCTGAGATTCACAGCACAATTCACTGCAGTGCTTATCTGTAATAACAACACCAGTCCTCCCAAAAAGAAACCCACTCAAAAATGAAACTGTGCAGTCTTTAAAATCACCATGACAGGTTTGCCTCCTTTGCTTCACAAAATTAATTAACTGCTCGGAATAATGAAAGTAAGAAGCACCGTTCAGTTCATCCTTAAAGCGACAATGCTGAAAGAAAAAAAAAAAAAAATATATATATATATATATATAAAACCTGGGGGAAATGTTGACGTTGACATTTGCGGCATAGAAATGGCTGGACCAGGTAACATCACCTTGGATGCCTTGTGTAGAACATTTGGCGAAAAACGTCCTGTTGTGAGCATCCTTCACATTCCACAAGAAAACACTGGCTCAAAGCTTGTCACATGGATCTATCTCTGGTGTGCTTTCCTTTTGAGTGGGGCTTGAGGAGGTTCTCAGTGGATATACTATTTGAGCATCCACATTGCCTGTACCTGATCTCAACGGCACAGATGATGACTGTGTTGGAGAGAAGACTATGTCTCTACAGTGTTGGTTTTCTCCAAATTAAATATTCAATAAAAATTAAAGGTAGATGTTCTCAAATAGCTTTTTATCACTAGAATAAAAAAAATCAGCTAAAAATGTGCTTTTATATGGAATAATCTCAAGTTAAGTAAAAATGGAAAATTTGGTAAAATGCTGACTTGGGGGAGTGGGCAGATCCAATCCCACGGCTTAGCAGGAGTGTACAACAAATCATTTCACCTACGATTTCCCACACTGCCAACCTGACATAGACTTTTTTCTCCATCCAGATAATTAAATCATGGAACATAAAAGTGTATGCCCTGCCCCACACAGTCACACAGTTAATTGGGTGTGGGATTAGGCCAGAGTCTAGATCCCACTATGGTCATAAGGCACTCGGGTGGGCTGCTCCCAAGTCATTTACAACGGGTGAGTATTATTAGCAAATCCTGCAGTTTTCTAACACACCATCTGGCCACACAGTCTCTGTCATTTTTGCAGAAAGATTTAATGACCCCGTGACTTCCTCTAACATATTTTTCTCAGGACACCAATGTCTTTGTAGGCCTCTGCACGTGAATGTAGAGGGAAGAGGGTTTCAGGGACAGAAGTGCTGTGAGCGTTCAGGTAGAGGCTGACCTCTCACATCTAGCATTACTCCTTCATAGCCAGACTCCTGGCCTGTCATTGCGCATGTGCAGCATCTGCTTCCGCCTAGAAGGGCGGGCCTCCTCACAGCATTGTTTCCTTCTCTAAACCCAGTGAGACAATGACCAGAAAGTAGTAGGTGTCAAAGAGAGGTCTCTGTTCTGCCTCTGTGAGAGCCTGCAGCAGAAGCAGAGCTCACTTGGAGTTTAACTCCATTAGCCTTCAGGTGACGACAGAGAGACCTCCTGACTCCATCTTCACAAAGCTGTTCTGTTAGAAGTAAATCGATACTTCCCCATCAGGAAGAAATTCTCTCCATGTACAAGATACATGATCTCTGTGTCAAGCAGAGATTCTGAAGACTAGACTTAAACTGAGGCTCCCCTCTTACAGATGTGGAAATTGAACAGGTTGTAAATGTTCTTGCTTGTAGCTATATATATGTGACTATATTCATAGATATATGTATGTATATTATATATATATATATATATATATATATATATATTTCTGAACTTCATAACTTTATGGGTCAGGTTATGGCTTAATTTTATAGATGGAGAAACTGCCCACTCTCCCTCAAACACATATGCCCACACACATCTTGTGAACATTCAAACAAACACACACACACTCCACATATATAGACACAAAGATATGAGTATAGTATACAGTATGAAGTTTGTTTAAGTACTAAGTCCTTTGTGGATATTAGCTAATTTAATCTTTATATTAACTCTTAAGGAGGTAAACAATATTTCTATTACTTTGAAGTGAAGACAACCACGTGTAGACAGAGAAGCAGGCCTGTCAGTGCCATAGATACATAAGAACACACTCCAGAGCTTGGACTAAGTATTCTGGTGCCAGTCTACCCTCTAATTCACTAGTGTTTCTCCTAAGGTTAATTACTGACTACCATGTTTGTTAAAAGATTTAACAATGTCTTTATAATATTTTATTATCATTAAAGTGAGTTTATTTGTATAACAGAAAACATAAATGGTATCAGCATTTCCTTGGCTGGTTCCAATAACTAAACATTCTCTGACAGACATAAAAAGTATTTTACATATGATGTTTTAAATGCTATCTTATTTTGCCTGTCACTCCATAATGTTAACTGAATAAAATGCTTCCCGATGACAATATATTTTCTGTACGTTTAAAAAAACATACAGCAGAGGACCTGTCACAGGTCTGTGTCAGAGATCTGAGAGATGTTCTGGTGTGAATTGTTCAGTTGTCTATCTAGTTCATCAATGTACCCCTTTCCACTGGCGGTCACAATGGTATTAGCACGGTGGGTGGAGTCTGCCTGCAGCTGGTTTCCCTCCATCTCTTTGCTTGGACTGAGGGCAGGGATCGTTTTTAAAAATCGGTCAACAATCCTACTGTTAAAATCACTGTGGCCTAACTTAACGCAGTCCAGAAGAAGCTAAAAGAAAAGCATACTCCAGTGCTGTAATAGTCATTTCCGATATTAAAACCTAGTTGCAAAAAATCCCAAAGCTCAGTTTGCTTTCAGACCTTGCTCTTGAGACATTGTATGTGGGCTGTGAAATGCCCTCTCTGTGGAGCCTTTACAATTAGCATAACCAACACACTGACACACTTCAGCTGAATTCCAAAACCGGCTGTTCGTATATCCAGGGACATTTACAATAAAACTGATTTCTAGATTGCAAAAACCCAAAGCCATCTTCCAAAAACTTTCAATATAACTTCAAGGTGTTCCTTAAATGGAAAGCATCTTCAAACAGCTCTGAATTTTACAAATTACCTAATGTGATCCCTTTCCAATTCTCAGTTAAGATTTATAGGCAGACGTGTTCTTTCTAAGTAGAAACCTTTCAAAATCGGAAAATATCATTTTCAATACGCATCATTCCTCTGAAGGCATCGATGCCCAGGGGCTCTACGTCTAAATCAGTTCAGCAAAGGCAAAGCCTTCAGGGTGTTTACAGCAAGCATTAAAGACGTGTCACTAACTATCAAGTATGCAATTTCTCAACAAGATCTTCCATTCTCCATCACTTCCCCTCGCTTAGAATCACCTGACTTCTACAACTTCACGACCATCTAAAACGATCACACTCAAACTTAAAGGCCATTATGTCCCACGTGGACTATTGCGTCGAAAATAATTCTGCTCCAACCTCACCCTGTAACAATCCATCGACAAGGGATTGTAACTATGAGATGTTAAAATGGGATTTCCCTTGTTCGCTCGGCAGAGACACTTAGGAAATAGGTACCACCAACGTTCTTAAGCTCCAAGATTGAAGTGTAATCAGTGTGCTTGTCCTGTGCCTCATCAAACTATCCTTCTGTTACTGCTGCTCTTGACTTTGATCAGAGAGGAACTTGCTTTTGCCATGGGTGATGCTTTCTCATAGCTCACTCAAGTGCTGTATATAAACGAGTGGTGAGTACTCAGATCTACATGGGGCATCTCTATCACCCCTTCTTCCACAGCTTGGGGGACATCATGAAAGATGGGGCCAAAGGTTGTGAGAACTGGAGGAAGAGGTTGAGTGGTGTGCAGCATGGCACAGATGTTATATTTGCAAACTCACCGCACCCACTGTTACCTGCAGAAGGTCTGCACATGACTGGGTACATCAACATTCCATCCTAAAGGTGGAAGGAACTCATAAAGCCTCTCCTCCATTATGAGGGTTTATAGGCAGCTAACAAAAGCCTCCAACCGTCCTTAAGGAGCAATGGACAGCTAACAGTTATCAGAGGGTGACAATTTCTTCAGTGGTGTAGACAATGGTAAGTTGCCAATGGTCCTTTAAGTGACTCCACCCACATTCTCATGTAAGCAAGATAAACTCTTTGGGTCACTAATCCCTCCCCCTCAAAAGACATGAATGCTAACTGGGGAATGATTAGAAAAAGAAAGGGATCCTCAGAAGCAGAAGGCAAAAAAAGGATAATAATGGGGTGAACGGGGACAAAATACATTACATTCATTTAAAAAATATCAAAATGAAACCCGTGATGTGTGATTAACATATGCTAGTAAAAACTTAGAAAAGAAATACAAAAATACAACCATAGCAGCATCAAAAAATCAGAAGAAAGTATGTTTGCCCTCTGTTCTTGATCACTAAAAGGGCTTAAAAGAAATCAAGAGGAATGAATGTTCTGAGTGCTAGGAGTATGTTTTTTTTTTTTTTTTTTTTTTTTGTATGTCTGTATACCACATGCATGCCTGATGCCCACAGAAGTCAGAAGAGGGCCCTGAATTCCCTGGAACTGGAGTTACAGAGAGTTGTGAGCCTTCACATAGGTACTCAAAATCAAACCGAGTTTCATAGACTGAGCATCCGGTACTCTTTTTTTTTTTTTTTTTTTTTTTTTTATTTATTATTGCGATTTTAATTTTTTATTGGACATTTTATGTATTTACATTTCAAAT